>KZ651222.1:583851-609437 GCA_001010745.2 Gerris buenoi
CTTCATAACTCCGTAATCCTTAACTTTAGCACAAAAATGCATAAGTCTATTTCTGTTCCAAATTTTAAATACATTAATTTTGTATATAACAAAGTTAGCGCCAAACCTCATAGTTTTCGAGATATTAGCGAAAAACGATTAAAAATACCTTTTTACCCCCCTTTCCTCCCCCCTCCCGGCCAAACCCGACGCTGCAAGTCGTGCAACTTTTTATCACTTACTACGAGGAGGGCATAGAACAATTTGGCGTTGGGTAGAACTTTTTTTTTTTGGATGTTTGGGTTTTAGCCTAATTTTACTGTACTACTTGTACAATTTTAGAAAATTGCATTTTTTCGGTACAGGGTACATTTCAAACAAAAAGTAATTCTATAAATTATTTAAGAACCAGCAGAAGATTTTATGAAGATTGAAGTTTCTACGAAAATTGGAATTTCTGGAATTTCATATAGGCATTAGGCGGATATATGGAGATATTACTATATATGAATAATTAAAGTTTTGTGCTGTATACTTATCAAAATTCAATAATTTATGGATACTTTTTCTCAGACGCTACATCGAGCCCAAATATGCTACAGTAGATACATAATTCCCAGATTCACTGCTTCAACCTGTATAAGTTTGTCCCATGATAGAGAACTGAAGTAGAAAAATAGATACAGAGAAAGAATATGAAACAAAAAAAAAAAAATTCATAAATTATGCAATTTTGATCAATTTACAGAAAATGTTTTAATTATATACATAATAATATTGGCTAGTTTATCTGTTTCTTTAAATGTGGCCCCAGATACGCTACAGTGCCGATTAAAGGAAAAGACTAAATAATTTTGTTTTCTAAGACTTTATCAAAACTAATTTGAACTCCATTATATATCATTAATTATATTATTAACAGTAAAATACACTGCATATTGTATTTTAAAGGCTATTTATTACCACGTGAAACCAATAAAAATTTAAACATTACAGAAAACAAAAGGAAGTGTTAGAGAAATACAGACAGTCAGTCAGAAGAGGGGAGAAGACAAGGGTAAGGGGGTTGGTTTATGCAGATATGCTTTAGTAAAGACTGAGAGGTGGGCAACTTCAACTGTACCATGCAGTATTGCAACCATATATACATAAATTTACAGTTTATGTGGAATGGAAGTTTTTATGGTAGTGCAAGTTTATAAAATACACTTTTTTTAAATACACAAGTTTAAAAAAAATACACGATAATCAACATTATCTTTTTAAAATAGTTTTTATGTAAAAAATCAACAATTCGACACTGAAACTGCAAATTGTCGTATGTCAAAAAATCTATTTTTTTATTATTGGTAAAAAATGTTGCATTTAGCTATCCTCACTTGCTGGTAAATTATCGTAAGTCATGAGCTTTTCAAATAAGTGATATAATAAAATATCAATTTGTTATATGTTTTTTTTTTTTAAACTGTAAATTGTCGTATGTTTTGATTTATCCTTAGTACAATATTAGGAAGCTCTCATCAGGAAGATATATCACAACTTGTTTTTAATGTTACATGACCCATAAATATGTGTAACTTTTGTTTTTATACCCTTTTTTAAAAATAATATTAATAAAAACTATTTTTAAAAATGTCGTGTCTTTTAATCCCCTAAAAATTTAAATGCAAAAGGTTGTATGTTAGGTGTGAAGTGTTGTTTGTTTAAAAATTTCAACTAATATTTGATTTTAAAGTGAACGTATGTAGCTGTATTTATTATAATATTAAATCTAATGCTTCAGTTGCTGAGCCATGCAATAATAAATACTAAATAAAGAATATTAAAGATGGTATAATAATTTTATCATATTATTGAAAGAAAATATACACATTTTTGGCTCTCCCGAAAAATGCCCTTTTTGACTTACGACTATTTGCAGTTTGAGTGAAGAATTGCAATTGTTATGAAATTTACCAAGCACTCTTTTAATCTTTTATTTAATAACTCAGGTTCTAATTTTGAAATTGTGACTAATGAACAGACAAAATTTTAATTTGAGTAGTACCTGATCTCAGCAGGTTATCTCGGCGATGTCCTGTGTAATGTTGTGTGAAACAGTGAATATCCTGGTTTGTTTAGCCTGATCAGGTAGGAGGAGTGGCTGGGAAGATCTCATCTCAGTGGGCCAAGTTGTTCCACCAGGTAGCGGTATCAGGTAGTCAGGTTGTAAGGGATCGTTCCGAGGCCTCATCAGGGTCATGTCTCTCTCTGCACTCGGAGGGTTCGTGTACAAGGGTAGTGTAGCTTTCATAACATCAGGGTCCTAAAACAACAGTCAAAATTGAAAATATATAATTTACAGAATAGACTTAGTATAGTGAACACATTTCAATATACATATTGTGTTTATGAAATTGTGTTCGGTTGTAACAGAACGTATATGAGCTAGTCTCTGTACCAAGTTTCAAACTTGTTAATAAAATAGTAATGTCCTAGATAAATCTGTTGAACTGTGTATGGGTGAGAAGTATGACTTGGTTGCACAACATGTCTGAACGTGAATGGTGCCCTTATAAATTACTTTACTGTAAAAACTAAAATCAACCAATAGTGGTAATCTTCTATTTTCTAAGAGTAGGAAAGAGCGTCAGTGAAGGAGCTGTGTCAGTTTCTGAAGTCGTTCAGAATTAAATTCCTCCCTTAACTCCTACACTAACTCTTTCTCTTTCAAATTTCTGATGACTTCTAGCAGTTGAATCACTAATAGCAACTCAAAATCACCTTGAAGTACACTTTAAAGATCCAAATAGCCACTGCCACATTAAGAGGATTCACCCCAAGATTTGTAATATGGAGATAAGATATGATTACCTGCATACAGTAGTCTAGCCTCTCAAGTAAGAGTGTAAAGTCAGGTCTCTCATCAGGGTTAGGATGCCAGCACTGTGTCATGATACCGTATATCTGCGTAGGACAGTTATTTGGTGATTCTAATCTCCCTCCTGAAGTAACTAGCTGCATTACTTCTCTGTTTGCACAACCTGTGTAGGGCATATAGCCAAGCGACAGCACCTCCCACATCAGAACACCAAACGACCTGATACAAAAATATCGTATTATCACAGTATTGTTGGTTATTTAATCAGGTTATTAGGGTCCCTGGTAGCTCAATGCTATCATACTTGCTTGTCAAGTAGGAGGTCTCGGATTCTATTCTTCAGATTCTTCCGAAGAATAGAATTTCTTTCTTTATTGAAGTAGAATTTAAGACTTATTTAAGTGACTTGAGAGGTACTAACATTAATATATTAAGTAGGTATACTTACCAGACATCTGTTTTGGAAGTAAACAGTCCATCTAGGAATGCTTCAGGTGGCATCCACTTGATTGGAAGCATGGCCTTGCCTCCTTTCTTATAATAGTCTTGCCTGGGCACATAACAGTAAACAATTATATAACGCCTTAATTAGGCCGCAATCAGATTATACCAAAAAAATTGAAATTGACTGATATATTAAAAGTAAAAAATAAGGTAGAGGGAGTTCTTAGTATATCTATGTATGATCCCCTCTCTTTGGACACAATACACTTGCAGGAGTCCCCTCTCTTTGGACACAATACACTTGCAGGAGTAACTCAATGATTGGTCAAACTAACATTTTAAAAAAGAAGCCACTTTTGAAATTAAGCAGTAAAGCCTGGTTTATATTGGTAGAGTAGTATTGTAAATTTGGACAAATTTTGTTAGAGTAAAAGGGATAGTGAAGTGGCAGTTCTAGCCAACTAGGACAAAAAAAAATACATAGTCAAAAGTACTATTGCAACAGGCATGTAAAATTTCAACTTAATACATTAAAGTTCCTGTGCAGCAAAGTGATACATTAATAGTAGTGTTGGAAAAGGAGATGTGGAGAGGGCGAAAGGGGGATGTGGATCGTAGAATGGTTATTTAGGCACTAATACTCCACTATCTTACTTACCCTCCCATTCTATATAATCGAGCCACATGATGCCTACCATTGTTTTATCATTTTTTTTTTTTTTTTTTTTTTTTTTTTTTTTTTTTTTTTTTTTTTTTTTTTTTTTTTTTTTTTTTTTTTTTTTTTTTTTTTNAACATTATACTGTTAAATGGATTAAAACCGCAACATAAATTTAAAATTCAGGCAATTATTAAATAATATGCAAATAAAACTTACTTCTTCATACCATAATGCTAAATGTTTTATTTCTTCAAACAAGAAAGACATGTTGTAAAAAAAATAACTTAATTTCTTGAAGGATTTACACATTTCACTAGTTATTCTTTAATAAAATGTTACTATTTCGGACTATTAGTTTCTGTTCATTTGTTTACCACTAATTTTATCCTCTCATACTTTAAGCATTACTCGTGGGAACGTATCAGAAATTATTCATTGAAACACTTGGTAATTTACAAAATTGTTTCTCTTTGCAAGTATATCAGCTATGTTAATTTTTTAAACTAAATTCGATCAGCTATGTCAATTAAAAAAAAAAAAAAAAAAAAAACTCAATATTTATGACACAATAATGTGTTAATGACTAATAAAAATTAAGCATGAGTTAACAAGTGCCTTTAGCACCACAGCACTGCAAAAATTTTCCAATTTCCAATCAAAATTAGGTCTATTAGATGTTGGAAGGAGCCAAAGGATTTTTTTATTATTATTTTATGAAAACGCATTAAAATAAAATACTCCCATACTAAAGTTCCACCAGGGTTAGCAGAGAAACCCTTTTTTGTCCTCAAATATATTATTTTAATCATGGCCTAAGGGCTGGAAATTGTCAAGAAGCAAATATTTTCTAAAAATAGACTATCATCTGCTGCTAAATGAGAGTGGGGTCTCGGAATTCTCTTTGTGGAATGATAAATCAGTCATAATTCCACTGGTGTAGATCTTGAAGTAATTTATAAACTTAGCCAAACCAAAAATGTTTTAAGTTGTTGCCTTTTCATGTGTATATAAGAAATCTCAAATATGTTTTTATTTATTTATTTATTTATTTTTTTCAGCATCAAATTTCCTATAAGAACTGGAAGTGTTGTGGTTTCGTTCGAGGAAACCTTTTTTGCATTTGAAGAAAAAGAATTGGTTGTGATCCTGATCAAAAAATTTCACTTCTGGTAACATTTAAATCCACCATGATTAAAAACTCGTGTGTTGATCTTAAACTTTAATTACACCATTTGAAAGCTTATGAAAAGCAGAAGTTTTTCCTGAAATTGCCACACTTCTAACGTCCCTCAATTAAGAGTAGAAAGCTCAGGAATTTTGTGGTCGAATTTTAAAAAATCCAAATTTTAAAATGTAGCAGGACTTAAAAGATGCTTAGCAGCTGATAATTTGGAAATAAATGAGTGATCCTGAGACATTTTTATTTTATTTTATTTTTTTTTTTTAATGTTCTTTATAATAGTTGCCCTTAGCCCAATTTCCTTATCTCTTTTAGTTTTTGAGATATAAGGAATTTTTTGAAAGTTTTCGTTAAACACTTGGAAAAAATAAATAAATTGATATCTTGAGAGCTTTTGAAAAATGGGCATATGTTTACTCGATATTTTTTGTTGCATTTGACCCATAGAAGACGCCAGTTTTGTTATGACATTTTATCGGGGGTCACCCTGTTTGACAAGTAAGGTCGTCATAATATGAAAACAAAATTGCTACTGACCTGTAGATGTCTCTGGCCATGCCGAAGTCGGCTATCTTGACAACTCTACCAGGTCCCTTGGAAGTAAGTAAACAGTTCCTAGCAGCTATATCTCGATGAATGAACCTACAATCGGCAAGGTACTTACATCCTTTCGCAACATCAACAATACACATCAACAAGTCCCTCATAATCAGAGGTGACGCTCGATCCTGAAATTCCAAACATTAAATAAATTAATTTTAGATTTAACAAACAACTTAAAACAGGATTGAAAGGAAAATTTTTTTCTGATTTCATTTTTTTTTTTTTTTTTAGTTTATTGTTCACTTCAACTACAATTTTTTGTTTTGTTTTAATAAGTGTTGTTAAGGGTTACAATTTTTAGCACTTCGATTTAACATGATCGGGCGTTCACCCAGTGGTGGCACTCCGTAACANTTTTTTTTTTAGTTTATTGTTCACTTCAACTACAATTTTTTGTTTTGTTTTAATAAGTGTTGTTAAGGGTTACAATTTTTAGCACTTCGATTTAACATGATCGGGCGGTGTTCACCCAGTGGTGGCACTCCGTAACATTATTATGCATATGCATTTGCATATACATCGCTTAGATAGTGCACATAATTTTCTTCAGTTGATTACTGATTTCATAATATATATTTTTATTAATACCAAATTCTTAACTTTAGCTTGGGTATCACTATGACACGCTATGCACAGTTTGAGTAGATTACACTTAGAGGCTTTAAAATTCACATTCTTAGAAGAGATTATGCCCTTTCATCTTTAAAGTTAATTAGACAAAAGAATAGGCATAATAATTTATATACTCAAGTGTGATTAAGTCCTTTTTTTGTTCCCAAAAGTTTGATACCCCAATGGTAATCCTCATTTTTAATGTTTCATCCATTAAGATTAAGTGGCACAGACTGTAGTGTACTGTGCCAAACGAGAGTTAGTGCGTTGACACCGTGGGAAATCGAATGACACACAGATTGGCCAACCCCTGAGGGAAGAAATAAAGCCACTACATTTGCCTTCTTATATGGTTATCCAGAGGGCAAATCTTGAGCTCTCGTTGGCTCCCCACCCCAATTGCTAGCTTTTCCCGTGCTGTCAACGCACTAACTCTTGTTTGGCGCAGACTGTAGGGTACAAAGAATGTTAATCATTTATTTCGAAGCCACTTTTGAAATTAAGCAGTAAAGCCTGGTTTATATTGGTAGAGTAGTATTGTAAATTTGGACAAATTTTGTTAGAGTAAAAGGGATAGTGAAGTGGCAGTTCTAGCCAACTAGGACAAAAAAAATACATAGTCANTTTGTTTTAATAAGTGTTGTTAAGGGTTACAATTTTTAGCACTTCGATTTAACATGATCGGGCGTTCACCCAGTGGTGGCACTCCGTAACATTATTATGCATATGCATTTGCATATACATCGCTTAGATAGTGCACATAATTTTCTTCAGTTGATTACTGATTTCATAATATATATTTTTATTAATACCAAATTCTTAACTTTAGCTTGGGTATCACTATGACACGCTATGCACAGTTTGAGTAGATTACACTTAGAGGCTTTAAAATTCACATTCTTAGAAGAGATTATGCCCTTTCATCTTTAAAGTTAATTAGACAAAAGAATAGGCATAATAATTTATATACTCAAGTGTGATTACGTCCTTTTTTTGTTCCCAAAAGTTTGATACCCCAATGGTAATCCTCATTTTTAATGTTTCATCCATTAAGATTAAGTGGCACAGACTGTAGTGTACTGTGCCAAACGAGAGTTAGTGCGTTGACACCGTGGGAAATCGAATGACACACAGATTGGCCAACCCCTGAGGGAAGAAATAAAGCCACTACATTTGCCTTCTTATATGGTTATCCAGAGGGCAAATCTTGAGCTCTCGTTGGCTCCCCACCCCAATTGCTAGCTTTTCCCGTGCTGTCAACGCACTAACTCTTGTTTGGCGCAGACTGTAGGGTACAAAGAATGTTCAACAGCATTCCTTCAATAATTATGTTATCATCAATGGTCACTTAATAAATAGCAATAAGATAATGAAATTTAAACAATACTAATGCTTGGTTTACTGACTGGTTTAGGCCTGTTCTCCCTGAGGAAGGTCTTGAGATCTCCGCCAGCTAGGAGTTCAATGACGATATACCTGGGGTGACGGTCGAAACACACTCCTATGAAATGCACGATGTTAGGGTGGTCGAACTTACTCATAATTCTGGCCTCCATCCAGAAGTCACTTTCATTTTGATTTGTAGAGAGCTCGGGCAGCGTCTGATTAACAAACATAAACAAATAACGTATAAATACTAAGAAGGATTAGTATAATATATAGAAGTGTATATGATATAGTAATTAATGCATCTATCAATATTATACTAAACATAAATTACTGTATAGTAAAATCTAATCTGGAATCAGTTAAACCTACACGACAAACAGATTCAAACTGGTTGTTAGAATTATTATTCACTATAAAAAAAAGATGAATCAAGAAAAAAGTTAATTCTGATAGTATGAGAAAATTGAAACAAATTAGAGGGGACGCCAATGAGAGCTTAGCTTTTTCATTTGTATATTTTTAGTGTCTGCAAAAACTAGATGCATTTAATTTTTTAAGAAATATAAAAAAAACAAAGGAATAGGTATTATAATTTATCAACACATGTATAAACACATCCCTCTTTTACAATTGTGATAAGAATAAACTATAAAAAAAAATATTTAAAGGCATAAAATAAATATAAAACATAATACAAAAATGTTTCAGGTTTAACATTAAGACAAAATATTTACCTTTACGGCAACAGGCATTTCAACTGTGTCACCAGCTCTGTTCTTGAAGAATCCTTGGTATACTTCACCGAAAGCTCCTTGGCCCAGAGCCCTGTTACATTTAAATAACATATGTGTGTTAACAGAATTATAAAAACATAATTAAATAACACATAGTACATACAATTTTTGTTGAATTTTGTAAATATAATTGTATTTTAATCCAAATTAATTCCTTTAGGAAAATTACCCATTTTAACCATTTATTCTGTCATGTTTTTGGTTGATACTTTTTGGTTACCCACAGTTTTCATACCAACATTGGTGTTTTGGCATTCAAATAACATGAATTAAAAATATTTATTGTTATAATATTAATAGAGAGGTAATCTAACTTAATTCAATTAAAAAAACACACTGGCAGTCATATAACAAACAAGTACCAACAATCTAAAATCTACAACGATTAATTTAATTTCCGTTAATTAATATAATTTTAATTGATCATAACTATTTTAAGTTTTCCATGAATTTTAGATACCTCTTATTCTTATGCTGCAAACACATATGTATATAAAATTACCCTTAGATTTGATTCAAGATCTATGTTTAGAAAGGGTTAAATATGTGAGTAAGACAGTAAAACTATATACAAGTATTATAGAATACACCCAAGTTATGCGTGTTTAGTATTAAGAAATGATTTATAACATTATACTGTTAAATGGATTAAAACCGCAACATAAATTTAAAATTCAGGCAATTATTAAATAATATGCAAATAAAACTTACTTCTTCATACCATAATGCTAAATGTTTTATTTCTTCAAACAAGAAAGACATGTTGTAAAAAAAATAACTTAATTTCTTGAAGGATTTACACATTTCACTAGTTATTCTTTAATAAAATGTTACTATTTCGGACTATTAGTTTCTGTTCATTTGTTTACCACTAATTTTATCCTCTCATACTTTAAGCATTACTCGTGGGAACGATAATATCAGAAATTATTCATTGAAACACTTGGTAATTTACAAAATTGTTTCTCTTTGCAAGTATATCAGCTATGTTAATTTTTTAAACTAAATTCGATCAGCTATGTCAATTAAAAAAAAAAAAAAAAAAAAAACTCAATATTTATGACACAATAATGTGTTAATGACTAATAAAAATTAAGCATGAGTTAACAAGTGCCTTTAGCACCACAGCACTGCAAAAATTTTCCAATTTCCAATCAAAATTAGGTCTATTAGATGTTGGAAGGAGCCAAAGGATTTTTTTATTATTATTTTATGAAAACGCATTAAAATAAAATACTCCCATACTAAAGTTCCACCAGGGTTAGCAGAGAAACCCTTTTTTGTCCTCAAATATATTATTTTAATCATGGCCTAAGGGCTGGAAATTGTCAAGAAGCAAATATTTTCTAAAAATAGACTATCATCTGCTGCTAAATGAGAGTGGGGTCTCGGAATTCTCTTTGTGGAATGATAAATCAGTCATAATTCCACTGGTGTAGATCTTGAAGTAATTTATAAACTTAGCCAAACCAAAAATGTTTTAAGTTGTTGCCTTTTCATGTGTATATAAGAATATCTCAAATATGTTTTTATTTATTTATTTATTTATTTTTTTCAGCATCAAATTTCCTATAAGATTCTGAAGTCTAGTCATGTAGTTTGTGGGTTGTATTTATAAAAACTTGGTAGGTTGTATTTATTAAAAAACACCGACTTTTCGACAAAAAAAAAACAAAAAAAAAAGGTAAATCATATAATTTTTAATAAATATTTTGGTTTTTCAGAATACTTCCAGTAGTGGAAGCTAAAAAATGAACATAAAAGTCTTAGTGAAGCAAATTTCACCTGCAAACCAATGAGCAATCATGAGAAAGCCTATGCACCAAGTCATGTAATTTTAAAAAAACATTAAAACCTGTGTCTTTGATTATTGATAGTTAAAATGAACCATATTGATAGCTAGAGACCCAGATTTACCAATAAGGAGACTAAAATTGGCCCAGGGCGCTGATCTAAGAAGGGGCATCAATTTTCGAAATTGCTAACCTTTTTATTTTTGCTTATTCAATCATAAAAAAAAATTGAAAAATGAAAGCATTCATTATTAAGAATGCTTCGAAATCGAGACCTGAAGAGCTAACAATCTATATATAGATGGGTACAATGCATACGAGAAAGTAAAAATAAAATAAAATATAATTACTATATTATACTTAAAAATAAATATTGTCGAATTTAAAATTTCCTTGAACACAAAAAAATTTACCTCAAAAAGAATGATTATAGTCAAAAGTATTGCAACAACTTTCAATTCAGTAGAAAATTAAAAAATCAAAAAACACCTTATAAAAACTACTTTAACTATAAAAAAAAAACTTCTGCATTTGATAAGCTTTTTAAAATTTACTTGTAATGTCCAGTACAAAACGTAGCGTTACAACACTGCTATACTTGACAAAAGGTGTTGCAGTACTCTTGATGGAGGGGTAGGGGAGGTACCCTTACCTTGGATACATAGCAAAAATCTGCAATAGGCAGGATGATTCCTAGTATTGCTAGGCACTACTCTCTGACATGTAGTGTCTCAGAAAAAATCTCTCTATGGAACTGAGCTGGGGGCTAGTGCCCAAGGTACACAACTGTCCAAAGATAGGGATCCTCCCCTATGTAATGAAGAGTTATGATTGGAAATAGGGTAGGAAAAAAAAATAATAAAAAAAATAAAAAAATGTATATGTACAATTAAAAAAAGTATAAAAATAAATTAAAATAAAACTAATTTGTTGAGTTGATAATGGGAATATTTACTTGACGAGTCTCAGGCGTTCTCTGGGCACTTCTTTAAGATCATTGGCACGTGCCGCTGCCCCTGCAAACTCATAATTCGGATTAAATTCTGTCACCATCCCATCTGAGGCACCTCGTAGTCTGTTCAACTGCAGGTCAGGACCTTGAGCCAATTTACGGCGAGCTTCCTCCGCCTTTTTCTTTTGATAGTTGTTATCTGTGTACAAAAATGGTTTGATGTAATTCGATTTATTTGACCAAATATTTCTCTTACATAGAATTTTTTTTGAAAATAAAAAGGATTTCCATGAAATAATGATTTTGATGTAAACATCAAATTTAGCAGTTAGTTAAAAATAATTTTTGTCTATCTTTAATTAATCACTTTAATATATGATATTTTTATCTTTTTTCTTTGGGTTTTATGGACATGTAATAAAAAAAAAATAAATAAATAAATAATAATATTAATATTTAATTATTATATTAATTTATTCACAATATTTTTCACCCATCCCTGGGCATCATCAGGCCTTATATCTGCAGTAAATACTTTGGTATGAATATTTTATCACAGATGTTTAGAGGAGTAACAGTGAAAAAGCTTTACAACACACTAGAGTATGTTACAGCACTCTGGTGTAACTGTTGAACACTTTTTTTTAAAAGCTTTTTGCAGTTACTCCTCTAAACATCAGTGATAAAATGTCCATACCAAATTTATTGAGTTACTAATAATACATGAGTTTAAAATAATCAGTGGTGGCAGTATGGCTTTGCCCCCCCCCCCCCTCCACACACTTGTAGTGGGGGCCCCTCTATCTCCCATCCAGGGGCCCCCAGCGCCACGGGGTCTGCAGGGCCCTTATCGCTGCCACTGAAAATAATATCTCCCCCTCAGGGAGTGGAAATGGTAGTTTGAACCTATTTTTATACTCAGTCATATTAATTTTTATTCAATATTAAATGTTGGCAGTTAAACATGAGATAAAAATCTTTTCTGGTGTTGTCTGAAACAGATTTATGCCTGGAATTTTTTGAATTTGGAGAAATTTTTAGAATGCTATTAATAAAAATATAATCACAATATGATCGCTTCAATATAAGAGGGAAGCTCACAGAGTCGGCTACATAATTATTCAATGATAAATAAGTGTTTAGATTTTTAATTTAATTATTTTCTCTTAAACCCACTTTTTAGTTTGTAAAATTAAACTATATAAAATTAAATTGGGTTTCCAGTAAAATCCGAGTGTACTAGAAGCATTTTCAGAACTTGTGGAAAGCAAGTTATTCATATCAATACAACCTGCGGAAGCTCACACACTGAAATAAAATCTTAACTTCATAGTACTTAGTATAATCATAAACTTACAAAGATATATAAAGATGCAAAGAATGATAAGCATTAACAGGATGACAGTTCCTGTCAAAATGACGGTCACAATGAGAGTTATCGCTGGATCACTTACAACTGTTGGAGCCACTGAAACACAATCACACAGTGAAAGTAAAATCTTTGCTCTCTAATCAACAGAGTGCAATTATATGATTATTATTAGAATTATCAAATTTTTTTTAATATATAACCTCTTAATACCTAAAAAAATATGACAAAACATAAAAGAAGTTGTTCCTGTCAATATAATTACAGCTCCTGCTATTTTAATATTATAAATAATCTAATAAAATAACGAGTTTAACTCTATTTTTATTTATTTTTTTTTTTATTTATTTTTTTTTTGTCATTCTTGTTTTCAGTCATCTCTGTGATATTACTTTATGTGATTTCCATTTTAGAGCTCACATTTTAATTCTACTTATAATTTATTACATTGTAATTGCTAGGCCTCTAATCCTTTTAAGTATTCTACTTGTTTGCTTTTTATTATTATCATCCTCAACACATTTAAATTAAGAAAAAGCCCAATGAAAAACCCACGATGAAACAGCTTTTATTTTGCATTCATTCGTTTAAAGGAGTCAGCAGTCAAAATTTTTAAATATTCATTCCCCATTTTACACACTAAAACACAAGGGGAATTAATTATAAACATTTTTACCAAAAATTTCACTCTATTTAGCGAACAATCCTAGTGACATTTAATAGACCAGATAGAACAGACTTACCTAAAAGGCAGGATAATGTATCGTTGCCAAGAATCCAGTTAGAAGGACAAACACACTTGGTCTTACTGCGGTGCATGTCTAAAGCGATACATCGGAAGTCACAGCTACAACCTTCAGGCAATGATGGGATGATGAGGACTTCGCCGGCACCCTTGTGCTGAGACCTCCACACCTTTGGCATGGACACCCTGACACCAACCCAGGAATAACCACCTTCGCCTACTTTCGATTTGTCTCCCCAAGCTCTTCCGCCTGCACAGACAAAAATTATTTTTTACAGAAGACTCTTAAGATCTACAGGATAAACAAAGACAAATTTAGTTTTACAGTAAAACAATTATTCAAAATCAACTTTCAATTAACTACATCAGTAAGATACCAATGTAAAAAGACAAACAATAAACATATGACTGTTATTGTTATAGGTGTATGACAAAAATACAATTAATAAAGTTTAAATCAATGATTACTGCTTAAAAATACTAAAAAGAACTTGACCGAAAAAAAGAGTCTTAAGACCAAGTTAGGGTCTTAAGAGACAAGGGGGATATTGTATCATGTAGGTCAGTCTCTGAGTGTCTGGTGCATCGTGCGTACATACATTTCACATTCCTCTTCCCAAAAAAACTAGAGTATTGTGTATAACTGATTTGTTGTAGATATATATTATAATTCAAATTACAATTCTCAATAGCTACGGGAGACATACAGAGAATAATTAATATAAAAATTACATTTTTGAAAACTGGTCTTATATTAATTTTTTTTTTTTTTTGTTTCTGTAATATTCACCTTAGTTGTTTCTATGTGCAAACTTTTGAGAAGATTGAATGACGGGAAGTGGTTCAAAATTGGGGTAATAGGTGTGCATTGAAACTTAAAAAGCAAAGAAATATGACGCCATTTTGTTTTTATTATTATTATTTTGTTTTCTGTATTCTTCACCTTAGTTGTTTATATGTGCAAAATTTGGGGAAGATTGAATGACGGGAAGTGGTTCAAAATTGGGGTAATAGGTGTGCGATGAAACTTAAAAAGCAAAGAAATATGACGCCATTTTGTTTTTTTATTATTATTATTATTTATTTTTTTGTTATGATTATTTTGTTTTCTGTATTCTTCACCTTAGTTGTTTATATGGACAAAAANGGGGGTCAATTTTTCTCTGTATGTCTCCCGTAGTTATTGATAATTGTAATTTGAATTATTTAAAAATGTAATCTTTCCGTAGTATGAAAACTACCAAAAACTTAAAAATTGAAATTGAAATGAAACTTTCTAGATTAACATGAAAACTAAGATGAAATGAAAGTTTGAAGACAAAACTGCCGACTGAAAAATGTAAAATATTAATTTTATATTAAGTTCTTCACTTATATTTTACATAGTTATAATTTATTCAGTAAATTTATTAATAAAAAATGATAATTTGTTTTATCTTTGTGTTTGAGCATCTTTTATAATATAATCAAGTAGTGCCCCCAACGACGGCGACGGCGACTCACCTCTAAATGATTTATAACGTTAAAAATTGATGCACTATAGGCTGGGTTTGAACCAGTAACCTCCAGTACATGAAGCATGAACTCTACCACTGAGCTATCCCACTGTAATGCATCCCATGGTATAAAACTTTCTGTTTAAACAGTAAATATCTATTTAAATATTTTAATTATAACTAAATTATATTCTTAGCTCTTTTTTCAACCATAATTATTCTGCCCCTTGCCACTGGCTTAACAGCTAGTATAGGAATAAAAGAACAAAGTATAATTACCAGTGTAGCCACCTCCCCCTCCCCCGGCCGTACATCCTCCCCCTCCACCTCCAAATCCTCCAGCTCCCCGATCAGATCCATCACTTGCTGTATAACAAGCTTTACCTCCTGTGCCACCCTGAAGGAGTGCCAGACCTGTTATATCTCGGTACGTGAAATTTCCAGCCATCCATCCACCTCCAGCACCTGGATAACAAAATCTTATTAGTTCTTCAATAACCACAGATAGGGGATTTTTTGTGAAAGATACAGCAATCATTTATCTTAAGACCTATAAATGTCTTCAGCAAAAGATCCATGATTAGTGACGAAGTGATGCTAATATTTGTATAGTTTATAGTTTATATTTATATAGTTAGTTTGTATAAATTAAAGAGGTAATTACCTGCAGGTTTCCTGCCGTAGGCATCGCCAGTAGTTGGAAGTAAAGTCGAGTTGATTCCATGCCCATTTTGAAAGGTATCAGTTTGTGAAGATCCATGTGCCATCCCTCCTCCACCACCTGCCACCAGTACTACCTCCTTCTCTTTCTTCTTCTTGTTCCACTAAACAAAGCCAAATGTTTCCAATTACTAGACCATTTTAATAAGTGACCCTTAATATTTACTAAAGTACCCATAGTGTGTATTAGTCAGCTCGCTATGGAATCCGGAAACCATAGAGTGAAATGAAGCTTAGTAGACTCAGGGCAAAGTAGACGAAAACACCATGGAGAAAGAGCTAAAGGGAAAAGGGAAGACCTGGGTAGAAGTGAAGAATATGGCACAAAATCGAAACAAGTGGCAGTCAATTTTTGCCTCCATTTGTTGTTCTCTATGTCACCAAAGGGATTAAATGGAATAAGTCAGAGAATTTTTGGGACCGATACTAGGAAAAGACTCCCCTAAATTTATTAGATATCAATTTAATAATTTTAGGGGACTGGAGTTAATTTGAAGTACCAATGTCACATCATTAAAATCAGACAAATCCAATAAATTAAGAATTTAGAGTGATAGATTATAACACACAAGAAGATTGTATAGTATAACATTGATAAACTTGGAGTAAGAGGATTGCACAAATAAAGAATATTTAAAATGTTACCATGTAGATGTAGGTAGCGCCACCACCACCTCCTCCTTCAGGAAGAGCAGAAAGTATGATAATTTCTTCAAGTGGGGTCAGCTGGCGCCTCTGTTGATTCTCATCTCTAGTCTCCTGCTTGCATACTATTCTTTCTCTCTTACTGGCAAATGCCTTTATTAACAATATACAATATTATACATAAAAACACCAATGAAGTGGTTAGAAATTTATTTGTTACGAGGATCCACCTATATTTGATAAGGTTCTACAGGAAGGCTTTTATTTATTCCAGGGGATGAAACATTTACTGACATAGACCACGTGTTCGATACACAAAGATTTCCTTCTAAATTTTTTTCCCCTACACACCTGTTGGTTCAGAGGTACCTTATCACATCTATTCCTTAAAAAAGTGTGCTATTACTTAGCATTCACAAAGCGAAATCAGTCTCTTTGTGTATTGCTGTGATATAGTCAGATTTCTTTCCTCAATTTTGCATAAACATCAAACATCATTCTACAAAATTTTGCACAAATCCCATTATGACAGATTTTTTCTGACAATGCTGGCAAGTGACAATTTGTTTGTAAATTGCAAGAACTTGTCTATTTTATTAAAATAAATAAATAAACCACAGATCCAAAAGGAACAATGAATGGCTATTGGTAAAAATTTGCTCAAGAATTTAACGGATGATTCCAGAAAATACAAAATTATTTTTTTAAATTGGCAAAATTGCATATAAAGCCTTTGATTGAATGATGTTACAAAAAATCTGAATCATCCATCTTTCATTTAACGGCAGTGTCTAATGCTTTTAGAATTGGTTTTGTTCTAACCTTTTTACAGGCATCATTGCCTTGCTGTCCAACGAGAATGTAGAGTTGCTGTCCTTGCACTAGTTCAATCACACCTCGAACAATGGAACCATAGCTTGTACTTTTAGCATCGCTTCCTTTTCCTCCACTAGCGCCCTTAGCTATGATACTAAAACAAGCGTAACATAGTTAACACAAGTTAACAAATTCAAAGAATATGCTCCAATAATCTAACCAATTTTTTAAATTACAAGATGTACAATTTAAAGGTACAATAGCACAGCCAGAACAACATTATGTTATTAATTCTTTTATTTTTTATAAGGTTCGGTAGGCCTTTTTTACTTTTTCTCATCTATAGTAGGAAAAGTATTGTTTTTGTATAGAAAACCACAAAACAATTAGAACCTTGCATTACATATTTAAGATTTTTTTTTAATTTTTATTAATTTTTTTTGTTTTGTTTTGTTTATAACTTATAATTTATAATATATACAACTTTTTATTTTTTTGTTGGAAACTTCAATTATTTTAGTTAAATAACCACAAAAAAGTAAATATTTATTCAGAATAGNTATTCAATTCGTGAGGGATACCTCAATTTTCTAAGCAGTAAGTTGACTGCAAAAATGTAACATAAATCACAAGCCTACTTAGAGGAAATTCCTTAAACATTTTAGTGAATGGAGTTGGGTGGCCTGGGGGCAAAGTGGGTGGTTGCCCCTAGTGCATGGTTGCATGAAAACAAACTTCCCATTACATGATACTAATTCCCCAAGTTTCATTAACTTATCTCTAACCGTTCAAAAGTTAAAGGGAGGGGGGAGAGACTTTTGGACCACCCTGTATACATGTTATATATTGAATCAAATTGAGGATTATTACCCCAAGTTAGTAAGTTATCTTATCATAATATAAAGAGATAATTACCGTTGATACTTGCTCGATCTGAGGATCGTTGTAGCAGCAGTGATCCTTAGATCGAGCAAAAATCGACTGTAAGTATTTCTTCAAATTATATATTATTTACTGTTCTATATTTAGTAACCTTTTGTTTTTTATTATTATTGATTAGTTATGAAAATTTTTACATAATAATAACCAAGTCACTATTATAATATCAAATTTAAAAAAAGGAATGTTAAATTTATCTTATTATTGTTTTACGTAGTAGTTTTTGTTTTGACACTTGGAAATTTAGGAATTTTTAATAAATGGTCAATTGCAAAACATTTTTAATAAATGGACAATTTGTTATATTTGTAAATTAAGTATCATGTATAAAAGGTAGAAGTATTTAAGTGGAAAGAGAAGGGTTATTTGTAGAATATGACTTATGTTTCAATTGCTCATGCGCTTGTGGATCATACATATCAAAGTAGCTGTAAAAGGTTATACTCAAAACAAATATTTGTCCTCGAACATCCAAAACAGCTATAATAACTATATACATTGTATTTTGTTTATTATAAGGACTTACGTGTAGAGACCAGTTTCAGGTACAGTCCATCGCTGGATTCCTCGCTCAAGCCTGTCAGTCTGGACTGTGATGTTGACATTGGTATTGTTATAGGCAACTGTACAGTTCTCCTGAGTGGGCCCTGTTCTTCCCTTCTTACCACACGTTCCAATAGTGTACACTGTACAGCAGATAACAAAGATTAAACATAAAAAGTCATTAAAGGTCTAGGATATTAATTAAATCATAAGGCCCATTGCTTAAATTGTTATTAATACTTTTTAAAAAACTTTTGGGTGCAGAGACTTCTACTATTATAAGGTTTACTTTGTAATTATAATATATCTCCTTATTCTTTGTACTGAGAAGAATGGTACCCAGTGCCCATATGTGTTAAGGCTCTACCGCCCTTTGAGGTTAGAAAAATCATTAAAATGAATATTTTATTGGTCCTAAGTAAGATATAAATAATCTAAGTACAGGCCTTCATTCCTAATTTTAATTCTGCACAACTTGATTTCTATTTCAACTCTCTTCTTCTTCTTCTTCTTTCCTTGGCTCTACAGACTCCACAGGTCCCTGGCCTGACGACAGCTGGCTCCAGACTGTCCGGTCCTCCGTCCACTGGACCCCGGCTGCCAACATGTCTCCTTCAACCGCATCCCTCCATCGCACCCTAGGTCGTCCCGGAGGACGTATGAGTCCCACAGGTCTGCAGTCGAAGGTCCTTCTTGCCATCCTTGTCTCATCCATTCTCCTCACGTGCCCATACCACCGTAGACGCATTAATTTAATATGTGTTGAGAGTGGAGGCTCCAGATACAATTCCATCAATTCTTGGTTTGTCCTCATTCTCCACTCCTCCCGATCCCTGACTGGCCCAAAAATTCGCCGCAGGACCCTCCTTTCAAAAATGTCTAGCCTTGCGCAGGACTCCTGCGTGAGGGACCATGCTTCGCTACCGTATGTAACCACTGNAATTAAAAAAATAAAAATAAAAATAAATAAATAATAATAATAATAATAATAATAATAATAATAATGAGATAAATAAACAGACCTGTGGAGTTTGCGAAGTCTTGATGAATAACTGGTGGTGGAGGAGGCTCTGTAACAAAATACATAAATATATTATTATACAAGCGTTGAAGGATAAACTGAAGTAGAGCAATTGAAAAAATATATTGTTTTTTTTATTAATTACTGCAGTCTACAGTCAGCCGTTATCTTATGCGAAATTAAAGTGAAAAAAAAGTAATTTTTACTACTGTTAGGAGGGCATTGACAAAAACCTTTTTAAAAACAAGCTTTTATTAGTATTCTTCTCAGCAAACCCTTTCATTTGATACCCAAATCATGGGTGTGCTTAGAAAATAACTAGTCTACTAGCTTCGGCTGTCCTCTATATTGGATTTAGTCTGACGTCACTTACATAAACATGCATTGCCATCCAAACTAAACGTGTATGCGAAATTTCAATTCAATCTGTTGAGGATAAATGCTATAAAATTCAGTTGCAAGATTTAACACGAACATATAAAAAAATTGCAAGTTATATAAAAGCTTGTAAAATTAAAATGCTTTATTATTGTTGCTTCCTTTCTAACTAGATAATAAGTGAACATGGTTGATTACTCACAACATTCATGAAAAGAAGGCATATGGCATATTTGTTATTTTTTTTTATCAAATATTCCCCAAATTCGAGTTTATACTATCTCCAATTTTACAAAAAATTTCAATATACAACCACAATTTTATTTCAATACAGCTATCCACAAATAAATAAGGTAGGTATGCAAAAGTATAAATTTCAGTCGGTTTTGCCCAAAGTTGCAAAAGTTAAATGTGGACTGTATTATTATTAATATGGCCAGTCGCATATTGAGACGCAGGCACCGCAGGGCAGTTTTTTTTGTGAACCAAATAAATATACCCGAATGCGTGAATTGAGACGCAGACCAGGGCAAGGCAGTACTGTTCCACGAGGCTTGCCCCACACTTGTGGATCTGACACAGAAATTTTGTTACTGCGTAGGACGTATGAAACCAGTATTGGATTTGGCGTGACTCTCCCATGAAAGCTTCTCTGCTTGGTTGGAACAAACCTAGGCTACTTCCTATTGTGCGTGCCATCAAAATTTCTTTGAGTTGGACCTCTACCTGGTTTATATACAGGGTTGTTTTTCTTCAGGAAATGAGCCCATCATCTATTGAAAATTCAAGGGTACACAAAATTAAGGTTTTTAATTTAATATGCGGGATTATATCACCTAACCTCAAAATGGTGGCACGTACAATCCGAATTTACTCAAACCTATAGTTAGACTACAGTGTGCGCATTACGAGTTGTGACATTTGACACTCAGATTGGCCAACCTAAATGAGGAAAACAATAAAGCCACTAGGCCTGTGGGAGGGGTGGGGTCAGTGAATTTTTTGTTTGCCTACTTGGCAGGACCTTCTAGAATTCAAAATCCTGACCTCTCATTGGCTCCCCACCCTAATTTTCGGATTTTCCCGTGATGTCAAAAGTCACAACTCATAAAGCGGAAACTGTAATAAAAGGTTATAGGTAAACAAAAAATATTAAGATAATATAACTAGTTACATACCATGTGTAAGGAATCCTGTAGTGTAGTTGTATCCGTTCAAAATATGCGCAGGAACACCTGTGCATTTGCAAAAAAAACAAACAAAATTTATTTTTTAAAGTTTAATTAACGAAACACTATATTTTGTAAGACGGTTAATGGTTAATACTTTGTCATATTTGTAAATTTAAACCTGCATTGTAGCTGTCTCTAGTCTCTAAATTGTTAGTCCAACTATAAGTATAGTAATAGTAAACAATAACAATAGTATAAGAATAACAGTATACTCAGTTTACAATTAGTATTTACTCTGACAGCTCAGATTGAGGGAAAAAATAATGCCATTAGGTGAGTTATAATAGAGAATTTTAAAAGAAATTTGCTTATTATAAAAGATACAAACAATAAATTCAATCTACATCTACAATATCTACAACATCCACAGTCTCAGTCTGTTCCAAACAAGAGTTAAGGCTCTACCGCCCTTTGAGGTTAGGGAAAACAGTAAAATTGCAATTATACTGGTTCTAAGCAAGATATCAAAAATCTAATCACAGGCTTCATTCCTAATTTTAATTCCGCACAATTTGAGCCCAATTTCTATGATAAACTTTCTATGATAAATTGAACAGGCGCCATTTCAATACAACGATAAAACTCGTTGTATTGAAATGGCGCCTGTACTATTTATCATAGAAAGTTGAAATAGGGCTCAAATTGTGCAGCATTAAAATTAGGAATGAAGCCTGTGATTAAATTTTTGATATCTTGCTTAGAACCAGTATAATTGTAATTTTACTGTTTTTCCTAACCTCAAAGGGCGGTAGAGCCTTAAGTAGTTAGTGCGTTGACAGCGCGGGAAATCGAGTGACACACAGATTGGCCAACCTCTCTGAGGGAAAAAACATTTATCTTTGCCTAGTTGGCCCGACCTTTTGTCCGGAAAAATCTCGAGCTCTCATTGGCTCCCCACCCCATTTGCTGTTTTTACCGCGCCGTCAACGCACTCTCGTTTGGGACAGACTTAAAACTATTTTTTCCTGTTTTGCCATTTTATCTCCCTCACTCCCTCATAAATGAAAATATCACAAAAGTGTAAATACAAATTACTGTGCTCTTAAAGAGCTTTCCAACGACATGCATCAAGAAGGGTATATATACTATTTGAACTTTTGTATGTACTCCGCACTTCCGCCTTCCGGACGTATCCACAAAGGTGGGGTCAAGCTATTTTCCTGTGCCCCAAGTGATTCACGAAATTTTTTTACAGACAAATTTACAGATTTATTGTACAAAAATAATTTTCTTTGTAAATGTAAAATGTTGTTGAAAACAACATTGGATTAGATGTGAAACATTATATTTGTTATTTAGCAAGTACTTATCATGTAAGTAACAATGTCATGATTCATGATACATGACATTATAAAATAGCATATCACATAGTAGATCTAAAATAAGTTTTATAGTGTAATGTTTTTTAAAAAATATAATGTAGATAGTAAGTCTCTCCTCTTATATACATATTTATTGTTAATCATAGAAAGAATGCTTTATATATAGTAGGACTATCTCTTCTACTTATTTAATGCCAGTGATTACTTATATTATGATATTCTCTCCGTTGATACGACATTTAAACAAGATGTCCACACACCCCAACTACCGGCAACCGTACGGGTTGCCACAAACTTTAGTGCATGAACAGAAAAATCATATTCAAAAGGGAATTTGGGGTGGGTGGTTAGTGGTTGGGTTATTTGTACAGGATCTGACAAATTGTCTTTGATAACCCAACCCTATTCTTCAGGGTTCAGATCGTTACTAAACCAGGTCTTACGGCGCAATATATTCGAAATAAATATTATCGTGCTTAGCTTGAAGTAGGGGGTAGCGCATTCAAATTCACTGCTTATTCTTTGTAACCGATTTAGTAAAAGTCTAGATAAAGACAATTATCTAGTTTATTCTCTTTGGGGTGCATCATAAAATCCCGATAAAATTTATGTCATTCTTAGCTTTCGCTTGAGAAAATTGCTGAGATAAAAAAATAAATAATTATGGTTGCTGATTTTCCTTTCTAGAACATTGCATATGTTCTACGCGATGAAGAAACCCTCATCCAAGGAGGAAGCTTACAAACACAGGATGGACCTCTATGAGGTCAAAGGTGAAGCTGTTAATCAAGGACGAATTCTTCGTTTTCCTCACCCTACTTCATCAATAAGAGCCTCAGTGTAAGACGCTAATTCAAATATAATGGATTTCATCATCGGACCTTTTGATTAATCTGCTCGTCAAACAACAGCAATTTGGCTCGATAGGCACAGTAATATCATGGACTGTCTCATGACTGTTAACAGTTTGTGGAGAAAAATCTCTGTCAGCAAAATATATTTTATACCATTAAAATTGTCTCCGACATATTTCCCATCATGGATACCTCAATGTTCAGTGCATCATAGCAGTTTATTATTTTTACATCACCTGTAACCCCTGTTGCAATCGACATTATCAGTTGTGCATTTGGAACAGAAATTGGGAATAAAACCACTGAAATACATCCTGAAGATCGTCATGGTCCAGCTTTAATCAAGATTGCCCTACATCCACAGGTTGTTCTCAACTATCAAAGAGGACCTGACAAAACATTTTTGTCCTTCAGATTTCAGAAACGTTGCTTGCATTTAAAAACCCAAAAGCGAACCTTCTTCATGCTAAAAGCCTCCTTGCACCTTTGAGGACTTCATAAGGGACTGTTCTATTACCAGGTCAGTTGAAGTCCCACAAAAAAAAAAAAAAAATCTGATCGCTTAACAGTGATAAATTCTCGAGTAAACTTTTCGAACGTGGTTTTATCAATTGTGACTAAGTATCTCCATAAACTATATAGCTTTCCTCTTCAGGCATAAAACTCAACCGCCTTTTCCTGAAATATCCTCGAATAAAATTGTAATTGTTCAAGGGATCTAGAAATGTGGTGTAGTTTTTATTTATTTATTTTTTAATAAATTCATAAAAAACCCTTATAACTTATCGACTTGGTTCTAGTTTTATTCTGAAGAAATGCAGAGAAAACGATACCCAGATGTCTTGATAACGAGTTAAAGGCCCTCAATTTTGTTTGAACCATTGCACTATAAAAGTTCTTCTATCATAGTTTAACTCTTCCTCCTATACTGTAATAGACTTCGTGCAGTTGTTATGATGGTGGATAACAGTTGTTTTACAATTGTGAAAGGTCTTATTTAGTGAATACCACGATATGAAACAACGATGTTTGTCATGTTCATCGTAAAAATTGAAACAGGCGACTTGTCAGATACTCACATAGATAGCAGATAGATATAGAGCTGATGTTTTAAATGGAAATAGGTGCATATTTAGCTAAAGATCTTAAGAGAAATCAGACCTGGCAGAGGTAAATTTATATGGACCCCCTTCAAGTCACCGCGAGCAACCAAGGGTTTCACCTTCACCCACAAACGTTTTCTACGTTTAGATCTGCTAACGTGCCTGCTGAAGCAACACCAGCTACAGCCGCAGCTAAAAGTCCTCATCCAGTGGTGTAGTATAGCCATTTCGGGGTCATAAAATATATTTTACGGTCAAAAAATAAATTCCACTCACAGGATTGGTCTTATCCTTATCCAATGAATAAGATTACTTAAAAGTTTCTAGTATTAAATTTAATTTCATTGCAAGTTATATAGTTTAAAATATTTCCAATACATCATATCAGATGATATATACATTATATCAGCACAGTTATAGTTATATTACCGACTCCGAAGCACCTAGGGCTCATTGAGATATCATCTATAGCTGGATCACCCCTTGAAGCGAAACTCTTCCTTGCTTCAAACTGCAAATAGTACCTGAAATGGAAAACATAAATATATATTAACATCAAGAGATTAAGGCACATGGCTTCCTCGCGTCCTAACGCGTACTTTCCTTTAGTTTGGCTTTTAAAACCTATTATTATTGGTGAATTTATTTAATTTTTCCCTCCTTTAATTTAAATTCTTTCAAAATTGTTTTGGTTATTTATGTACATGAATAAAATGATCAATTTAGCAATATTAAAGGGACGCAGACAGTTGACACGAATAGTGGATCATCTGTGGGCTCAGAGTAAGGAAGGGGTAGAGGGAGCATTGCGATTTGAAAAGTGGTTCATTATGCTACACCCCTATACTAATTTAAAACTGGGGGAAAAATTAATGTGGGGTGTAATTAATGTATGATTAATTAATGAATAGGTAGTAAAAGTTATAAAATCATTAAAGTACTCGAAATAGGACTCGAGGAAGCTATCTGCCACACTAACTGACAGAATATTTTTAACAGGAAGGTGTCACATGAAGTGGCAAATTAAAGAGTAGGACGCCTTACGTGTAAATATCTATTTGGTTTCGTTTTTGTACCAATTCATTTTTTCGTAATGTGCCTGTACATAAGTACATATTATGTTTTTCGAGTCACGCCC
>KZ651222.1:612902-626184 GCA_001010745.2 Gerris buenoi
GACTGGATTATTAACATAATATCTACCGACGAGGATAAATACCTAACAATGACAGAATAAATCAAGAAACAAAGACCGTTTCTTGATGGTTTCTGCTAACTTTTAGACTTAAACTCATTTCAGTCTAGAATTTCAAAATCCGATAGGCGAATGCGACATGTTCATGAAATTAAAAGAAGTAACAAGATTATGTCGCTTGGAGGCTTCTCACTCCCTTTCAAAACTGCTTCTAACTAACTACCTCTTGGACGTCCATCCTAAGCAATATGGATTCTATTGTCATAATGAGCTCGTATAGCACAATCAACTGCTTGATTCAAAATAGAATTGAGGTGACCTACCATCCCTAGCGGCTGGGTTTGAAAATGTCATAAGAATTATTACGAATCCCTACCGAAATCATAGTCTGAATGATCTGAGCAATGTAGTTTTTCGAACTACATTGTTAAAAACCATTATTGTTACTTATTGATGAAGTTTATAACAACTTATTGATGAAGTTACGATACATATTTACAAAGCAGGTGCCATTTGCCTCTTTATTTCGTTTGAATATTTCCTTTTCCTTTTCGAATGGGATTCCAGTAAATCTAGTGTGAGTGAGGGGGTGGGCCTTATTGGCTATGATGGTATAAAGCCAATGACCATTATATTACGGTTCGAGTTCTAAGTATTATTTTATTACCTGTTGACAGTAATGTTAGGCAAGGTGACGACCTGCATGAGCCACTTCTCTCCCTTATCTCCGTAGCTCCACCAGAGTTTAGTGCTCACGTTGTTATTCCGCTGGAGTTCGATGAGGAACAAACCAAGAGATCCACTATGAGGGCCGTACTTGTGATAGTGGAATGTAATCTGCAAAAAAAAAAAATATATATATATATATTGTTTGGATCTTAGTTTAAATTTACATATAATTGGCACAATTTTATTTAATGAATGTAGTGATTTCTACATTTTAGAGATATGGGGGTTTCAAACGTTGATTATTTGTTTGAGTGTTTGCCTAATAAAAACCGGCGTAAATAGAAGATTTGAAAAAAATAAATCGGAAAACCATCTTAGAATTTTTCACAATTGTATTGCGTTTTGGAAATTTCATTCTTAAAATTTCAAGGTAGAGGCCAATATGGCAGACGACTAAACAGAAGATCGTATAGCAATTGAATAAAGGTCTTTAAGTGTAGAAAAAGAATATGTAAATATTATTACAAACTTTCCATTCTATGCCGGCATGCTTATAGTTATAGCATGTCACTTATAATTTTAAAGCTCTTCTCAGGTAGATTAAGAATACATATGTAAGTTTTCCCCAAAAAATGTTTCTGGTAGCTACATTGAAAACAAATTTGGCGTATATAAGAGCAAAATGCAAATTTTTCTACACGTGTTCTTCATGCGCCGCATCACTAGTTTAACATTTAAATGGTATATGTATTTTAGTGCACGTCGCACTTACTTATTCTTTTATTTGTTTTCTCCCATATGTCATTTTTTTTTTACAAAACGTTAATTCTCATTGAGTTTGGAGGATGATAAGAGCCATATCTTAGCTTGTAAATCTTCGTAAGATGTTAAAAAGTTTTATTTAAATCGTGTGATATTTATTAATTTCAGTTATTATTGGTTAAATGTTCTTCATCGTTAGGAATTGCTTCAAATAAAAATTTGTAGTTTTTTACTTTCAACGTAGTAGTTGCAATGCTTAATAAGTCCCTGAGATAGGTTTTATCCTTGAGGAATGAAAGAAGAGGAACACTTGTTTACAAGTGCTACTTGACAAGAAGTAGCACTTTTGAAATTCTGCTTAAAATGGTGAACTAAAAACAATGCTGAGCTATAATACGAGTACATAATGAGACAATGTTGCCAGAGTATTTATCCTCCCTCTCTCTTTTTAAATCTCTGTTTAGATGTAAAAAAAGACACAATACTCTATGTTGTAGACAGCACCACTTTTATTACAATAAGAGAAGCAGTCATTTTAGACATTGTTCCTATTGAAGCATGTTTTTTATATACATGTATAATCTTATTCTTTTATTACTACTACTACTACTACTATGTTTTTTCTTCCAAGCTTACCGAAGTTAACGGAAGGTATGTGATCGTTCTGAAGAACGAAACAATTTTAGGTCTCCGATTTCAAAAATTCCAAGACAGAAATTCGTTTCAGACATCAGGGAACATTTTTGATTCCGTGTCTGTTGGTCGGCCTGTCGCTCAATTTTTGCGAACCAACAACATATCTTAAAAATTGCTCGTCTGATTTGATTGAAATTGGGATGGTAGGTCAAAATTTGTCCATTGTTTGTCCCATAAAAGTTTCTACCTTAAGCACCCACTTTTTTCACTTCCATAAGCGCGCAAACATACAGTTATTTTCACTTATACCTTCAAAATTACTGATATGATTTTCATGATATCTTGATGGTTTGTCGAAAGTAGTCCGCAGATATCCTCAGATTAATTTCAACCGTCTGCGCTCCTTCAATTTTGCTAAATTGATTCTTTAATTAATGTAAAAAATCAAAATAATTTTGACCGTTTTAAAAAAGGGGGAAATTAAATAAATGTGACAAGCTCGCTTACGCTCGCTTCTTACATTCAACGAAATATGCATCTTGTCTGCCTGTCTGCCTGTCTGTCCGTAACGTTTACGGGTCCGACGATAACTTGAGTAAAAGTTGACCGATTTAGTTGAAATTTGGTATACATGTTCCTTTTACTAATACTCAGGCTAAGTTCGTTGGACAGCATGATCCGTCCAAGAGTTCGCGCGCAATGCTCGCGTAAACGTGAGCTTGAAATTTAAAATTGGAATTTTAGGACGGGGAAAAATTCTATCATCACCTATTCGATGAGACGAACATTTGTTTCAAATAACATTTTTTAGTAAAACCAACAACGACACCGCTATGAATTAATAAAGATCGCTAAAACTATTAAAGCGGACCTAGACGTTTAAAATTGAGAAAACAACCTTTTTAACGATATCTTACGTTTTAATGAAAAATTTTTTAATAAAACTTCATATACATCGTCTAAAGTACGATTGAAACAAGTATGTTAAATTTCAACTTCATACAAGCAGTAGTATTTGAGTAATGAAGTGATACATTTTATAAGAATTGTTTAAAGCTCCTGCGGGTGGTAAGATTCTTATAGTCGTGTGGTGTATAGGTTTGTTTAAGGAGTCAAGTTTAGTACAGAGTACCCCCACTCTACCCCTACACTCTCCTCTTCCACTTATCTTCAACTATGACATTCATCATGATTAA
The DNA here is from genome assembly GCA_001010745.2 of Gerris buenoi. Classification (NCBI taxonomy): domain Eukaryota; kingdom Metazoa; phylum Arthropoda; class Insecta; order Hemiptera; family Gerridae; genus Gerris; species Gerris buenoi. The sequence goes on from KZ651222.1 coordinate 616,184, forward strand.
CAAATTTCAATATTTAGTATATTATTGCAATACGCTCGCTTCAATGATAGAGCCACGCGATGCCTAGTATGTTTTAATAGTATAAAACCATTAAAGTATACGAAATAGAAAGCGAGGAAGCTATGTGCCGCACTAATTGGCAGTGTATATATTTTATTTATTTATTTATTGAAGAGAAAAATTCTTATGGCCTTTGTTCACAGCAACATCTTGAATCAAGTGGGATTGTTGGATGGGCGTTGCAAAGAGCGTTGTTTGTCCACTGACACAACTCACTTGCAACCAAATACACTTGGAATAAATTTTGACGATTCCGCACTGCAATCAACATACAGAGCAGCATTTTGTTTTAGAATTTTTCCACAGTTATTTTCACAGCCCTCTTCCTCCTATCTAAATTTTAATCCAATATTGCTACCTTGTTAGGCACTTTTAGAAAAGGGCCCCCCACTTTTTTTCAATCTACTTTTTACTTTCTTATAACTTAATACACACTTTTTAGGTTTCTGTACAAAGTACAAAAAGAAACCTTATATAACGGCTCTGTCTGGTTGTCTGTCTGTCTGTCTGTCCGTTGGTGTCTGTCCGTTGGCTTGTTACAATTCATAAACTACTATAGCTAGAAACATTAAATTTGGCACACAGGTGCATCTCGGCATTTGAGACAACTAGACACATTTTGGAGTTTTTAAACTTAATATTTTTAAGATGGCGGTCCGGCCAATATGGTGGGTGACTAAAAAAAAGTTTTTATTTACCATGGCATGTTATACATAAATTAAAAGGTCTTGAAGTGTAGAAAAAGAATATTTTACTATTAAAATAACACACGTATTATTTTCAAAATGGTGGCCAATAAGGCGGGCGACTAAAAAACGTTTTTAGTCACCATGACATGTTATACATCAATTTAAAGGTCTTGAAGTGTAGAAAAAGAATATGCAACTATTGCACCTGATAATTTTAACCAAATCGTACAGAAACCGGCGAAAATCGCCTCACGTACAGACCGTGAAGCGCGCCTTACTTGTTTTTATGTAAAAGTGTGATATTTCCTTGTCCTAAAGCATATTGGACTGAATATCCCTTTGCCTTATAGGTAGTTAGACTAAGGCATATAAACTAATTTGTATAAAAAAAAGGGGGCCCTTTTCTATAAGAGTACCATTTGTTAACCAACTTATTGATGAAGCATTTCGAGATCTATACATTGGTTTTAGAATTATCCACACATATTTATTTATTTAAATCTGAGTCACAGTTAATTAAATTTCTTTTCACTACAGTGTTACTTGGTTGACTAATTTTTGATAAAGTTACGATGAATACTTACAAAACAGGAGTTGTAATAAGGTGATGAAGAGTTACTGTGGTACTTGGGAGGGGGATTGATGATGGGACTCTCAAGAGCAGCAGCTGTACCAAGTTCGTGAAGCTTTCCTGTCATATCTACATACAGGTACACCCCTAAAACACAAGAATAAAATTACATTAATTACAATGATAGCATAAAGATGAGCAAATGTCACTAAAATCTATATGTTTTTGCGTCAGTGTGGTGCCAGTGATGCAATACCACAATTTTTTCACTTCTTAAAAAATGTGTAAGTGACGTTTCAGAGAGCAATAGATGGGTCATAAAGGCAAAAAGCACGTATGCTGTAATAGGTGCTCCTTCTGCCTTTCTGTATAAGTGAAGCGCCAGGTGGCTATTGGAATATGGAATAATAATATTATTATTCCATATTCCATATTCATTATTATGGAATAATAAAATATATACAGGCGGAACAAGGTGTGTGTGTGTGTATCGAACACCAGACCCCCAAACATACGATTTTCTGGATCATTTTTGATTTTTTACTTTCTCATATAAAGAGAGAGTATTGTGATGGCTAAAAGTCAATTTTGAGATTTTGATGGATCTACACGTTTTGAGGTTCCCCTTAGTCCAAAAAAGTGGTTTTTACAAAATGTCTGTCTGTCGTCTCTCGTCTGTCTGTCGTCTCTCGTCTGTCTGTGCATACGCCTGGAACCTATACTACTGGGCTGATTTTTACGAAACTTGGTATACACATTCAGAAAAGTCATACCCCGAGGTAAATTGAGAAATGGATCTTAGCCCCAAATTTGGGGGCGCTACCCCCAAAAACTCGGAAAAACGTGAAAAAAAAAATTATTTCTCTAAAATTGTAAAATGTAGTACATTTAAATACGAATCTAATGATATAAGCCGGGAAAAATCTAGTTCCTGAGAAAATAGCTCAAAACGCGGACAGAGAGAGGACGGGTTCGATTCCCCGCCCAGAAGTTAATTTTATTTTTTTATTAAATATCTATTGTCTAAGACAATAGATATTTAATATGATTATGTTTATTATTATTTTTTCTATGGCCCAAGATGGTACCACATGTTACTAGTAGAAGGGGTTCCTCCCCCGGTGTCACAAGCACAATGTTTTATATCGGTAATAACGAAAAGATAAATTAAATTTTTCTTATATATTTGCCGAAAAACGTTTAAAAATAAGTTCAATCGTTTGTTTATTTGTGACCGCGATCTCAGTGAAAGTGAAGTGACAATTGTTAGAGAGAGAGGTGTAAAAACCTTGTTAAAGAGCAGCAAGCAACAAAGGAAATCCGATCACCAGCGGTTTTTAAATCGTCACACCTGTTTATGATGCTTCGTAAAATCGTGCAAGTGATAAAATACTTACTATAGTCTCTAGGACTGACAGACTATAGGTCCTTTTTCAAGCAATACTTACAAGGCCATGGAAATCTCTCAACTCGTACCTCGAAGAGAACTGAAATGAGTCTAAATTTTCGCTCACAGAGTTATTGAATCTGTTTGAGGAGAAACATCACACTCATGTGAGAACAGTTAAATATGGCCGTTAAACAAATATGCAGGTAGGTACAACAAAAAATTATTTGACAATTGCTGAGAAATCAAATGAACCTGCTGTGATTTGTTGGTGGTAAAATAAACCACGGTCCCTATATCCCGAGGCGAAGCCGAGGAAAATTAACTTTTAAATTTAATGAGGGAGATAATTACCCCAAGGGGAATCATAGCACTTTACTCCCGAGGTACATACAATATTTTTTTCTCCAGTAGGGAGCAAATACACATTTTCATCCATTGCACAGTTTTTATTTATTATTTTAATAAATACAATACTTGTTAGCACTTTTAATAGCATAATATATTATAAGAGATTCAATATAAATAAATAAATAAAATAAGAATTGCAATAAATTTTAAATAGAAGGTTATTTAGATACAGGTTTAAACAATGATAAACAAGGTCGAAAAAGTAGTGTCGCCAACCTGATTTCTACAACCTATACATTAGCCATTTATCTATATATATAAAACTAAGAGTGACAGTGACTGACTCATCACTAATTCTCCTACTTCTCATTGACATAGAGATTTGAAATTTGGTACATAGATAGAGTGTACTACCATAAATAGAAAAGTGCGGCCATTTTGATTTCGATATGTGTCTGCCATATTGAATTATAGCCACCATCTTGGATTTATTCATCAGTAATTCTCCTACTTCCCATTGACATAGATATTGGAAATTTGGTACATAGATAGAGTGTACCATAAATAAAAAAGTAAGGCCATTTTTATTTCTATATATATAGCCGCCATATTGAATTATTACCGCCATCTTGGATTTAATAACACTATTATTTCAGCTTCCAGTGGACGTAGAGATCTGAAATTTGGTACATAGACTTATAGTAGCTAAAGAAGGGAATTAAATGCACTTCGACTTCAACATATGGCCACTGTATTGAATTATAACCACCATCTTGAATTTAATAAAACTCTATTATCTCAGCTTCTAGGGGACCTAGAGATCTGAAATTTGGTATATAGACCTATGGTAGCTAAAGAAGAAAACCAAAGGTACTTTCACTTTAAAATATTGCCGCTATCTTGGATTTAATCAGATACTATTATCTTAGCTTCCAGTGGATCTAAAGATCTACAATTTGGTACATAGACTCATTGTAACTAAAATTGAAAATTGAAGGTAGTATAAAATAGAATAATTGAAAATGCATAAAAACGTAATATAACCTACTTCTACTAAAATACGAAAGTATGTAATAATAAAGATTATTAATTATATTGTTTTAATTATTATTTACTCACAGCACCAACTTCTAGACGAATATGGTGCGCAAAGTGCACCGATCCGGCTAGTTCTCTACTATTTCTAAAATATGTAATTATGTTGGCAATCCTTCTTTTTCTCCCTACTTTTACTTTTTTCCCCTACTCTAGGGAAGAAAAGACCTACTTTAGTTTCAGTCCCTCTTAACTAATCTAAAATCATAACTTTTTCTTCCTACTGGAGATAAAATTATTTTGCAAAGCATAAATGAAGCAACTTGCGGAAAAAAAGCCTAGCTAGATGTTTTGATAGAGGCTGGCAAATGTTTTAAGAAAAATATAAAAGAAGGGTAAAAACGCATGTTTACTGCACTAGAATAAGTCAAATAGAGAACCAAAATTTAAAGTTTAGTCCAAAGCAGTGACTGGGTGATGATTCTAACTAACAAAACTACATTTATAGTACGTGTTTTGGGCGCACATGATGTTTAATATCTTTACGCGCGAAAAAGTGATTTGGCTAACGCGTGGAAAGGTGATTCCATACCAACATTCTCGCGTTGTTTCTTTAAACCTGAATGAAACCTTCTAGTTCTTTTGCCTCTTGATAATATGTTTGTTTTCATTTTTTATTTTCCCATACATAGGAAATATTAAATGTACTGTTTTTTATTTTTAAACAACCTTGTAGTAAGTCAGTGTTGTACAGTGGCGGATTAAGGGTGTCATCTAGGGGGTGGCGGAAAGGGGGGGGAGTTCTCAAGATCCCCTCCCCCTTTGAATTAATTTTTTTTAAATTAAGTTAACTAATACTATCAATTAAAAAATTGATTTGATATGTACTCTACATTTGTGAGTAATATTACACATCTTTTTGTTAAAAAGTTGTTATTAATTCCTGTTAAATCTAAATGAATTGTTACGGATTATCAGATACTTATTTTAATTCCAGATTTCAGCTACCTCACTTATCTCTTCTAAATACCTTTATTTTTTTTAAAAAAAAAAAGGTTTTCATATCTGGTAATTGTTTCCTTTTATTTTTTTTGGGGGGGGGGGGATTTGAAAAGGATCAGATTTTCCAGAATCTTAGTCAGGAGAAAAATAATGACTAAGCAAAGAAAATAAAATCGTTCTTGTCTCGCTGTTGTTTTAAAATCTCTTATATAAATGGGCTACTGTAAAGGTGGTTAAAGATTTTTCGCGGTTGTGATTTAAAGATGTTTTCTTCTGGAGAGCTCAACAGAGAGGCCATAGCGTCACCGGATTGACACGCCCTCTTAAGCTCTTACAAATTCAATTTTGAGAAAACAGAAATAATAATTATTGATAACAATATAATAGTTTCATATTATGGTTTGTCGCTTGGAAGCACAACCAAGTGTCTACAAAGTTTGAGCTATAAAGGAAAACATATTTTTCTAATAAGCTAAACTATTTTTTTTTTGTTTTTAAATGTAGCTCACCTGTATCATTTTGATAGGTATGATCAAAATTAGGTCCAGTGTAAGATGTAGCAGTTGATCCGTTGTTCTTGGTCCAGTTAAGCAGGTTTCCAGGTGCGTTGTGCCACCCGCACAAACCCGATTCGAACGTACATCGAGCGAAGTCTGGAACCTTAGCTACAACAAAACCAAATATTCATTAATGTTTAGATAAATTAGCTTGTTGAGCATATATTGGTATTGATTTTCGGACACAAGCACAAAAAAATACACTACAGATGAGATAAACAATATTATGTACCTAATGATGAAGGGGAATAGGGTATACTTAATCAATTTAAAACTGTTCGAGTCAAGTATATTGTCAAAAGTCTCTAAGATAAGACTATATAAAACATTAATAAGGCCAGTAATATGCTATTGATCAAAGACCTGGATTCTGTCATCCAGGGGTTCTAACAAACGTAGGGTCTTCAATAGAAGAATAATATGTGGACAAAACCTGGAGAATCAGAAAGAACTGGGAGATAAAAGAGATTTTGGAGAACCAAGATATAGAGAGATTTTTGAAGGCAGGAAAGATAAGACGGGCTGAACAAATTGATAGCTTGTATGAAGGAAGATGAATGAAAAGGACGTGGAAGGAAAACGAAGGCGGAAAAATGAGAATTAGGTACCCAAGGAGTATATGGAAAGACGAGGTGGAAAAGGACCATGGAACCCAATGTTGGAGACAGATGGCACAAGAGGGAGACCGATAGAAGGCATAACTCGAGAAGCCCCAGGCCAGGCCCTGTAAATTGTAAATACTCGTAATTTCGCTGAAGCAACTCATTTGATAAGATCGTTAATCTAGGATAACCTATAGGAGTCCATAGATCGGATCCTGTCAAAGGAGTTTATTTTTTTTTTATCTCTTGGGCTCCATCTCTCTTTAATAAAAATTCAGTTAATTCACATTGATAATTTATAATGCAAACAGACATTCCAACATCATCAATTCTAAGAGTATTGTTTCACCAAAAGTAAACAAAAATTAATGAATTTAGCATAAGATATACATACTTTATTAATTCCCTATTTAGCCAGTCATGCTTTAACTGCCAAATAGATTTTACTACTTAAGTGTATATACATATATGTTGCTTACCACAGTCTTGTAGTTCATCCTCCCCATTTGGACAGTCCTTATTGATATTACAAATCTTAGTTGAGTCTATGCACGTTCCGTTTGTGCACTGGAACTGAGTCGAACTGCATACATTCTGTGGAGGATCTGAAACAGGTTAATAAATATTTTTAGCTAAAGTGAATACAATCAAAGACTATAATGTATCTTAGGGATCATTGTGAGGGATTTGTTCCAAATCCGCATCTTTGGTTCAGCAATTCATCACTGTTCAGTTTTTATCAGTTTCAAATACACGTTGCGATCTTTGCTTAAACTGTTAGACACAGTTCACACTAGGATTCCGAAATTCTAGTGTGAATGCGATTCGTGTAAGATATTATAAAAAGTATCAAGACTATGTCGCTTGGCGGCTTCTTCTCTCAGTCTCCTGACTCTTAGATGGCATCTATCTTCATGTAAATTCTACCTCGTGTTTTATTTTTATTTAAACATGAACTAGATAGATGTTTGAGCAGTGTGGTATTTAGCTAGGAAAGCAAAGAAATTTTATAGGAAACTGTCGTTGAATCCCATAATCAAGGCCGTGGAGAAAAAGTTGCGTATACTTTGTTATTATCTATCTCCTTGAAAAGCATTCTCAAGATTTTATTATTATTATTTAACATTCAACTTAAGCATAGGATAACAAGAAAAATAAATATTATACAATATGTTTCCCGAGAAGCACCTAGACTACTAGACTGACATCAATTGAAAGGCCAATAAGGCTTCTTGTGGACAAATGTTTTGCCGCTCAAAAAGGTGTATTGTCAGATAAGAGTATCAAGGTAACAGGTTGGGCCTGTCCTTATCATGAACACTCACTTGCACATTACATAGCATAGACAGACATACTAGATAACTAATCAGCTGATTGATTCCACTACTACAGTACACCTTCACTCCAATATTAACATCTCCCTCTGACACACACACACACACACACATACAATACAATTTCCTGAAACTAAAAACCAGTCAATGTGTAAATATGGGTATAACAGTGTGGAAAATATAAAAGAAAGGCATATACTTTTTGTAGAATCTATTAAAGAAAAGTTAAATAATAAGTTCAGTTTATAGTTTTTAGTGAGTTTTTGTTTTACTTTCTCATATTCGTAGTAGGTATACAAATGACTTTTTCGGGTACAGTAATATCCGGACTTTTTTTTTTATCCCACTTTACGTAAATTCGAAGTTACGTAACAACCGACACTGCTGGTGAAAATGATCAGAAGGTCCATTCTGTAACTTTGAAACCCTCCTTTTCATTTGATGGCGGGAAAAGTCTGAGTAAACTATTAGGCCGTTTCCAATGATAAAATTTGGCATAAAGGTTCAGAAAAAACCACACCCCGAGGCTAAACTGGGAAAATTTTTAGCTCTAAATTTGGAAGTGTTACCTCAGGAACTTATTTTAGGTCGAAAAATATTAGGTCAAATTAATTACATATAAAATATAAATAGATATTAGAATTTTTTTAAAATTAGAGTTCTAGCTGTTGATGGGTTAATAATAATAATCTTTTTTGATGTAGAGATCTTTTGCTTGATGACCCAGTGCCCGACGGACACTCCACTTTCTGCTGTTTTGCTTGATGACCCAGTCCCAGTCCCATTAGCTATTACTATTTAACCATTGTTTAGCTGTAACGGAAAAGCTCAGTGCAACCAGTTTAGTTTGTTGCATGGATTTCAAAATAACAATTCATCATTCTTGAAGATGCTTTCAGTTGTGAAAGTGATTCGTCGGCCTGAAAATCCTTCATAAAAGTTTCAGCGCTTGGAAGCCCCATCTGCTGTCTTCCATGTTTGAGCCACTTGCACTTCGCTCCCTCTACCCCCCATCTAAGCTTTTTGCACTTGGCAATTAACGTTACCACTTCCTTCGAACAAAATGTATTCCTCTAAACATGTCCTTAACATTAAGCTGAAATTTCAGGGCTTATTTCTTCAACACGAATAGCAGGGCAACATGAGAAGACCTATAGAATGGGGAAGCAAATGAAATAGTGTTATTCATATGAAATAGAAATAATTACAGTAACTGCATTTGGTACCTGGAAAACAGTTGACAAGAATGATGTTGTCAATAGCAATATGGTATGGATACTTGTTGGCAGGAACTATCTCTAGAATTATATTGAATTCTTGTCTGATCCTCCCCGCAGGAAATGAGTAAAGAGTCCACCTGAAACACATCCAAATTATATCAAATTAGAATAAATAAATAGTTTACAAATTGAAAATATTAAGTAGTTGCATACACTTGCTATGGAGAACCAAAACTAACATTTATTTGTTAAAATCAGTTTTTGCAGCGGCATTCACTCAAAATGAATTCTCAATGCGATTTTACATCAGATCCGACCCGAATGGTAAAACGGAATGGATAGTTGTCTTCTCATGCGATATAGTAGATTGGATATAATATAAAACGAACCGTATAAACGTTCCTTAGACTGACGAGAGAACTGGCTCCAAACCGGCCCAGATCTGGACCTTTGATCTGGGTCATCTGGGTCCATAATATGTACACAGTTTGAGCAAACATTAGAAACCATTTATCAACCTTCCGGTCCCAATATGAAAGTAAAATTAACAAATGAATTAATAAATTTAAAGAAAACATATGGACAATCAAATCAAACATTTTGAAAATTACTGGCCCATTAACATGAATTAGACAGTGCTCCTTCGGAAGAATTTTCAACAATTAATATTATTATTAAAAAGCCCTCCAGAAGTATATGAAATATAGAAGAGTGAAGGAGATTAGTTGGAATAAAAGTGCGTGGTGGGTGTAGTTTACGTGTTTATTATATCAAAGCTTTCGCTCAGGGAGCCTGAGCTTCATCGGTGATCTACAAAATAATAAATCGAAACTAATAACAATTGAAAATTATAAAAATACAATAAAAAAAATTAATATAGTACAGACAAAATCTTACCAAATAAGGTGTAAATATTAATTAAACTCAAAAATTAACAGCATTATTATAGAACACGTTATTATAACTTATTTTTAAATCCTTTATATTAACTTCACTTTTGTGCCTGGGTGCCTGGGGGAGTGCCTGGGGGAGTGCCTGGGGGAGTGCCTGGGTGCCTGGCGTCAACATTTTTGGAAGGCTAGTTAACCCTCTTCTACTTATCCGATCGAGCTGAAACTTGGCACATAGACTCTCTACCAATACAACAACATTTTAACAAATTAATTAATTAATTAAATTTAATTAATTAATTA
>KZ651222.1:652753-675098 GCA_001010745.2 Gerris buenoi
AAGAAATGTCTATTTATTTTTTTTTTTTCAATAAATTTCCCATAACCATTTCTTAATCCTGAAATAATAAATTCGTCAAAAAATAAAAATGAAAGAAAGCAATGCATTCTAGAACTTAAGTTTCACTTCTAATACGTGAGAGCCTCACACATATTTTTCAATAAATCAAATGGTTTTCGGGATAATCATGCTAAAATACAGCTTTTCTATCCTATCTACAGCAGACCTCGGTTTAAAACTTATTTTTTAAGAATACAACAATATTCAAAAATGTTTACACCTAACCTATACTGTTTTTCTAGTATTAGTAGTAGTAGTAGTAGTAGTAGTAGTAGTAGTAGTAATAGTAGTAGTAGTAGTAGTAGTAGTAGTAGTAAGGTGCTAGTACTAGTACTAGACGGGTCGGACGAAACCCTTGTTCAAACCTAGCAATTAGGCCATCACTTAGGCCCTTTTTACTATGCCCGTGGTAGAGAGTTCCAACCACAAACCACAGGAAGGTATAAATCTGAAATGGTCCAAATTGGTTCACGGGGGTACGGGGTACAAAAGTTAAAATAGTATATGCCCTTCAAGATGCATGTCGTTGGAAAGCCCTTTAAGAGTACAGTTATTGTTGTAAATATTATTAAAATGCACGCTCAGCTCAACATTGCAAGCATTGCACACCTAGAATAAATATCTTTGAAAAATTAATTAATAGTTATGCGAAATAATTTTTAGATTATGTTCAATAGTTCTTTTTTTTGCAAAGTAATTAATAGTTTACGCGAAAGCTCTAATAAATAAAATTACATGTATAAAACGCAAAGATTAATAGGTATAAGATAACTTCCAAAATGTTGAAAACTGGCCTTAAAAATCAGTATGGGCATACTTTGGGCAAATGTAACCTATCTCTAAGTCTAATATCTAAGATTTTGTGAAAATAGTTTAACATAATTAATTAATTAATCATTTACCAGTGAAATTGATTAGGTAGTTGTTTACATGATAAAAAATTTAGTTTTACACAGAGGATGCAAATTAACACGGGACTATCTATGGGCTACATTTGACACACATTCCACATTTCCTAAGAGATGTAGGTGTGAATAAATGTATATTTGTGCGCAGTAAAAGAAAGACCAATGGGCGTAGAATGTTGAACATTGTATGGGATCGACGCGACATTGGACTAATTATGACCTACTATCCAACTTCCATTAAAATCGGGCGAGTACTTTTTACGATATGAGGTTTGTTCCAACCACACTTCAAACTAGTTTGAAACTGAACTCCTGTTGCTAATGCACATGCGTCGGACAGTTTCAAACTAGTTTGAAGTGTTGTTGAAACAAACCTATGTTGTTTCTTGATCATTTGAACGACAGGCTAACAGAAACGAGACCAAATCTGTTCCCTGTTGTCTGAAACGGATCTCTTTCTTGGATTTTTTTTTTTAAATTCGGAGCCATAAAAAAACTCGTTTTTCTAGATCGTCACAACGCTTCCATTACTTTTATTTCTTTTATATTATTATACTAAATTTACTATTCTTTAATATTTAATCATTCGTTAAGCAAGTATTTGAAGTCGTTAGTAAATAAAAATGCTTCATTTAGCTGGTAATATTTTATCAATATGAAACATTATGTGGTTCAATTTTAATGCTCTATAACATTTATTTTTACCTCTAAGACTTCTTATGATTTGGTAGTTAGATAACCTCTTCTTTGAAAAGAAAAAGAAAAAAAAATGGATACAAAAAGATTTGTGCGAGATAAAAGATAGAATTGCTGATGGTTATAAGGTTGGTATTATTTTTCTGGCTAGTTTATTTTGTTGGCAATACTGTGTAGTCTAAGAGTGATATTTAGAGATTGGGAAGGTCCGCTGCGTTTGTGTCTATGTAGAAGCCTGGAGTCTCTCTCGTCTATAGATTTTTCCGTCAACATTTCCATTATAAAAGGTCAAGTCGTTACGGATTCATCAGAATCCCCAACACAAAGGCAAACACACTTCGGACATGGAAAACTACTGCCAACACCGGACAAATACCAGTGATATAGCAACAACAAACAATACACTTCATGTCTTCCTTCTCCTAACTATTCTTTGTATCACTTACCCTAATACTTAATACACAATTTCATAAAGACTTTTCCAGTAACATTACTGTAAAGAATCCATTGAGATGAAGGCAGATTCAATGCAGATAAGTATTTTACAAAGCCGAATATATGATTTGAAATATTAATTACCTATATACAAGTTTTGTTAGTTTAAAAAAAAAATTATGGCTCCGATTTAAAAAAAAATCGCAAAAATCCGTTCCAGACTTCAGACAGCAGGAAACATTTGGTCCGTGTCTCTTTGTGCTCTCAATTTTTACGAACTAACCATGTCTTAAAAACTACTTGTCCGGTTTTAATTAAATTCAAATGGTAGGTAATCATTAGCCCATTTTTGGTCAAATATAAGTTTCAACCTTTTATCCCATTTGTTACTCTTCCACATGCACGCATAAACGCATACATTCATTTACACCCACCGCTTCAAAAGTGCTCATCTGATTTTTATGAAATTTAGTTGGTTTGTTAAAAGTAGCCCGCAGATCTCCAGATTAATTTCAAAAGTCTGCGCCCTTTTTTGCTAAATTCATACTATTATTCATGTAAAAAAATCAAAATTTCAACTGACTGAGAGACCGGGGAAACAATTAAATAAATTTGATAATCGGATTTAAAAGCATAACTTCATTGAAGTATATGCTACGGGTTGGGAGGAAGCTATGTACCACACTAATTGGTAGAGATTTTTTTAATTTTCAGTTTCCGATTTTAACTCTTTTTCGTTAAAGCAGAAGTTGTTAAAACATATGTCTATATTTAGATATTATAATGCCGAAAATGGTTCTATCTTACAGGTACTTTCATTTTCTTCTAAACATGGTTTTAGAAAGTCAAATTTGAGACTCGCAAGCAGAGAAAGAATATATTTACCAACGAATGTTGTTTAAATAATAAGGAATTTATTAATTATTTTCAATATAACTGTATGATATTTACATTTGGATCAAACAATTATTAAATAATGAGCCAACATCTCAAATTATCGGGCCGGAAAAGAAATGTCTACGTCTATCTATTTTTAATTCTTTCAGTCATGCCTATATTTGTTTACTTTCCATTGACAACATATAAATACACACACTCGGAACGAATAAGGTGTGTATCTATGTATATCGAAATACACTATTTTTCCATAATATATATATATATATATATATATATATTGAGAATGTTATTATTAGAAAGGCCTGGATGGAGGCTGTTTGCCCCCGATGTTAGTGGGAGGGCGAGTTAGCTGCCATGGGCAAGGCATTGCAGGTATTTTAGGAGAAGATTAAGGCAGTAGGCGGCCTTGGTTTTATAGTCCATTAGTCTTTTCACCCTGTTTCAAACTCTGTTTATAAACCGCCTAGTTTCAAGTCTAAAAACAGACGCTACTTGAAATCACCGCTTATCTTTAATTTGATGTAGTTAGTATTAAAAATTGATTAATCGTTATCTGTATTATCGGATCCAACAAAAACATTTTCAAAAAATACTTTTTAAAGGGGATGGTGAGTTATTACTTATTACAATATGTAGATTGTAGATCTTACGAAATATACTACGTCCCTTTGAGTTCATCGACGATCAAATCAAAGTCTGAATATCCGTAGATAGTATTAATTAGTATTAAGTTAACAAGTAATCCCCGAATAGTCGATTTAGCCTCGGGCACAAGTATGCCAAATTTCAACGTAAACGGACCAGTAATTTAGGCTTCACGTATAATGATTAAAGATTATAGACTAAAATTTTTAGACTTAAGAGACCTCAAAACGTGTAAATCCATTAAAACCCTAACTTTGAATTTATGCACCACTAAAATACTTTCTTTCTTAATATGCTACGTATATGGAGGTTAAAGTTAAAACGAGATGGTGAGATGGCGCCGCATTGAAGAGAGTAACATTAGATGTAGGGATGTTAAAGAAGATGGATGGTGGTGTGTATCACAGAGCATGGTTACGCCATGAATACTAATTAGATCTTGTTTTTAACTTTGGTCATTGCGCCTCAACATGTTTATTGGTGACTATGATTCGTGTCTGCTACTATCCTTCAGCACAGAGTAGATAATATCAATTATAATGGTAAATATGACTAGTCTGCTACTTTCCTTCAGTGCACAGTAGATAATATCAATTATATTGGTAAATATGACTAGTCTGCTACTTTCCTTCAGTACACAGTAGATAATATCAATTATATTGGTAAATATGACTAGTCTGCTACTTTCCTTCAGTACACAGTAGATAATATCAATTATATTGGTAAATATGACTAGTCTGCTACTGTCCTTCAGTACACAGTAGATAATATCTATTATTATAGGTGACTATGAATCAAGTATGTTAGAGTCTTTTAGTAAACAGTATACATAGGACCAATTGTTGGAGACCAACATTTAACTGATTTTTTTTACCTTGTTTAATTTTAATGTCAATTAAAATGGCACCATTAGCTTGCAATTTCTTTAAATCTTCACAACAACATTTTAGTCAAATTTTTAAAATATGTACAGTTGCAATGTAAATCGGCATAACCTGTTCGATGCAACCTCCCTCACTTGAACCGTAAGTCTTGCGTTTAGAAAGGCATCACTTTGCTTGAACTTGTGTTCGGTAATATGCTCGATCGGAACATATAACATATTATGAATGGAGCAGAATGGACTCCATGCAGACGATTTCCTGCCCTCCGAGCGACCAGGACGTGAAGCATACCGGCGCGTGCACGTACTAACTTAATACGTTTAACGTCTAAAGGCCGATTTACACGTATTAAGTTGTTAAGTAATTAACTAAATTTTAACTAAATTTTAAGTGACTTAATTTTTAGAAAGCGTTTACACGTATTCACACTTAATATTTAGTTAAGCTGTTTAGTTCACTAATAATGGTCATTGAACAACAATGCTGTCTTTAAAATTATTTTAAATTAGATTTTGGACAAAATAAAATATGTATTTGTAAATAATATATAATTTTTGTCGAATAAAACATTTTTAAATAATATATAAACAAAGATCTGCAAATCTATAGCGAGGTTCAGACAAACTTGTGCATTTTACTGAATGTGCATGTCCAGAGATTAGCCACGCCCACCTACTAAACAGAAAAATAGAAAAATTTCTATTCTACTTGTTTAGTTGCACGCTAAATTTTAACTTGCAACTTATTACTAAATTCATTGTTTACATGCATTAAGTCGCTAAAAATTTAGTTAACTACTTAACAACTTAATACGTGTAAATGGCCTTAATGTTCAACCCCGGAGACCCGTGTACATAAAATCAAAGAGAATAAAAAAAGAAATTCATGTTAGAGAAACTTTCTGGGTATTGTGAAGTGTGTATTAAGAGAAATTTCCCTTTAGAATTTAGAATATAATATAATATAATTTTTTTTTTTCTCAAAAACTGTTTTGATATAGTTCAATATAATAGCCGTAAGCCCGTATAAGTCACTTCCCGGTTAGAAAAGAAACTAGTTGTTAAAATTGATGAAGAAATGGGGGATTATAACAATAAAAAATATTACGTCACTTCGATGAGAAAATTTTCCCCGGTTTTCTCGTGATCGGCATTTTATCTTAATTTTTAATTTTGTTATTATTAGTTAGTAGTTAGTCAAGGTTATTTCAAGATAACTGCCTACGATTGAGGATTCTTACATCATTAGAGTTTTAGCAGACATTCTGGCACAACCCCATTTCTAATGCCAACTTCCTGAGAAGACCGGTGAAGATGCCAATGTTCCTAATTTCTCTGTCGATTTGTAGCTAGTTATAGGTATAATGTTAGCCTATTCTACACAATATTTAGTCCAAACTACGTTTATGTGCTGTTAATTGTTCCTAACAATTAGAGTAGACGTATTAAAGTATATACGTAATTATTATTAGAAATACAGTTATTATAAAATTCTTACTTTTTTCTATTGTAAATTTCGATCGAATAAATGTAACTATACAATTAATTTAAGCAATTATAACATAAAATACATATACAGGGTGAGGGAAAATTTTGACAACGGCTAATTATCTCTATTAACATTTGAAATATCACACTGGCTTTGTAAACAATCTTCATCATGCATAAAAATACTACTTTTTTTGGTTTGTACCCATTTTCCCGCCATTTTGGTTGCCACCATATTGGATTCAACTATAAAATTTCAAATTGAAACCCCTATACCGTGATACATATTTGGAAAAGCCTTGAAAAAAGAAAAAAAATTGCCGCAAACCAGAGCTTTTTATCTTAGGCTGTTTCAAAATGGCGGCCAGTTGAAATTACAAAATTTACTTTTTTATTGTTTATAACCGGCTAAAGTAAAGGTTTTTGGGGGAAAAAATGTAAGAGTAAATTTGTCTTATTTTAAGGTTTTCAGGTAAGTTCAACGCTATTTTTTCTAAATTTTTATTTTTATTTGGTTTCTTTAGCAACGCACGTCGTCATTTTACTTTTGCAACCGAAAATGTAATTAAAAATTATTTTTAAACCAATTTTAAATTTTTGAGTTTAAAAATAGATAACTTTACACTACATTTTTTTCTCTCTCTCTTAAAGCCTTACTTTAGCAGCAATCATGTGTTGAAAATGTTAATTTCGTATTTTTAACTGGCCGCTATTTTGATACAGAGAAAGATAAAAAGCTCTGGTTTGCGGCAAATGTTTTCTTTTTTCAAGGCCTTCCCAAAGATTTGTCACATTATAGGGGTTCCAATTTGAAATTTTAAAGTTGAATCCAATATGGCGGGAAAATTGGTAAAAGTACTTTTTTGCATTATGTATGTTATAACAATTTAATAATATACATATATCTATGGATTTAATAAATAATATAATTTAATGTCACATTAGAGGTTCCACTCATCAAAATAGACAACACAATTTTGGTCCTTCAGATTCTTAAAAAGTGTGAAATTAAGTAATTATTGAATACTAATGAGACGGCTGTTATAAAGAGCGGGATGACCTGAGCTGGGGTTTCCCAGAGTAAGAATATAATCAGCTCTGCTTGTATACAATACTGGGACACAGTGCCAACAATACGCGCATCTCTACACCTGTTTGTCCCACATATTCAGCGAGTGACGTCACACTACCTTACCTATAGAACCCCTTGTCTAATGTTTACACCCTCAGCCGTTCTCTACTTCATTAATGAATCCCCTAAGAGCCAAAACTCTGCCAATGTTTTTCTACTTTATTATTATTTTATGTGCACAATAGCTGACAAGCTTTTCCTTCTAATTCTAATATATATATATTATATTTTTTTGAACCGGTTTTTTACCTACTTCTTGGTCTAACGAACCTTGAAAATGATTTTTCTGTTAAGTTTAGACAAATTGTTGTATCAAGAATAAGTTTTTAGGTCCAAGAAAGTAAAAAATATCCGTATGCCATAAATATACACGTATAAGTATGCCATAAAATTTTGAGGATAATAACTTTGAGGAAAACTATGAGAAGTTTAATGAACTACTCTGCTAACATTTAGCCTTCCTCAGATGATAAGATGTTGAGGCCACCCAAATGAATCCTAAACTCTTCCCATCTCCTAACAGGAGGATCCTTGAGTTTAAAATAAGAGAATTTAATGACGATGTGGTGCATACAGATCTCGCGTAAAAAAATGGGCATTCCCATACATCGGCCACATTTGATTGAAGCCTTCCTCACATGATAGGATGCAAAAATATACAAAATAATACATATGGATACAAAAATGTGCATTCCCATACAACTCTCACAATTGTTTGAAATATAGTTACCATGAAAAATTTGGCGGGAAAAGGTACATAATTCTAGATCTACCTGAAATTGTATTTACAAATTAAATATATAACATGTCACATCCTAATATAAGCATAAACTTTTTTTTAACACCCTCATGAAGGGTCATAAAGATAAAAATGTTGTAATAAAGTTAAATATTATTTTCCTCAATTTTCAAGCTCATGCTGATCAAAAACCTCTTTATTAGTCATTTACCATAATAAAAACAATTTAAGGAATTTCCAAAAACTATACAGTAGTCTTTAATGCATAGGTGCACCTGTGTGCCAAATTTCGCCCAAAGCTGTCAATTTTTACTCCAGTAATCAATGAATTGTAGAACTCAATCACGCTTGTTCAATAAGGACAAGTAGTCAGGATCAGGAAACTTATAAAAATCTTACACGATGCCTTAATTCTCTCTTTAATGTCTACTAATTAACCATTCTTATGTATTATCTCATTAATAAACTAATATACGTGGGCTTAATTAACATGGAGCAAGTTATTTTTAAATTTCAGAACAAACAACTAAAAAAAAAAAAAAAAAAAAAAATCCTTGTGCACTAACTTATGTAATTTTCGTAATGCTGTTGCACGAAATTATTTGTAGTGGAGTTTAGTCAATTTCACAGGAGAACAAAATATTGGCCATCAAATCTATCTTAATTTGAGCATTTATGATAGTTGTAACATTAAATTCGGTACTTTGTGTGTAATGTTCGAAGTATATGGAGGAAGAAAATATTGCATTGATAAAAAATTAATCTTAAGATTATGATGCATGCTAAGGTTATACGGCTTAAGTTTTAGATAAGGTGCATGCTTTGCATAATTAAGGTGCATGCTTAGGTTTCACGCGGTTTTAATGTCCACTGACACTGACTCCAAAAAGAGAGATGTTAAAAATGTCTGATTGCAGTCTGTCATCGATCGTCAGTGCTGGCATTAAAATTTGAATGAAAATTTGACCGTATACGTTATTTTCCGGTAATAATCTAGCTTCCGAGATATTGATAAAAATAAATTCAATTTTAAAGGGTGGAAGATCGAGAAGAATTTTTTTTTTGCTGTAAATTTTAAGAAAATGTTGTAAATGAATAAATGTAGCTGCGAGAAAATCCGAAACCACTAATAACAAATGACGAGTAAATTAAAAAAGAATGATTACAAGATAAAAAGAACTTTTTATATACTAGGTTTATAAATTTTCCGTTGGCTAAATAAAAATCATAATTTTGAAACCCCTCAAAATGAAGATTGCAAATAAGGGATATGTCAAAAGAAATAAAAGAAAAAACTTGCGGATTTTTTCTGGACTAACTTTCCATAGAGCTAAATTTGCTAAAAAAAGAATTAAATTCTGCTGAAAGTATTAAAATAATGCATTGTCGTCGTGTTCTGAGCTATTCTAAAAGGTTCAGATGTCTAGCTTCTCGGGATGTTAGTTAAAAATCGATTGCAACATTTGTACTGGACAAACAAACAAACAAACAAAAAAAACAAAAAAAAAAACAAGAAAGCAAGCTAATAAAAACGTAGGAAAAAGTTAATGACACTCTATTATAGATTTTCTTACTTCAATAATTTCAATCGAAATTTCAACTAAATAAATTAATTAATTAATGATTGATTATCGTAATATCATCGAATATATCTCTGTGCAAGTTTTCTGATATATCTGTGCAAGTTTCAGTTTTTTAGGTAGTCAAGTGGGTCATAATTAGGTTTAATGAATCGGTAACAAGTTAAATTAAATAAAATAGTTTAAAAAACTGTGAACGAAGAAATTGTGTATTAGAGAAAGCAATTTTATTGGTTATCTTTATCAAACAATTTTAATAATTAAATTAACTATGATTTTAGTTTGAGGATAAGAAGACGTCCAAAATATGGCCTTAATTACTTCCTTTATAAACCTAGACCCAACCACTCATTTGTTTGTATAATAGTTGACCAGCTAAACTTACAAATTTACTTACGAGTATATTTTAACTATACCTTTTTCTTTTTTGCATAACTAACTGCTTATTCTGAACGTTGGTATTCTAAAAGTATGCGGTTTACGTTGTTTTGATTTGTGTTTTTTTAGGAAAGGAGTTAAAAGAGGTCAACAAAGAGGATAGTGGCAACGCATGGTGTAAATTGAAGATATCTGAGCATGTAGATCTCACTCAGCGAGTTCCTTATACAAGATTTAGTTACACTGTGACATGATTTAACACTTGGCAGTACAGCTTGTCTCCTTTGCATGTAGGCGCCTTCATCTCACAAGCTAACTAACTCGTAAAGAGATCTCGACATATGTCACAATCTTATTTAA
This sequence comes from Gerris buenoi, assembly GCA_001010745.2. Taxonomy (NCBI): domain Eukaryota; kingdom Metazoa; phylum Arthropoda; class Insecta; order Hemiptera; family Gerridae; genus Gerris; species Gerris buenoi. The sequence goes on from KZ651222.1 coordinate 662,958, forward strand.
CTCACGTCATTTTTTTTATTTTTTTATTCTTTTAGCATTAAATTCATTATTACATTTTACTTTTTTACTTGCTCATATCTGTAGTCTATATATAGAGAAAGAATCTTTATTTGATCATAGTAGTCTGTATATAGACAAGAAATATTTACTTCCTCAAATTTGTAGTTTATATAGAGAAAGAATTGTAAAGGTGTAAAATACGATTTTAAGATTTTTATTGTATTTTCACGATTTATAACATATATGTATGTTGTTATGATATTCTTATAACAACAGAAAAATCATACTCCGAGACGAAATCGAGTCATGAATTATAACACTAGATTTAAAATTCCTAAAAACTAAAATAAAATTCTCTAAGACTGATATAACGTTTTTGATTTTAAAAAATTAAATATTTTGTAGTCCTCTGTCATAAAATATGAATTTTATGAAAATAGATATGGTCTATCCTTATATATAGAAGGAGGTTCACTGATAACATTGAAGCGAACTTTGGAACTTTGGTTGTGTACCTTATCTGCGTTCTAAAAATTCATTTTTGTAATTTGTGACGTCATAACTCTAAAATTATTTGCCTTCGGTTTTTTATTTTTTTTTATTTTTTATTAAATTATAATTATTGATAGTCAGTTTAGTTTATTGTAATATTTTTGTTGTGTTTTATCTTATTTTAGCTTGAAATATGCCAAAAATAATGTTTATTATATCATGCCGGGCGAGTTGAAAAAAATGACGTAAGAGTGAAACGTAAACAATAACGAATGGCAGGGCTTGTTTTCTTGACGTTTGTGAGCGAGCTTTGAATAGTTACTAAAGAGTGGCCAACCTTCTCCAGCTTAAATGAAAAAAAAAGAGTGTTGTTATGTTGGTCTAAGGGACACAATCTCTCGGCAAAAGTTGGCTTCAGCCTCTTATCAGTAATTGCTTAGGATTTAGATTCTATGCTCCTTCTATATATAGTATAAGGTTCTAAGGTTCTATCTGACACAAACAATCACATGTTGAAAATATGTTTAATAATTAATAAATAAAATTAGATTTTATGGGTTTAAAATCAATGTCTCTATGTACGAGTGTATTGTTTGAGTTTTTGGTACCGTTGTATTATTATTTGTTGATTTCAACATCTTCATTACATTAACCATTCATTTTCTACAATTTATAAAATAATTAAGTTGCAATCTTTACTTTTTCACCCTACTTAACTTTTTTGCCCTACTTTTTACTTTTCTCCCTACTTTTTGAGTTCAGGGAAGAAAAGACCTGCTTTAGTCCCTCTAAACTAATCCAAAATCATAATTTTTTCTTCCTACTGGAGATAAAGATATTTTTCCCGCTGAAATCGAAATATAAACAACTAATTGGCACACATTGTCTGAATGGATCATACACACAATATTTTATTTTATAACGTTTTATTTATTAACCACATTTTTATAATCAGGGGTCGATTACTATTCTTTGTTTCTAATTATTTGTTTGCTTCGACGTTTATCAATTTTAGCTGCTCAATGCAATATTTTATTTTTTAATGCCCATTGAACCCTAAATATAACCCTTACGTTTTAAACCTGAATGGAACTGAAACTGTATACATATATTATTACATTCCCTATATAAAGTGATGTAGTACAAAAGAAAAGGAAAGGAATTAATTTTTCTTATTGTAACGACATATTATACTGATTTCCTTTCATTACCAGTGAAACCCTACGAATGACCGTGTATTGATAAGAATCAATTAATCAACTCTAAACTCTGTAACTTTAGTGCGTAGGTTTCCATGGGTTAGCTTGTAATCAATAACTTGGTTTTCCGGAAATCCGCATCACGAAGGGGTTGAAGTCCGAAGTTTCGCTTCCACAACTGGAAGCATCTTCAGGGGTGTGGTGCATCTTGATGTTGACTGAGCAAATACAAGATATACTAACGACTGGAGAGAAGACTTCATACATCGACAAAGGACCCACCCGACAAAGGAATATCCACGAAGGTAGCACCTTCCAGATAAATGTAAAATCAAGGCTGTTAATCATCATCATTACAACTGGACAACTTGTTTTAAGATAAGAGATAATATAATAATCTTCTATTTTTCAGGCAATTTGGTAGGTTAGGCGTATCCTTCTTATGTTTGTAAATAGTTTAATAGTTTATATAAAGATTATATAAAGAGTTTATATAAAGAGACCTATATAATATAATGGATATGCAAATTCCCTCGCTCAATTTCCACTGTTTCTCTTACTTTTAAAATAAGCACAAAGCGTTGTAAATAAGTGAAGCTAATATTGAGTGTGAGATATGTAACTGGAAAACAAAGCATTAATAATTTTGGATTTTTCTTTCAAAAACTAATTGGGTTAAGAATTCATTGTTCATCTCATAAACATAAAATAGATTTGCAATAAAAAGGTTTCATAATAAACTTTTAGAAGAACGAAGATTTCTGAATTTATTTTTTCTGCAGTTTTGATTTGGTGCTATAATATACAGCTATCGTTGATATATAGAAATATCTATCCTCCATATTTAAAGCTATCTATCCTATTAGGAAAAAGAAGATTAAGGACAATCAAACACATCTAAATGCTTTAAAAGAAGCAAAGATGTTTCAGATACAAATGTGTGTTTCATTTACACTGGGTGGATATTTGGCCTTTAGATATCTTATTATCGGTGCGTAGGTGTTTGAAATACAGTGTTTGGACGTGGAACCAACCCTCGCTCTCCCTTTCCCCCTCCATCCTCATGTATATGTTAAGGGGATGACTCCCACGATTATGAACCCTCCCTGAACTTGTGACCTTTAAAGACCCCGAACCCCGCGCCAATTTTAGGGCAGGACTAGTTTTATACTAATCTTGCTCCGTTGCAATACTTCGAACACCAACCTAATAATCTCTAAAAACCATATATTTCTTTTGATCCTCGCCCCTTCCTCCCCCCTCCAAAATAAAGGATCACGAAGAATATTCATGTCTACATAGACTTATAGCATAAAATTTTATAAAATGACAATAAATATGATCTCAAGAATTGGGAAAAGGGCAACCAAGCCATTTATATAAATTGTATAAGGTCTAATAAGCCGTTTATATAAAATTTATAACAAAAAATTTTAATAAAAAGTAAGAATATATATCTTGATAATAAACCATTGCTCGTGAAAGGCTTAGAACTACCAAAAGACTTCTAATTGCCATTTCTAATTAACTTCCTCATAATGAACTGGGTTGTTTAAGATACATTTTTCAATCGTCGTTAATAGATTACCGCTATAATCTGCTGCAATTAGATAGTCAGTTAGCAGTAAGGGCTAGGGTGGCCTAGCATATTAAACAGACCACGTTTGGATCATTTTTGCTATCCCCCAGGCACACATAGGCCCATCAAACCACCACTCCCCTGCTCTCAAACGTCTTTGTGTGGAGTATGAAGGAGACAATCTCTTGTCACTTAAATGCTTCAATTAGATAACATAAATAGAAGTATTAGAGATTCTATTACGTAGTGTTTGTCTATAATGCATAAAATAATTCTCTGGGTATAGAGGTAAAACACCTAAAGGTAGGAGATGTAGGTAAAACCTTCTCTTTAAGTAGCTACAACAAAAAACTGAATTATTGAACGCTCTTTGATACCAGCACCTCACAACTTTCTCATGGCCACAACATGACGCTCACAATATAGCTGTTTTCTTGCTATTTTACTTTAAAAAAACAATAAAATAACCATTTGGCACAAAGATTGATTTGAGAAAACGAAATTCACAACAATTGACACAAATAAAGCGAAATCTTTTAAATTAATAAATGATTGGTTTCTTAAAGTTACATTGCGTAGTTGAGATATTATGAATGAAGGTTGTTCAAAACACACCTAACACTTTAACTAGCTATACCATAATCCAATGAAAATATTGTCAGTCAGTGTCCCGGCCACTGAATGCGAGACACTGGCGGAACAAAAAATCTAATGAGAGTGTTCACATTGGGTAACGGAGGCCTGCGATACTAGGTATCGTTCCCGTTCCCGAACGGTAACTGGTTCCTTGAATAGGTTATATGGGAAAAAGGTTCTCTCCAGTCTGCCGAGACTTGAAAAAAAGGGGGTCGTCGAAGTATTATTTAATATTATAATTAAGAACACACAGATGGAATTCTACATTTAATTTTAAAGTACATATAGAGATTTATGGAGCTTGATAAATAAAATATCAATAGCTGTAGCTCCCTAGAAGTAATTTTTATTAGAACCATATACAAATTATTTACAGCAAATGAAACATAAAATTAAAGGTTGTATAGTTATTGAAGAGAATCTAGTAAAGAGATGTGTGGAGGATTTGATTATATTAAACATTAGAAATCTCTTTGACGTCAATATTTTCATGGGATTTCAGAAGAAGAACCAAGCAAAGTAATTTCAAATGCATTGAAAAATCAATCCTGCTGTACAGATGCCAAACATAGAAATCTCCAAAAATAGTTACAAATAAGTTACAAAATCTTTACCAACAACTGCCTAAGATGAATTCTAAACGTACACACTCTCGCCAAAGAAGGTCACAAATGTGGAACTCTTGAGGAAGTGTGGACAATTTCCAACAGGGGAACTATGAAAGCAAGAAAGTATGGCTGGTTTGGACACACCCTCAGGAGCGACAGGCTCTGGAATGAAACCCACACGGGAAAAGAAAACCTGGCAGACCCAGAGCAACCTGGAGGAGGACGGTGAGGAATGAATTAGGTGAAGAGGATAAGACCTGGGGACTTATGAGAAACATGGTCAATTATCCAAAATCAAGTAAGGTGGAAATCCTTTGTTACAGCCCTACGTCCCCCAAGAGATTAAAGGAAAGATAATAATGATGCAATTAAAATAATATGAAAGAAAATATTAACATTTCTCACTTTGATAAAGGTATGCGTTTACAGAGTTCTTTTATTTAGCTCATCCTTCAATCCTTCGCTTTTATTTGACATCCTTCGAAATTCCGGAAATGCGTCTTTTCCGCTAAAAATGTTCAAATTTTCAACCTCTAACTTCAACCCATAGTTTTTGAGGAATGATTTTTTGATGACCTATAATTTCCCTATGTTTAGTTTAGGCACATAATGTAACTGAAAAGTTTCAAATTTTTTTGTTGAGAACTTTCGGACATTAGGTACATTATAAACAGACATACATGCTCAGGAATGTAATAGTATCCTTGTTTTTGCCTACAGACACAAAAAAAGCATGAAAAATACTGCATTTTTAAAAAAAATTTGGACGGTATGTTAGAGTAAGTTCTCAGATAATCTTCGGGTACATTGCTTTATCTCGCACTACCTAATTTTTTAATCACACTTATATTTAGAAAATTATCTTATTGTACATTTTGGTACACTCATATGAAGATGACGTGAAGAAGCTATGTGTCATCCTATCATTGACATACTATTCTTTTACAAAACCCTAAGTACTATTTCTAAAGGAAACCATGATTTTCATAGTATTATTTGGAGGATTATACCTCAAATTTAAAGTTAAAATGATTTCTCGATTTCACCTTTGTGAAATCGAGAGAAAGACTTGATCAGTCTTTGTTGACCAAATATGCGAAAAATGAAAAGATATTTTTTGGACGTCTGAATTATTGGAAAGAAAATGTCGTATTATCAAATGATAGGATATAAGGAAATGAAAAGAGAAATTCAGTTTAAGACGGTAGAGAGGAGATGAGTGAGACAGTGGCGCGCTCTGTCCTTGTGACGAGAAAGGTGAACTAAAATCTTGTTTACCCTTGTGATTGACGAGTAGGTTATCGATACTAACCAGATCTCAACCTTCAGGAACCTCGTCTTCAGTATTATCTGCTTCCTCGTATCTTCAAACTACTCTTTCCTCCTTATCAATATTATTTCCCTATTTATCAACATATCCTCCAGCCAATCACATATGTGCCCAATTTTAAGGCTTTAATCTATATTGTTAGATAATCTACAACTACTCTATAGTTATTAGGGCCTATAAACTACAGATTAGATCATTTTAATATTAGATTTTAAAAATTATCTGTGTTGTTATAATTATTTACTTGCAAGAAAAAGGTTACCAAATCTACATTTATTGAGCTGAGCAAAGCGAAGCTCTTATACTAACACTTTGCAATTTTTTGGATGCATACTCCTCCTGAACGGCTGAACCGATTCGCACAAAAGTCGGCACTGTCATAGTGACCAACCACAGGAAGGTATAAATCTGAAATGGTTCAAATCGGTACACAGGGGTACAGGGTACAAATGTTAAAATAGTATGTGCCCTTCAAGATGCATGTCGTTGGAAAGCTCTTTAAGAGTACAGTTATTACTGTTATTTTAACTTTTGTCATATTTTCATTTATGAGGGGTCAACTATTGGTAAAATAGAAAAACATGAAAAATATAAATCTATCTATATACATAAAATTAATGCTTTGTCTGTACATTGGTCAGAATTGAATTTTTTTTGGATACTTTTTCGTTTTATACATCCCGAAAACCGAATCCGGCCTTAACTTTTTTCGTGTATGTATGTATGTATGTGTATGTATGTATGTGTGTGTGTCTGTCGCCTCAGTCAGACTTCAAAGGCGCAAAACTGGCTAAATGAAATCGATTAATTTTTTTTCAGAGGTGAGCGCAAACGTGTTGTGCGATTTGAAGGCTTGGTTTCATCGAAAAATATTGAGTAAAACCAAAGTTATTAACAATTTTATAGAAAAAAGTATATAAAACTTAACTTAAAAACATTAGGGTGACTCATGGTAAACAAATCCCACTAACCCGCTAATCAAAATGTTTGGGTACTTCTAGATTCTAGACCACCTAGAGACTCGCGGTTTTTTGCGTTTGGTCGGAAATTGGTTCCAAACCGACTGGAAAAATCCAAAAAGTAAAAAAAAATTTATTACCCCCCTTAAAAAATTAAATATGGTGGACGCACTTTAGAGTTTTTTTGGAGGCTTATTGTGGCTTAACGGTAAGTCGTATCGACAAGCTGATTGCGCCAACGGAAACTGATTTTAAAAGATCTACCACTTTGGTCCTTTCACTTTTTGTCGTAACTCTACGGTTCTACCTTAAATAGAGCTTAATTTTAATTTTTGTAAGAAAAAATTGACTTTGAGCTCTTATGGCGTCCGCAATTGTTGGCCGATTTAATTTCTGATTGGGGTGGATAAACCTCACACTAATGCTCTTTAAATTGTGTATTTATTATTTGATTTATTTTTCCTAGAACTAGAGTTATTAAATATTTACTGGTGCAACTGCCGTATTGAGAAAAGAGACTGGTAACTAAATTAATGCACCATCATGTTTGATGACTGTTCAATGACTTAACAGTCTAATTGGTTTTAAGGACGTTTTTTTACTTATGTATTTATTATACCTTTTTCAGTATTTTTATCAATTACTTTTTTTTTAAAAAAACAAATTCTTTATTGGCATAAGTAACAAAAAGAATATTTGTGTTTACCGGAGCCATAATATTATTTTGTGCCTTTTTTAATTTTGATATTTTGTAAGGGATTGGAGCTTTTTAATCAAGTTTGGGGAAGGGTATAATGGACAATTTTGGAGTATGTATTTTTATTTATTTTTCTAAATGGAAGTTGTTTGATTAGATTTTTGTTAAGGGTGTTTGCAGGTATTCAAGTGGGTGTCATAGGCAGTCTGTGGACTGACTTAAGAGTGGAACAACCTGGCATTTGCCTAGTAAATTGAGGGAAACCACAGAAAACCTCAATTAGGTTGGGTGGACCCGAGTCCTTCCAAAATTCTTCCTATGTTTTCCCTAACTAATTTTTATTTATTGGTTTATTTTTATTTCGTTTGTGGATTTCTGTTGGTGAGTGGTCTCCAGATTTTACAATTTTAGGCTAAGGGGAGTAATTTATTTCTTTTACGAATTTTAGTGTAAGTGTAATATTTTTTAATTTCGAGAAAAGAATGGTTTTGATTTTTTCTTTTTCATCTTGAATTTCTTGAATTTTCAGTTCTTTGAATAATTTGGTACGTTCGGATTTGTACTTAGGACATTCCAATAGGATGTGAGTCATACTTTCTTCTTTATCTGGACATGTATAACATATAGGCGAATCACTTAGTCCTATCATATAGTGGTATTGAATGCATCTTGCATGGTAACTTCTCAATCTATTAATTTTGATTATATCCTTACGTGGTAATTTTGATTTCCAGAACCATGGTTTAATTGGAACTTTTTTGATAATTGATTTGAAATTTCTTGCTTTTGCTGGTTCTTCTTGGAGTTTCATGTTCCATTTTTCAAACATATTCTTTTTGGATATTGCTATTAGATCTCTTGTTGGTATTTTTTTGTCTGATAGTTTTGTTGGGGTTTTGGCAAGTTTGTCTGCTTCCTCATTTTCTGTAATTCCTTGATGTGATTTGACCCATATAAAGTCTATTTCTTTCATGCTTCTTTTGATTTCTGCTATATTGTTTAATATATTCATGAAGATGTGATCCAAGTGTGTTGTGTATGAAATGTTTTCTAGTTTTTTAAGGACTCCCTGGTTGTCACATGCTATAGTGTATTTGTAATAGTTATGTTGTAATGAGTTGATGTATTCAAGTGCTTGTAGAATGGCTAAATTTTCTAATGTATATATACTAGCTTGTATAGAGCATGAGTAGCCAATGCCTTGTTTTAATTGGGGATCATAGTATGAGTATCCTGAAATGTTTTGTTGTTTTGATCCGTCTGTAAATATTTTGTAGGTTAATTTTGGGTTTAATTTAGTAAGTTGGTCTTTAAACGTTATGTTATTATAAGGATAACTGAGTTTGGGTATATGTATCTTTGGTTGTTGATATAAGTTTTCAAAATTAATTTCATGAATTGGTAGCAATTTATGTTGGTATATAGTTTGATCTAGGTAAGGTAAAAGAGAATTGTAGCTGTTTATTAGTAAGGGTGTAGGTTTATGTCGCCAGTATCTATGTCCTCTGTTTATTTTATCCGATAGTTCTGTTATCGATGTGTATATGTCAGAATTTTGAGTATATAAATTTAATAGCAGTTTGTCAGCTAGAAGTTGTTGTGGTTAGTCAAGTGGTTGTTCACAACATTCAGTTAAGATTATGATTATTGGAGTTGATTTTAAATAGCCCATAGATATTCTTAGGGCTCTGTATTGAATGCGGTCGAGTGTTGTTAGTAAGTGTTGTCTGGCGTTTCCATATAAAGGTGAGGCAAAGTCTAAACATGCTCTTATAGTGGCCCTGTATAGAGTGAGCATGGTTTTCGGATCACTTCTCCATGATTTGCTGCAGGTCATTTTCATTATATTTAGGTATTTTTCACATTCTGAGGTAATAATCTTGATATGTTCTTTCCATGTAAGTTTTTGGTCGAGGAAGAGACCAAGAAATCTCACTACTGATTTTCTTTTTATCTGTATATTTCCAAAAGTTATTTTGTTTTCTAGATTGAGATTATTTCTTCTAGTGAAAATGCAGCATTCGGATTTTTTCATGCGATAGCTCTAATCCAGTAATTCTAGACCAGTCTTGTATAGTTTTTAATGCTTGACTAAGACTGATTACCATGTGATCAATTTTTTTTTGTTGATTGAATATATTAATATGTCATCGGCAAACTGGAGTATTTTTACGGTAGGGGTTATTTTAATTTCGATGTCCGAGGTGTGAATTATGTATAATAGGGGACTCAAAATAGCTCCTTGTGGGATACCTTTTCTTGTTATTCTACTTCCTACTATTCTCCGTTGATTCGGAAAAAAAGTTTTTTATTTGATATTTATCAATTACTATACATATCTATTGGCTATTTTTTAAATATATAGATAGAATCCTTACTACGATTTGGAGAAAATTATATTCTTAGAATAGTGTTTTATATAGTCCAGATTTTATTCCTAGATGGCTTAGAAAAAAAACTATTTAGGCATTTCATTAAATTGCTAGGCTTACATCACATTAGGAAACATAGGCACTAATACCTAATACCTAGCATGATCCCTAAGGCTAGTAAATAAATAAGATTAAATGCACGCTCAGCTCAATATTGCAAGCATTGCACTCCTAGTTATATTTATTATGTAGTTAATAATATTATTAATTTGTTTATAAAATTATAAAATTATTCATTGATATTATTGATTAGTTTTCAAAACTTTCCTTTTTTTACTAATTTCACTTACTCGAGAACTTTAAGAGATAACTTCTTAAGAGAAAGTTTTTGTCTTTTGTTTATATTTTATCAATTATTATTTAGAAAGGGTAGAGTGCGAGCATAGTAAAACCAATAGTAACTCAATATTGCAGGTACGGAATTCTCAGTAGTGAGACGAGTAAAATATTTAGGTTTAACCTAAAATTTTTGGTTCTGAAAGAAGGGCTGCAAAATATTCAAATGCATATTCTAAAAGCTGCATGTAGTAGAGCTTAGTGAGCAGCCGAGGTTTACTGCGCAGGTCGTACAATCTCGTACATGGAGGTTTTGGTGAGGATTGTTTGGACCGTACTGCCGTACGATAAATAATTCACAAACATTTCAGGCGTAGCGACGCGTAGGTTGGACAGTTCGTAAGCGGTCCAACCTGAGAGACGTTATGCAAATCTGTCCCAAGTCTGGTTGGAACAGCATTTATCCATTGCTCATGCCCTAGGCCCTAGACGATCCTGCAGACGGTCCCCTGTATGTTAGAACAAATCTTTACTTTAAAACTGAGTAAGAAGTATCTATAACAAAACGATGACAAAGAGCTGCCACTATGGACTTTCATCCAGTATAGCGATAGCGGTCCAGGTTTAAGGACACACATCATGAAGGTTGAGTAGAGCGGTCCAGGTTTAAGGACACACATCATGAAGGTTGAGTAGAGCGGTCCAGGTTTAAGGACACACATCATGAAGGTTGAGTAGAGCGGTCCAGGTTTAAGGACACACATCATGAAGGTTGAGTAGAGCGGTCCAGGTTTAAGGACACACATCATGAAGGCTGGCTTTTATCTGCCTGCTCATGCTCACCGCAGTTATTTTTCTCTTTGTGCCTATTTTGGGTTAAAGTTTATGTATCCGAGAATGTTCTTTTGAATCCATTTTTAGTTCGCGGTCATCAATAAGAAACGAGAAAAACAATCTTTGTATCTAAGAATGCATATTATCTTACAACAACAAATAACTGAAAGAAAGAATAATTCAAAATACCTACGTCAAAGCTTTGACAATGAGCTGCCTCTACAATGAGTCTAGTACTGAATAAAAAGTGTCAATAGAACCATTGCACATCATGTTTAGTACTAAATAATTAGAAATGTACGACATAATACCATTGACCATTGACATGACTACTATCAGTTCTTTCAAAGGAATGATTACAAATAATGCCTAGGACCGAGAAAAGATTGTCAATGAAATCAATATAAATAATATCTAGGTCTAGGACTAAGTGAAATATGTAATTCAATAATGGAATATATTATTTAATATAATAATATAATTATAATTATTTATAATGCATCCAAAATAAATTATGATTAAATTCTAATTAAATATTTTAATGTTTTAGCCTGGCTTACAAAAAACAAAACAACAAAACAAAACCATGCTAGTAGCAAAGGACCACAGAAATCATAGTGTAAGGCTGAACGGACAAGTGCTGGAACAAGTAAGCGAGTTCATGTATTTAGGGGTAATAATATCTGAAGATGGGAAATTAAGCCACGAACTAAATAGCCGAATCTCAAAATCAGGAAGAATGCTTCGGGCAATTTCATCCAACTTTCTCAGGAAGCAGGAAGTAAGCGAGCCTACGAAAATGGCTGTCTATAGATCCACATACGTCCCTATCCTCACATATGGCAGTGAAACCTGGGCTTTAACATCCAAAGCAGAGAAGAGACTCCAGGCAGCTGAAATGAGATACCTCAGGACAGCTGTTGGGAAAACGAGAAGGGATAGAATAAGGAATACTGCCATCAGAACATCATTAAACGTGGATCCGCTTGTAGAAAATGTTAAGTCCTCGCAACTGAGGTGGTTTGGACACGCCCAACGAATGCCCGAAAATAGGTACCCTCGGCAGGCACTTGAAGCTAGACCAGAAGGAGGAAGACCC
>KZ651222.1:709509-719812 GCA_001010745.2 Gerris buenoi
GGTACCAAAAATATATTTAAAAAACAAACCATGTATAAGCCCATTACTTAGGCTAATGAATTCTAATAAATGTAAAAATAAAATTAAAATAAATTATTTCACCTTCTTAACCTGAACCAAAAGTACAAATCGGTACAAATGTACCCGTACAATTTTTTAAAAAAATAAAAAAATACCACAATATTAAAGTATTAATCAAGGCCTTTAAAACGATATATGACACATAAAAATGTACATGTGTTTTGAAAATCCAAGATGGCGGCTATATATCAAAATCCAAACACCCGCACTTGGTACACTCTACCTATGTACCAAATTTCAAATCTCTAGGTCAATGGGAAGTTGAAGAATTACTGATGAAAAAAATCCAAGATGGCGGCTATAATTCAATGTGGCGGCTATATATCAAAATCAAAACACCCGCACTTTTCTATTTATGGTACAATCTATCTGTGTAACAAATTTCACATCTCTAGGTCAATGGGAAGTAGGAGAATTTTTGATGAGTCAGTCACTGTCACTCTTAGTTTTATATATATAAGATTATGTAATGGAAGGTTTCAGCTGCATAGGTTATAATTATGGTTTTTAGGGTTTCGTTGGTAAAACCAAAAAAAAGAAACCCTTATAGTTTCGTTCATGTGTCTGTCTGTCTGTCTGTCACTCTGTACGGTTCCAATAACTTTTGAAGCAAAAGAGATAAAAGCGTGAAACTTACCAGTATTAAAGATCGTTTTGACGCGCACACAGGAAAAATATAGAGAACTCAAAATAATCAGCTGTTCAAATTCAAAATGGCGGATAATTCACATCGCGAGAAAAAAATATTTTTTTAAAATTTTGAGTGGGGTATCAAATGAAAGGTATTGAAGAGTAGATTACAAATATATATACCACTTGGGGGAAGTGTTTAATTTTCGGCGCCATTTTGTCAAAAAACATCGAAATTTTTCGTGTCCCCCCCCCCTAAAACCGTACTTGCGCTATTACTAAAAATATAGAAAAATATGCAAAATGTGTGGTCTGCTGGGCCATAGAAAAAATAAGATTAGCAACCCGATCTGATTTACTGGAAATCCAAGATGGCGGATAATTCATGTCACTCGAAATTTTTTTTTTTTTTTAAATTTTGAGTGAGGTATCAAATGAAAGGTATTAAAGTGTAGATTACAAATATATATACCACTTGTAGGTAATATCTCATTTTCCCCGCCATTTTGTCAAAAAATTAATAACCATTAATTTTCCATTAATAATTAATTTCCATTCTTGCCTCATATTTGCCTCCTTCTGCCAAGAGACTGCCCTGCAAATCTTCCCTATCTCCTCATTCCACCTCTGACTAGGTCTTGCTCTCTTTCTATTCAAGTTTCAACCAGAACTGTTGATAAGAGGAGGAGATTTGATCTCCCCCTCATCAGCTGTTCTGGATAGATGTTTTGCCCGGTTCCATTTCCTAATCATTACCACTTTACCACTTTTCTTACATCTTCTAGTTCTGTCTACTGCCAAATCTATCAATTTGTCTTATTGTCTTTTCTATATACGTTTTATATGATTCTTTTTCTATGCAGTCCTGAGTTTCTTTGCATATTTCTCAGTCAGCGATCTCTAAATCGTAAGTTGTAATTGGTAAAACACACATCGTCCAGAGTTTTTTTTTTTTTTTTTCGCCTCACATTCACATTACAAAACATTTTCCGCCCCTGTGCAATCCATCTACACTCCTCTTAGTATTCAGCTAGACTCTAGACTACAACATAGAATTTTTTAATCTATTTTGGGGGATACATTTTGTTAAGTTTATACAGACTTTTTAACCCCATATTTAGAGCTAAACTTCACTTCTCGATTCCGACTCAGGGTATACATTGTCTGAACATGTATGCCAAATGTAATCGATATCGGCCCAGTAGTTTTGGCCCAATATACACATAAACTTTCTCTCTAAACGTATACTAGGAACATATTATGATTAAATAAAAGTAACAATTATACTCACATGTCAAAAAGATTTAAATATTTAAAATCGAACACTTGATTAAAAACCGGTCCGACAAACTCAAACAAAACTTTCTCATATATACAGTGATACTAAATTTAATTGCATAATACATTATTTAATTTATTTTAGTTTTTAAACATACACGATTGTTAACGTTTTGAGATCGATTTTCACTTGAGTCACATTTATTTTTACTAATATCTCGGAAACTAGTCTCAACCACGGGAAACGACTTACTTAAGTTTACTCTGAATGGACAACAAAATAGACCTGTTTAATCAAAATCGTCGTCAACTTTTTCGAGAAATTATTTAATTTTAACAATTCAATTTGATTCCTTTTCTTTTTATCGAATAACACAACTACATACTACATAAATTACAACATTATTAGTATTACTGATACAAGGTTGCTTGAACTACATTAAAAAGTAATGGTCCATTGACTACTCCTTTATGCGTGAATGATTCAGAATATGAAAAGCAAAACTAGTGAGAAAAGAGCAACTTGTCTTGAAATTTCGGTAAGCTTAGTCTTCGGGTGATGTTGCCAGGTGAGTCGTTAGTAATAGATTTAAGGCAGGAGAACTTGGTTAAGAATAACTGGAGGACTGGTGCTATATCGAAGAGTAGGAGTGGTGAGTTTGGAAGTTATTGGATTCAATTTGAGGGTCTTGTTGGAAAGATGGCTTTGTCAGCTGCGAAGATGGCATGGACTGTGGAAGGGGGCTGACGGATGTCTTGTGTGTGAAAGAATATTGGAGAAGTTCAAGAATATTGCCTTGAGGTATTACAGCACTTACAGGGCAAATGGATGAGGAATAATTACCTAAACTTGCACAGAAAGCACTATCAGTGAGAGAGGGCTCTAGGATGAAGTAGAAAGTGCATTAGAAGAATTACAATTACTAAACAAAATACGTGTGGTGTCGCGAGATATCCGGTAGGAACAAAGTTCCTTACATTTTTCATTAAATATAATTTATAAAATCACACAGCTAAGTACTTTCACGTTGCTAAGTACGTTCACGTTGCTAACTACGTGTAAATGGCGGAGTTATAAAAGAGACAAAATTAAAAGTAGTTAACTGTTTGTACCTAGCGCCAGGGACGTAGCCAGGGGGTGGCGAGGAAGGCCCCCGCCAGGGGCGCCAACCTGAAGGGGTGCCAAACTGACGATTTAATTTTAGTGATTGTTATTTAATTACAGTAAAATCAAAAAAGAAGGGGCAAAATATCATCTAGGAAGGGGGACAGCCTACCTTGGCGGTATTTGACCAGCGCCGTATTTGAGGGGCTTCAAAAATGACCAAAAGGTATTTTATTATTTCATCTTATATATTATTATTTATACATATTTTCTCACTTGAATCAGAATATGCAAAAGCTGATTAACCCAAAAGTTCCTGTTAAGCGCCAAAATGTGCGTTACGGAGCCCTGGGGAGCCGCGACATCCTAACGTTGATCAATTTTCTTTTAACAAAAACCGTGATTAAATTTTATATATTTACAAAACAAAGTGACATTTTGACATACATATTTAAAAAATAAACAAATCAAGTCAAGGAACAGGCTTCCTTAATATTGTCGATAACATTTTTTCCCGTCCTAAAATTTTTGAAGCTTACGTTTACGCGAGCGATGCGCGTGAACGCTTGGGTGACAACGTTGTCCAACGAACTCAGCTTGGGCATTGGAAAAATGAACATGTGTACTAAATTTCAATTAACTCGGTCATCTTTTACTCAAATTATCGTCATCGCTAGATATTTCTTGACGGATTTCGCGTGACGGTGATTTCATGACGGTTATTTTGTGACGGTGATTTTGGTCGTTTTTTTTCGGATTCACTCGCAGGCTCCGAACGTGCCATAAGGAACTTCGTTCCAAAAACAATTAATAATAGAGATGACAGTGCTCAGATGGCTGAACATAACATGTGATTGATGTAACACAATAGTTTAGTACGTTTTGCCCTTGGAAGTACTCTTTGAATAACTTTTTGAAACAGGCGTTGTTCTGTCCTCTACCTCTTGTAAGACCACTAGAATTCACTAAAAATGTAACCTTCATTTCTCATTGACGCTTAAACCTTCAATACAGTGGTGTTTTGCATAATACAAAGACTATTTACATTTTTTAAAGCTGGCATTTCAGATACTATTTTGTCAACACAGTATCTCTATAAACGCTAAAAAAATATAATCTTGAACATTCCTGAAAGCTTGTTTTAGATTATGGTGTTATCTGAATATCATGCAATTATTTTTCATTCCGATGAAAAAATGTCTGCTATCTTCAGCAGTCTCCGTGTGTTTTTATTATCCTTGACTAGGTGGCTTTTACTTTTTACCGTAAAGACAAAGGATAAAATACAAGTGACAAGAAACGAGAGATATGTCTCTACACTGAACCGATCCATCACATTATTTTAAAAAACTAATATTGTTTCAAACCTAAGAAAGTTAGGTTTTGTCTCCTGCAACCTATCTTCTGTCCCCTAACTTTTCGGTATAAAAGCCGTCTTAAATGATAATAATTTTATTTTTTGGGAGGGTTTTTTTTTTTTTTTTTTTTTTGCAACATATGACTAATTCCTTCCAACCTGTTTTTTTTTTTACTAGAGAATACTTTTTTACTTAAGAATAACTGATTATTTTATTATTGTTATGTTGATTTGTTAAGTACATGCAATAACTAAATTTTGATAAGCTTTCGACTATCTATTTGGGTTTACATTTACCCAAAGAAAGAGGGAGATATATTTGTTAAGTTAGGAAATTGGGTTAAGGCGTTCATTCTATAGTCAAGAAAGGTAATATCATGTGTTCATGAAAATATAAATTGACATTAATCTAATATATTCGTATATAAATGACGTTGATGTGATAAATTTATGTGTAGTCATGAGCAATGTCTGCATTGTTGACCCATTGAACAGAATGAAGTCTGTTAGCGTACATCAACTTGTTTTAGTCGCAACTAGCCCAGTTTCACAAATAGAGGCAAGATGCAAGGATTGACAGGATAACACTAAAGTAACCCTACAGACCCCTGTGATAAGATGGTCTTCTGTTCTCGAGATAAAACTTTTGCCATTTTGTGAATGCAAGCTTTGTCGAATGTAAAAACAAAACGCCTACATAGAGCAAGGCATCTTGAAAGTTTTCCAAGCATGCCATAATTGTCGTACACACTCCATAGCCTCCGTCTACTCATAAACGAGGTGGATGATTCAGACACATGACACCAACTTATTGATCTTACGTTGGTTATATACAAACAACTTAGAAGTGGTAGAGGGAGCTTAGTATACAGCTTAGTAGTAGTAGTTGCTTTCAGTACGCAAAAAGGATTCGTAGGCAGTTTTAACAAATGCTACGGGTTCGTCAGCCAGCAGTATCGGTTAAGCCGTTTCAAAATGCGCAGCAATTTAAATGTTTGTTTTAGTTAGCTATAACTTTTTAACAATTTCTTAAAATGACGGAAAAAACACATTTGAATCGTCCATACGCAATGAACCTTTTCCGAAGCCTCTAGCTCAAAGCTTTATCAAGCTAATAATTTTTTTTTTCGAGGTACGTTTTTTCATAGTTTGCGACATGAAAAATTCCTTCAAAACAGTTTTTAGGGTTTTGTAGATACTTCTCAAAACCCTTATGCCGAGGGTGATGTGTCCGTCTGTCCGTCGCTCTTTGGTTCATAGGGCCCGAACCGTTTAAGCTAAAATGCTGAAATTTGAAACACTGGCGTAACTTCCGGGCCCAAACACAGGACATATACACAAAAGTTAAAAATTTAATATGCGCATGCGCAATTCGAAAAAATGCGGTAAAGTCAAAAATTTAGATTTTTTTTAATTTTCGAGTGGGGTATCAAATGAAAGCTGCTGAATAGCAGATTACGAATATATGAATAAATTTTTAAATTTCGCTTTCCTTATTGGTCAAATAAATCAAAATACACCCAAAATTGCCCCCCCTCAACTACCATATAACGGCTGGATGTAAAATTTCAAAATAATTCATACTAATACCCTATTGTGGGGTGATGTAAATTCCGGGAGTGCATCGAAAAATTTTAAAAATTGCCAATTTTAGGCGCGAAAATTTAAAATTTGCCCAAAATTTTATTTTTTTAAAATTTTGAGTTGGGTATCAAATGAAAGCTCCTGAATAGTAGGTAACAAATATCTAAATACATTTTTAAATTTTGCATTCCTTATAGGTTAAAAAAATCAAAATATACCCAAAAAAAATTTCCCCCCCCCCAACCACTATAGATCGGCTGGTGCTAAAATTTCGAAATAATTCATGCTAATACCTTATATTAGGGCGATGATATTTCCGGGAGTTCATTCAAAGATTTTAAAAATTGTCAATTTTGTGCGCAAAAATTTGGGGTGCGCCCAAAATTTTATTTTTCAAAAATTTTGAGTTGGGTATCAAATGAAAGCTGCTTAAGAGTAGGACACAAATATATATTTGCTTTATTAAATTTTGCATTCCTTATTGGTTTTTTACTGATAAAAAACATTGTGACCCCCTGGGGAATCGAACCCGGGACTCTTGAGATCCAAGACAAGAAATTATAATTACATAATGGGTGTGCTTAATCATCTACAAAACCCTAAAAAGTACTGGCACGCAAGTACTTCCCTGTGATTTTTGTTATTTTTTTGACGAAGAATAACTGAATATTTTCATATTGTTCTGTTGATTTGTTAAGTACATTTAATAAATACATATTGATGAGCTTTCGACTATCTATTTGGTTTTTACATTTACCAAATAAAAGGGGAAGAGAAATATTTGCTAACTCAAAAGATTGAGTTAAGGTAGGTAAATAAAAGAGCAGCGAGCACTCCCTGTTATTTGCGCTGCATATCGTTTTATTTCCACAAGAAAAATCACCAGCGAGGGGAGCAACGGGCAGCGCGAGTGACATGAGCATTAAGAGCGCGAGTGGCAGAAGCATTAGCAGCGCGAGTGCAGGAGCATTTGCAGCGCGAGTGGCAGGAGCATTAGCAGCGCGAGTGGCAGGAGCATTAGCAGCGCGAGTGGCAGGAGCATTAGCAGCGCGAGTGGCAGGAGCATTAGCAGCATAAGTAACCTTTTGGATACTCGTGCTACTCAACTAAATACCCTCTTTTCTCCTCACTTCCACGGAAGTGGGATGGGGATGGCTGAATGTAAACGAGGCAATGTGTTTTGGACTCTCTAAGAATTATCATCCAGTAAATTTCAACATTTTCATAAGTAATTCCATAATTGTTCATGAATTGAAGTTATACATTGTTACTGCATTATTAATTTATAGCCCTTATAAATCGTATAGGGTGACAATAAGATTTGTAGTTGTTATTGTGAACTTTTATTATTATTATTGTGTGAATGTTTTTTGTGTTAAAATAAAGCAGAGCGTTTATAACTTATAAACGCTCTGCTTTATTTTAACACAAAAAACATTTACACAATAATAATAATAAAAGTTCACAATAACAACTACAAATCTTATTGTCACCCTATAAATTATAAGAGACCAGAGGCCGATGTGCCTGCGGCCTGGAGCCTGCAACTAGATAAGAAATTCTTGTGCCCACTAAGAAGGGTATTATATAGATAAGACCGACAGATCTTTATTGCTTAATGTTAAGAAATGAAATAAATAACAAAGATAAGAACTTAGACACCACAACACAATTTTTTATAACAAGTTATCAATTAAGTAATTAAAGCATGTACTACTAAAGAAAATTAAAATATAAGAATATCTATATCAATTACATGTAATAAAAAAAAAAAAATGTATATGTTACCTTCGTACTCATACAAAGGTAACATATATTATAAACAATACACGTAATAGAAAATTTTAAACAGAAAAAAACCTACCATACAAAATTTTGTTTTGTCCACCGCCCCAAACATGCCGCTCTGCGGGAACGCTGAAAAGTGAACGGTCCAGTCGTATCGGTGGCCACCTTTACCACCGTTTTTTAAATAATTTAATTAAACGATCCTGTGAAAATCAAAACTTTATCTATCTCTTTTCAATGTTCCCGCAGAACGGCATGTTTGGCATGTCAAAAAAAAGAAACGACCCAGCGCCCAGTTGCCGCATATACCCAATTCCCAATTCATCGGTGGACACGGCATAAATAAGAGATTCCATAAGGTAAGACAACTTTATCAATCAGCGACTCACTTCTTATGGTGGCCTGGGTATATTTGTTACTCTTGGGGTGATAAAAAGTTAATCACCACAGCTAAGGCCCCCATATACGATCCGGAAAAACTGATCAGATATGTTCGAATTTCCGTATTTGGTCTAAATACCCCCTGACCACTGACCACACAAGGTCTGGAAATGCTGTCAGTTTGTACGCAATTTAGATCGGTACTCTGTAGGTCCCGTGTACATTAAAGTGTCTTTAATAATAAATAAATTATTTTTGTTTATCCAGACGATTTGATCAAGCCCTTTCAAACTTTTTATGGGGACCTTAAAGGATCTTTTGCACGATCCGGACAAACTTTACGAAAACTGATGGTCTTGGATTTCCCGATTTTTAGTGGTCAATGTCCGCATTTCCTGAAACAGATGGCCAGTTGTCGCGGTCAAATAAGAATTAAAACGACTATAGATTTTCCGGATCCGACCGGTTCAAACAAGGCAAATATAATTTATTAATAAATGTACACTATTTATAAAGTATTACTGACCAACAGAGTAGCGTAACGGAATCTGAACACGAATTCAAAGCATAGTCGGACCGTGTGTGAAGACCGAATCCGAAAATCCCTACAGATCTGTTTTTCCTTTCAGTTTTTACGGGTTGTCTTTGGGGATCTTAAGTTCCGTTAGTAATGCCTTTGGAAGGTGGCGCAATCTAGTTCACTGATCCTTCTGATTTGAAGTAGTGTGAAGTCTGGTTCAATGTCAAACCTTTAAAATTCGGGATTTTAAATCCGGATTTTTTTCTTTTATTCTTATCGACGGTATAATGTTACAATGATTAATACATATATATTTAGATGACTGTTTGAGAGAGGGGTTTAGTATGATAGAACGAGTTAGAGATATAATCAAGCGTTTAGTCATAGAGGCCGGCTCCTACTAAAACCACTACGGGTTTTTCTGTCCCTATTTGGATCTGTCTCAAGGATCGAGGTACTTGATCCTCGACAGGCCGAGAGGCTTATAAAGAAACGCGCTAGACTTGGCCGGGACACAAGCGCGGGGCTGAGCCCTCAGCTCGCGTCATCCCAGGAGACATACCTGGCTCGCTCTCTCCCACTCCTCCAGCCAGTTAGAGACAAGCTACAAGCAGCACAGCTTCCAGTGTAGTGCGTGCCTCCTTCGAGTGAAGACAGTGCCGCGTCTCTCATCCGACTTCTACCGTCTTCTCAACCGCTTCTCGCTGCCCCCCTTTTTCAACGCCACTCATTAATCTCAAGCATTTTTTTAATATTTAAATAATTATATATATATATTTTTTAAAAATATAATCATTCCTACCATTCTAAATTTTAAGTAAATTAATTATATAAAATTATTTTTCAAATGGAATAGAATCATATGTTTTGATTAATCTTAAAAATTCTGTTCACTTGATGTTGAAGTGTTACTTTTGTGTATTTACGAGTGTAGCAAGGCTGTTGAGTGCTCTAGTGAGTGTTTCTGTTCGCTGCGATCCAGACAAGTCTGTCTGTTCGCAACAGATGTGACGCTAAGCTGGGTCTGCTCGCCGCGAGTGATCAGTATGACGGCGATGCTCAGTTTACCCGTTTCTTCTTGTTTATTCTTGCTGTTTATTTCGTCTTCGTTTGCTGCTCAACATCACAGAAGACATGGCCATGGTAATTAGCAACTACTTTTTCAGCTGTTTTTTTTTTTTTTTTTTTTTTTTTTTTTTTTTTTCCTTTATCATTTTTAATTAATTATAAACGGAAACATTCTACTGTACTGACAATAGAAGACAACCACTTTTGTAAGGTAATGAAATCTATTAGGCCTATTTATAAATGTTGGTGGATTGCTAACATAGGCATTGAAATCGGTTCAGTTATCAAGCTTCAAGCGTCTTAATTTTTATGGACTAATACATGGTAGTCGGTAGTCCATTTAATGATTAAAGTTAATTGTACGGTACCGGCAAATTTTGTAATTCAATTTGAATTTCTACCTGGTCTATATGCAGTAGGGTTGTTTTTCTTTAGAAAATGAGGCGAGCACCGCAAATCGGTGCGGAGGGGCCGTTGGAAATCTGATGGCAAAAAAAAAAAAAAAAAAAAA
>KZ651222.1:720050-732644 GCA_001010745.2 Gerris buenoi
TATCACATGACATAAGTACAACTAGCCTATCTAGTACGTTCTTTCCTTGATGACTGCAATCCACCAATACATGATTTTCAATCAGTATTTATATTAAAGTATTAATATTTATTTATAAATTTTTTATGAGCCCCTAAGCAGCAGCAAAGCCACAGGTAGGGCGCTCAGAAATACAAGCGTTTAGCGGGAGTATTAGCACGGACAATAAAAAAAAAAAAAATATGTAACAGGAATAAAAACAATAAGGGGGACTTTCGATATCCATATTTTTATATTAAAATCAGACGCGTTTTTTTTATAAGATTCGGTGGTTCGCATAAAAAAATTGAACTACAGACCGACCAACCGACACGTAATCACGGGACAAAAGCTAAATTCTTTTAATAAGTTTACGAAACAGCATTTGATATTTGATTAATCATGAAAATGTAAACATTAAGATTCATACAAATACCTTATTATGTATAAAGATAAAAACTTATAAACATTTAATATCTGATCTGTAATGATCGGAGCTTAAACAAAGTAAAAACCTTAGCTTAAGTCGGTGTCGGTGTTGATTATACAAAGAATGAATCATTACTAATGATTGGATTAGATAAAGACAAGCTAGCTCTACCAACTGATCTAACCTATTGATAAGCATCTGTAAATGACACCATATGCAAATAGATTGATTTAAAAAGAGGAATAGATCTAAAGCCTACGGCCTACTACACTATAGATCTGATTAGACTAAGAAACATCCCCTTTTTTTGGTCAGATCTGTTAAACAATCAGTTAAAATAATAAACCTATCTTTAAAGATAAGACAAAGATCAGATAAGACGAAGGTAAACATTTTTCGTAAAGGAGATTTGTTAATGACAAACCGTTACTTATAAATCGGTAAAATAATAATTCACTCAATGCTTATTTAGGGCCATTACATTTTGGACTCGGGGACCTAAAAAAGAGAATATTCGACGGATTTCAATTTCTGAGCCGTTGCAACGTTTTCTCTCTACTAAGTATACTATGATTATAAGAAAGTTAAAAGATGCTGAACATACTGACAATTAGCACAGCTTCCATGCGTCCTGTTTCGTAAAATGTAATGATTTTATGCTGTTAAAACCCATTATTATCCAATTTATTTCATTTTTCTCCTGTTTTTAATTCTGTAAAAATAATTATTTTGATTTTTTACATCTATATTTAAGTTTCAATTTAGCAAAATTTAAAGAGTGCAGATGATTGAAATTAATCTGGGCATATGTGCGGGCTACTTTCGACAAACCATCAAAATTTCATAAAAATCTGATGAGTACTTTTGAAAATATAGGTGTAAATAAATGCACGTTTGTGCGCGTTTATATGTATAAGTGAAACAAATGAGCGCAGAAGGTTGAAACTTATGATATGACCTACCGACCAATCATCCATATTTCAATAAAATCGGACTAGTAGTTTTTAAGAATAGTTGGTTCGCAAAAATTGAACGACAGACAGACACGGAACCAAAAATGTTCCCTGATGACAATGCGATGACTGAAACGGATTTCTGTCTTGGAATTTTTGAAATCGGAGACCTAAAATTTTTTCGCTCTTCAGAATGATCACATAGCTTCTGTTACCCAACAATGTACAATTGACATAAACTAAAATGTTTAGTTACCTATATCTAATTAGGCTAAGACAAATTATTCCCATTTGTAAATTGGATAGTCAATGCTAATACCTTTGCTTATAGTTAGATTTAAACTAGATAGTACTTTGCCGATTTAACTAAGATAGTGCTTTTCTTATAAAGGGGTTTAAATTCAGATAATCCTTGGCTTACAGATGGTTTTACATCACTCGTATATCTGGACGAAAGACACGATTAAGATATTGTCGTAGAGATGTAATGACAGATGAAATAATATAGAAGGCACTATTTATAGATTTATTTCAAGTGGTTACAGGAAGGAAGTGATTCACTTTCAAGTGCTCATATAAATAAAAACTCAAGTATTTTTTTGTTCCATTAACATTATTATACAACATACATTTTAACTTTTATATATAAATGAGGTCATTGTTCTGACGTTTATTCGTGGTTATTTACTTATTTCTTTCTTTATCTTAACGAACACTTGCTTACTTACACACTTACACTTACGAATAAGACTAAGCTATCGCCACTGACTAAATGTCTGGATTTATAAAGTTGCGCACATTTTAAATTTTTGGCTTTTTTTAACTATAAAGGTTTAAACTGTCAACTCTATGGGAGTTAGCAGAAGAAAGACATAGATAGAGCCTGGATCATTTGTGTGAACTCTATACTCTTAAGTATCCACAATGAATGAATCAGAAATAAATGTTTTTGAAATTATTAGAAAAATAATGTATCTTATTTGTACAAACAAAAAAAAAATGTATGTTATTAATATAGGTATATTTTTTTTAAAAATTTCTTTAAAAATAATGTGAAAAGTGGTTGTTAACATGAACCTTTTTCGATTTCCAGCGGGGTCACTTAAATTTTTATTCATTATCTCTGAAACAAGATTTTCATCTAGAAAAAGACTTTTGTATATTGTTAATTTGTTATTTCAGTAAACGGACAGCAATTTATCTATCCTAAGAATCAATGTTATTATTATCATGTATTAAAAATACATGATATTTGTTAATAATTTTTTCCGTGGCACACCAGGCCTTGAAGGACTACCGAAGGAGTGTACCGCTATAATGTACAGCTCCTGTACTGTAATAAGTATAACGTATGGCATTGGGTTATTGTGTCACTCCATCAGCTGTATAAACCTTAAAATTGGCATCACAACCAACCAGTTAGTCGCAAGTTCACATAAGCAGTTCACTTTTTTATGCTGGGTGAACACCGTGTAGAGGGTCAAGCAATTAAACCCAGATCTGTTGTCACCAAACCAAATTGTGACAATGACCGATATATTTATCGGAGAAACAACTTCTCTCTTTATGTCGATTACGTATTAGTAAAGTATTGGTTATTTACTTTATAAGTAAAAAATATAGTTTTTAAGGCAGTGGACAGCTTCCTGTCTACAGGAAGGCACTAGCGTGAATATGGATAAGAAAAAGATTCAGCAGTAATATTAGAAACCAAAAGTTAATATAAAACATCATTTTTATGATCCAGACGAAAAACGTTTAGATCAGGGATCTTCATAATCTATGTATGCCATTATAGCACTTCCTCTAAACTGTCTGTGTTTACGAGAAGGTAAAAATAAAGATAAGAATATTACCTCCTGTCATCTATCTCCACCTGACAAAGAATGGATTGACTGCAAGATAGACCTGTACAAACACACGTGTCTCATACTCAACCTGCTTCCTTAACAGATTTTCAGGTACCTACAGATTTATTTCAAAGTTAGCACTATAGTTTTAAAAATAATGTCAAATGTGTGCTAGTCAGCACACGGAGATGGTCCGTAGGCAGTACCTATTGATGGTGCTGTTATTATGTATTTTTTTTGTTCGTGAACCAGGCTATAAACATATAAATACGCGGAAAAGATCATAATTACAAAAAACTTATTCAATAAAAAACAAAAAAATCGAAATTTCCAAAAAGTGGTATATTTCCTTTTGGTTGAAGAATGTTCGGGAATTTTTTTTTAGATTTTTTGCACTTTACATAAGCGAAATGGGGGGGGGGAGCACTTTTTACACCAACTTTAAACTCGCCTACGCTTGCCCTATTAAAGCTTATAAACAAAATATTATTTATTTTTGTAATTAGCTGGATTAGATGTAATCTTTCATATGATACCCCGTACGGTCTCCAAAAAAATAAAAGAAATGTTAAACCTTTTTTACCCTTATTATTATTTTTTTTTGTTTGAAAAATATTTTTTTTAAGTTGCTGTTTAGATGAATACTATACAGATTTGGCATATATATATATATATGCCAAATTTCGAAGTGATCGGACAAAAGGTGTAGCCGTGATAGAAGGTGACAGACGGACATACACACGCCAAAGGATAATATAAAAGGGTCCTTGCCTACAAACCCTAAAATTTAAATTTTTGATTAAAAAACAGACTGACATATGCGTACATTCGGAACACATGCAGCTCGGAACTAAATACTAGTGCTGGAAGTTGTTAGTAGCATGAGACAGGAGACATGATACTTGAGTTCGTATTCAACTTTACAAGTACTCTTTTAACACTGTTCTCAAGTACCCTGCGGTACTAGCAGGGTCGTTCCATCACGAAGTACTCCACGGGGCGAGTACAATACTACCCAGTCAAGTGACATCACTGCGTTACACACTCAACACTCCTTTATATTCATTCACCCTTCCTTATCATTCAAGTTGTCGTTTTTTATCAAGTTAAATTTAACTTTGACGTGTAATTCCGTACTTTAAAAATAGCTTACATGTCTTTCCTTCTGTTTAGCGACTGAAATCATTTAAGCGGTGACGTTTAGACGTCCGAGAAAACAGCTGATAAAAAAAGATGACTGAACCTTTCAAGATTTGGCTTAAAAACTATAAAGCTATGAGTCACATAACTACACGCATACATACCTACAGTATACTAGCTGGATACCCGTGCTACGCTACGGGGTGTGTTATTTTCAATTTGATGGGTTTATTAACTACCATCAAGATACAATTAAATTATTTTACAAAGCGAGAATATCTAGATTCTAACCCTTCCCCTTACTTCTATACTCCCACCCAGCCCTTTGATAAGATAATTTGCAAATAACCCAAATTAGTAACTGATTCCCGACTACTGAAGAAAAATTCTATAAAGATAACTTTCTGCGAAAAGCAGCGGTACTTTCTTTCTTTAAAATTTTGAAGTTAGGTGGTCTGGGGGCAAAATGAGAGATTGCCCTTGCCCCTACTGCATGAAAACAAACATCCCTTTACATGGTACGGATCCCCTAGGTTTCATTAATTTATCTCAAACCGTTTAGATTTTACAACGTATTATTGAAAGGGTTATTATGCTATCTTTGCCCACCTAAAATATTGGAAATTGAAAAAAAATTTAAAGTAAAAGTTTATTATATTTCACCGTAGAATCCAAATTAGTCCAGTCAAATTAGGTTTTTATCTTGCATTAAATCATGTAGTTCCAATTTTTTCAGGAATGTGTAGAGAATGGTCCCCTGAACAACGCCTAATAAAGTCCCATCGATTTCAGGCGCCGCTAACAGTGGGAGGGGGGGCAAAAGGTCACATTTTTCAGTTTTTGGCGTTTATCTCGAAAACGGTACGTCGCACAGAAAATATTATTCTATTCAAAATTAAAGATGATGAAATTTCAAACAAAAATGTACCTATGCATTTTCTTCCTACGGCCAACAGTTTTGGAGCTTTAGAGTCGACAAAAAACAGTATTTTCAAAAATAAACATTTATTCACATTTTATTGTTTACATATTTTATTTGAATTATGTTGATATTTGAATGATGTTTTAATAATTTAGTGAGGATATAAAAATTGTTTTGGGGCTATTAGCTGCCGAAGGGTGTAGGCAGCTAGAGCCTGCAGCTTCTTGAGTTGTAGAGGGGGGGAGTCAGTGCCACAGCGCTCAAACGTGACTTTTTTCAGGTTTTTGCTCATATCTCCAAAACTATTGCTCTTAGGGGAAATTTTTTTATTGAAAATTGAAGCTGATAAAATTTCAAACAAAAATGTTTGAATGCATGTTTTACCTACGACCAACAGTTTTAAAGCTATAGGGTCGACAAAAATCAGTATTTTCAAAAATTAAATTTAATGTAAAATAACATATCCCTTTCATGAATTATTTTAATGATGAGGATAGACCAATTTTTTTAGGGCTATAAGCTGCCGAAGTGTGTAGTAAAAAATTTAAATTTAAAAAAATGTGAATATAATGTTTTTTGTCGACCCTATAGCTCCAAAACTGTTGGTCGTAGGTAAAACATGCATTCAAACATTTTTGTTTGAAATTTTATCAGCTTCAATTTTCAATAAAAAAATTTCCCCTAAGAGCAATAGTTTTGGAGATATGAGCAAAAACCTGAAAAAAGTCACGTTTGAGCGCTGTGGCACTGACTCCCCCCCTCTACAACTCAAGAAGCTGCAGGCTCTAGCTGCCTACACCCTTCGGCAGCTAATAGCCCCAAAACAATTTTTATATCCTCACTAAATTATTAAAACATCATTCAAATATCAACATAATTCAAATAAAATATGTAAACAATAAAATGTGAATAAATGTTTATTTTTGAAAATACTGTTTTTTGTCGACTCTAAAGCTCCAAAACTGTTGGCCGTAGGAAAAAAATGCATAGGTACATTTTTGTTTGAAATTTTATCAGCTTTAATTTTGAATAGAATAACATTTTCTGTGCGACGTACCGTTTTCGAGATAAACGCCGAAAACTGAAAAATGTGACCTTTTGCCCCCCCTCCCACCGCTAGCGGCGCCTGAAATCGATGGGACTTTATTAGGCGTTGTTCAGGGGACCATCCTCTACACATTCCTGAAAAAATTGGAACTACATGATTTAATGCAAGATACGACGCCATTTTCAGCTAATTTGACTTGACTAAAATATGCTATCAAAAAAATACACTCTAATATGAAATTTTGAAGTCTGTTGGCCTGGGGGCAAAGTAGGTGGTTGCCCCTAGTGGGTGATTGCATAACAAACTTCCCTTTACATGGTAAAGGTCCCCCAAGTTTCATTAATTTACCTCAAACCGTTTAAAAGTTAAAAGGGTGAGGAGACTTTTGGACCACCCTGTATATAATGAATGATAAGTTATGTGAATTAAAAAATAACATATTTAGTGATAAATTTTAAATGTATTTTAAGATAATGTTTTAAAGCTATTATTTTAGGTACGTTTTTCCAGACGCGACTCCAGCGGTGATCGCTGAGCGATTAAGGAGGAACTATAGTCCCTAAATCCCAAGGCATAGCTGAGGGAATTAAGCTTTTAAATTTCCGAGGCGCAGCCGAGGGAAACAACTATGCGAGGGCATTGTAGCACTTCACTCTTGAGGTACATATAATATTTTATCTCCAGAAGTGAAAAAAAAAGTACAATTGCTTGTTATATTGATAATAAACAAGAATTGTTTTCATCTTTATTAAAAGATATCAGACAAAAATGCAAACAGAACGTTGAATGCAATGTGGTTGACGGTTGACATGTTCATTTTACCAATGACTGGGACAAGTTCGTTGGACAACGTTAGTCGCGCAAGCGATCGCGAACCGCGCACGCGTAAACGTGAACTTCAAATTTAAAATTTGAATTTTAAGTTCGGGGAAAAATATCGCTATTTAATGAGACAAATATTTTATCAAAAAACAATTTACTAGTATAAAACCAACAGCAACACCGCTATGAAGTGTAAAAGATCGCTGAAACTATTAATAGTTTTTATTATGAAATGAACGCGAAGAGGGAGATAGACGAGGGAAATTGGAGGTGGTTTGGTTTTTTACTATTTTTGACCTATGTTACAAAAGAAAATAGGAAGAAAGAGGGGTGAATCCGACTTGTGAAATATTCGACTAGTGAATAAGTTGCAGGAACGATCTAAATTCGTAAGTCCAACGGTGTTCGAACTGTGAACTGTGAAGGGAAATAATGTAAAATATTAATATTAATATTACAAGGTTTTAACATTTTACCTTTTCGATGAGTTGCACGAAACAGCCCTCCTCGTTTTCTATTTTAAAAATTTTATCAATTGTATGGTCTCTTTTTCGGGATGAACGCATTATTTCCTTGGCAGCTACATTGGTAAACATCTTCTTCCTCCATTAGTACGCATGAAGAGGTTTTTTCTTGAAGCTCATAATTTAAATCACAAACCTGCTTACCAATCATTTATCATTTCATACATACCAGTTATCTATACTGATAAACTGCTGCAATAGTCGCGATAGACGCGCTTAGGAAAGCCCTTCATAATTTTGGAGTCCTATAGGAAGTCATAAATTAAGTATAAAAGTTAACTTAAGGCCATAATGAATTTAAAGCACTTTTTATTGTTAGCGACTATTAAGTCTTACATTTTAAACCACTCTTCAAATCTGGAACTAAATATAGGGGTCAGAAACCTCCTTAAATCGGTACGGCCCTGTCTTGTTTCTCTAGTCCCTAGTTATAATATTAAAGCCAATAATCAATAATAATAATGAATTAACCCATTATATAATTATGTATAGGCAATAAATTCAAACTAACTTATTAAAGGCGTGAAATATAATTATTAGCTTCCGGACTATAGATTATCTATAATTGGCAGTTTATCTTTTTTAAGATAAAACCAGTCCCTATCTTATAGATTTGAGATTTATTTTAATTCTTCTTTTTACGGTATCTTCTACAGTAGACATTAATAATACCAAATATATGGCAGATTCGAATATTAACACGGGTATTGGCATTTCAAAAAATTTAATGTAACCTGATATTTTCAATTATTTATATACAATATTATTTATATAAATATTGGATAGANAAGGTCTATAAAAGTGTCTAGAAATGTTATGTTTGATGAGAGAAATTTAAAAGAAAAAAAAGAAAAATCTAAAACTATGTATTTTGAATATTGTAATAGTTCTGAAAGTGAAGAAGATAATTTTCAAAATGTGATAGAAAATAAAATTATTCAAAATAATAATTTGGAAAACAACGATCAAAATAATCTAGAAAATAATGTTGATATTCAAAGTTATGACGGTAATGATGAAAAGAATAATGCTGATAAACAACAGGATGAAGTTGAAATGAGTAATGACCACGAAGAAAATGAAAATGCTAGCGTATTTGAAAATAATTTAAATACAAGAGACTTGAATATGACAGACATGAGATATAATCTTAGACCTCAGGATAGTTTAAAACCGCCCGATAGATATACAGCCAATTTTGTAGAATTAGATGAACCACAAACTTACGAAGAAGCGATTTGTTGTGACAATAAAGAAAAGTGGATAGAAGCTATTCAAGACAAGGTAAATTCTTTGGAAAAATGTGGACTTTTGAAAATTGTACATAAGCCTGAAAGTAAAAAGGGAATTGTTACTAAATGGGTATTCAAATTGAAACGGCACTCGAATGGAAAAATTGCTAGATTTAAAGCTCGACTAGTGATCTTTGCAGAAGAGACAGAAGTAACGAATATTGTAATTGAAGAAATTAAGAAGGAATTTGAATTATCGATCATTGAAAAGCCTAGCTATTACGTGGGAATCGAGATAAGATACGAAGGTGACACAATATTTTTAAGTATCAAAGTTCCTAATATAATATGTACTTATAAAACTAAAAACCAGATAGCAGATCTTCTCACTAAGGCAATTCCTAGAGAGAGATTTGTTAGGCTGCGTCATAAATTTTTGGTTGAAGATCATGTGAGGGATAAGTATTAGAGCAAGTTTTCATTTAATGTTTTGTTTACATTTTACTCGTAATTAGAGCAAATGTTTTTGTTTTTGTTTTGTTTTGATCAGGGTGTAATATGCTTTGATTAGGGGTGAGTATTGGCTTAGCTGCTAATCAAAGTATATTTATTATATGATTATTGACGCTGACATATAATGTCAATCAGTCACTGTGTATGTCATCCTTATATATATGTTTAGTTTTGTATTCATATTAAATCACTTGAGCTTTGTATGTTGTATAAAAATACATTGAAGTGTTCGGATAGTAATCCACTGCGTAATCATTCATTGATTAGTTAATTACTTAGAAAATTAATACAAATTGGTGGGCGTTACCCCCCAAAAACTCTGAAAAAACGTGAAAAAAAATTATTTCTCGAAAACGGCTTTGACGATTTCGATTAAAAAATTCTAAAATGTAGTCTATTTAATTACGAATCTAAAGATCTATGTCGTTATTCCGGCAAGCTTCTAGTTCCAGAGAAAATAGCTTTAAACGTGGATACGAAGACAGGCCGGGTTCGATTCCCCGTGGAGGAAAAGTTGTTTTTATTAAAAAATTCGAACAACTATTGAATAATAAATAAATGTACCTATGAAAACATGATCATAAAGTTTTGTTCATATTCTTTGGCTTAATTAGATAGTGCTACGTCAATTGGACGTGTTGACCATATGCATGATTCCGGTAGCGCTACGTTTATTGGACGTACAATATTTACTATAAAGAGTAGCAATACGTCGTTTGGACGTTATGTTTAAGGTTTNAAAGTTTTGTTCATATTCTTTGGCTTAATTAGATAGTGCTACGTCAATTGGACGTGTTGACCATATGCATGATTCCGGTAGCGCTACGTTTATTGGACGTACAATATTTACTATAAAGAGTAGCAATACGTCGTTTGGACGTTATGTTTAAGGTTTTACCTCTTAGACGACATCACACGACCTCCAATGATCAACAAAGTATCGCAGTTCAAGGACAACTAAGTGTATGTAACATAGCTAAAGTGATAGAAGTCTCGTGTCTAATCTCTAGGAGTGGGGGAAGTAAATAAAACTATATACGACTGACGTACTGCTACCTTTCTAGGGTTAAACCACACTGTTACACAATTTGATAATTCTACAATTTTTTTATTATTTTTTTTATTATTTTTTTACTTTTTAAAGGTACTTTTATAAAAGGAACTGGAACTTGGTAAAGATTAAAAGATAAGGTTGGACAGAAAGACAGGAAATAAATAAAAAAAACATTCTTGAGACAATTATGACCTAATTACTGACAGTGTTGACCCCAATAAAATGTCTTCGCCGAAATCTTATCTCGAGACATCTTTATATCAACATCGTTATATCAACATCTTTAGACAGTTAAAGTCGATACACATTTATTTTACAGTGTTTTAATATAGCTTTGTTTCCTAATTTCCTCCCCACTTATTTCTATACCACCTCCCCTTGGATAAAATCATTTTCAAAAATTACTAACTACTAGGTTCAAACCAGTGGTAATGATTTGCAATTCGTTTATGACCGCCATTTTGAATTAAAATGACCGGTATAAAAACCCCGTTCCAAAATATTGTTTACATTATAAAAGGAAGCTAACTATAACATATTTAGGCTCTAGTGCAATTGAATTCGGAGATATACTCATATTAAATCCTGCATATAGAAGGTTATTATCGTCAATACAGATGGTGGATCATAACAAATATTTCTTTGTGAGCATCTAAAATCTAAGGGTAAGAGAAACATACCTACAAAATTGCATGGACATAGTTGCAGAGGTTTCAGATAATTCTATGATGAAGGGGGAGGGAAATTTTTTCTTACAAAATATGCGATGTATAAAAAAGACATTTTTTTAATGTGTTTTTTTTTACAAAGAATAATGTTTCTTAAAAAAAAAAAAAATTGTTGATTAGGTAAAAAAAAATATATGTATATATATAGGGGGCACGCAATTATCAAGATCACATGGGCAAAGATGAATTGGTACGAAAACTAAACCAAATATATATGTGTGTACCCAGGGCGTTTTCCTTTTTCATTTAACACCACACATGAAGCATTTCAGTTAAAAAATGTCAACCTCTAATTTTTGAGGGAATGCTTTTTGGGACTTTTTTCTGTCATGACCCCATGATACCATAAGATAACTAAAAAGTTTCAAATATTTGTGCTAGGTACTTCCAGGGATCAGGTGCGTTAAAAACTGACAGACTTGCTCAGGAATGTAAAGGACTTAAGGATCCTTGTTTTTTACATACGGACCATAGTAAAAAGTAAATTAAAACTACACAAATTAAGATGAATTTACATAAGACAGCGTTTTGACTATCTATACAACTAGCTAATTTCAATTTCATAATTAAACTGAGGTTTTTGAAACAAACAACAGCAGTAATTTGTCGATGGAGCTTGTTTGTTTAGATTTTGTTATTAGTTAAATGTTTAAAGAGAGATGATTGTGGATGGTCTAGGTAGAGATAGAGGAGTCAGTATTGCTATTTCCAGAGATACGAGGAGATCTTAATTTAGAACCGAGTGCAGTAGAGGTGTAGACCTGGACTAGAACTACATCCTACTAATATTAGACTGTTTATTTCTACTCATTATCACCGGCCCCTCCTCTACCTTCTTCTCTTCTTCACCCACACACACGTAATAATGCCTTATTTTTCCTGTACAAAGGCTTCATTAGTCTTCACCTACATCTAACCGCTCTATTTCAATTAAACTATACCTTCCAAAAGTTGAAAACATTTTCCCTTTCATCTTTATTACTGACTATTATTAAGATATCTAGCCGTATAGATCTAAAAGCTGATTGTAGATTGTATTGTGCTTCGTTATCTCAGTGCAATCTATTCTAGAATTTGGCGTGATAGATATTGTGACTGCCTTGATAGTACTGTCAACTATCGAGACGAAATCATCATCGAAAGACGAGATAGTGTGATCGTTGATAGTGCTGTCGTTTACCTACTATGCTCATGGGCGCCCATAAAAAATATAATATATTTCATCTTCAGTGGTAGAACCCTTTTCTCAATATTTATATGTAAAATAGTTGGATCCTCTTAAGGGTTAAAGAAAAATAAATTCAATAATTCATACTTATGGCGACGTTTCGACCTATCCGGTCATTATCGAGCCTGAAAA
>KZ651222.1:746933-756987 GCA_001010745.2 Gerris buenoi
AGGTTGTACAACCTCCCTTTACACGCACCGACTTGTCGGCCGATCTCACAGATTGAATAGGTTTTGATTCGATCAACAACCCAACCCCAACCCCGATATCGTTATACAATTTCCATTTACACCTTACGATATATCGGTGCGATTTATCGTTCCGACCAGATTGCAACGACAAATCGCAAGGTGTAAAGCCGGCTTTATATCTTCTATTAAAAGTGCTAATAATTATTGCTATTTATTAAAATAATAAATAAAAACTGTGCAATGGACGAAAATATGTATTTACTCCCTATATACGGGAGATAAAATATTGTACGTGGGTACCTCGTGAGTAAAGTGCCATTATTCCCTTCGCGATAATTATCGTGAATTAATAATTATTAATTAATTAATTAATTCGATAATTATCATTACTAGAGTTATTCTCTCGGCTGCGCCTCGGGAATTAAAAGCTCTAATTCCCTCGGCTTCGCCTCGGGATTTAGGGACCATGGTTCCATCGGCTTTGCCTCAAGAACCAACTTTTTCGCTCAGGGAATAATGAATGGCTTACTAGTTATTTTGGTGCATAAATAACTATTTGGTGTCAGCTCATCAATTAAAACGTGATTTATAAAACAAATCCACTTCTTAATCTCGTCATATTTAAACATCCATATTATAAATTAGAAATAAAAGTGTAAGTAGCACACAGTAAAAAAACATGAGTCAGGTAGAGAGATTAAAACACGAGTCCACGATTCAGACACTTTTGGTTCCGTGTTTTTTAGTTGTACAGTACAATTATAAGAATTAATATTGACTCCACTGTCCATGTCCATTTTTAACTCTTGGGAAATAAACAAATAGCTCCGGTAAGTTTCGAAAAGATAACAAACGAGGGCCAATGGCACACTCAAGATTCAAACTAACTTAAGTTTTAACAGGTCGTGGTGATTTGAAAGTAAAGTAAAGCGTTGTTGTTGTAGTTGTAGATAAGGCAAGAAGTTATAATCATAGAGTTAAATAACAAGATCTATGCCATAATATTATTTTACTGATTTATTTGTGTGTCAATTATATTCATATTATCCAATTACTCAAAATTAAGAATATCATGTCTTAATCTAGATAATTAAATAGAATTGAGGACAGGAATATTATATTCGTCGCCACAATTTAATAACATGGAAGTAATACATCGTTATGCAGTTCAATTTATTTTAACACTAAAGTAGTATCAAAATGATGTAGGTACTGATAATGATCAGAAGTGTTTATAAATAGTTATAGTTCGAAGTTAATTATAAAAAAAAAAATATGTGTGAGGCTCTCACGCATTAGAAATGAAACTTTTGCATTGCTCTCTTTCATTTTTTGACGAATTTATTATTTCAAGAATGAGAAATGGTTATGGGAAATTTAATTGAAAAAAAAAAATAAAATAAAATAAAATATTGCTACGCTAAGGCAACCACATTTATTCCAATAAAAATAAATGATTTTTTTTTAATTTTTAAAAATTAACATCAAAAACAAAACAAAAAAAATCTAATATGTACCTACCAACCTCAATTTTATCGTTTTCGGTGAGAACAATAGTTATTAATTCGATTACGTCCATAAAAATACGACATCGGAATACATTTAAACGAATTACGAAGTTAAAAGTAGTCTTAAGACTAATCTAAGTTCAAATAATTAAAAAGCACTTCGCGGCAACTGTTA
This sequence comes from Gerris buenoi, assembly GCA_001010745.2. NCBI lineage: Eukaryota > Metazoa > Arthropoda > Insecta > Hemiptera > Gerridae > Gerris > Gerris buenoi. Next base: position 748,638 of record KZ651222.1, read on the forward strand.
TGCGCGTCGTGGGCACTGATTCGAAAGTAGATATACTACCAAAACAATTACATTACTTCCTACTTTTAATAAAATACTGTATATTAGCACGTTACGTTAAAACATTATTAGATTGCATTATAACTATTATTTCTAAAGAATTAACAAGTATATCCGAGCTTTTAAATCCGAAAACACTAGATCTGCAAATTTTAACTTTGAACAATATGGCGTCCGATACAAACGAAAAAAAGAAGAAGCTTGCCCAGTGTTGCCAATTACAATATATAAAAATCTCTAAATAAATTTAATAATATTGTTTCTTATTTTTTAAACCTTAATTATTTTCATCTTTCTTACGGAATTCAAAAATAATTAATTATGTTTCAATATTCTTAAATTAAATTTAGAAATATTATTAAAAATAACTAGGGGACCCTGCTCCTTACTCTCTTCACTCGCCAAACTTTTTTAATAATACAAGAAAGATCATTTTTATTGAATTAAGCATATTAGAATAATTATCCAATTAAATATAAATCTACTGTTATCGCAGTGGCGTAGCTAGGAGATTGGGGGCTCCCCGCAAGAATTTTAGGGGGCCCCCCGCCAAAATAAAATTGATGAACAAAAAAAGAAAGAACTGAAAGGGGGCCCCTTGGCATATATTCTATTGTTATAGTATAATATTCAAAGCTCTAATAACATTTTATTACCCCTAAGGGGGCCCCCATCGGCAATAGATTGGGGGCCCCCCTGGCCCCGGGGGCCCGCCCGCAATGCAGGCCCGTGCGGGCCCATAGTTACGCCACTGAGTTGGAATACCTGTTTTGTCATCTGAGGCAATTATTGAACAAGCTTAGTGCTTTATTTCAGAGACTTGGCTTTTAAAAGTTTCTGTGTGTGTTTCTTTGTCCAACCATTTCATCGATCGATTTCAACGTAAATTTGGCTCACAGTCGCATTTCAAGATTTGTGACAGTGACAACTGTAAAGTTTTGGAAATTTCATACTACAATAAATATTTTCAAGATATTGGTCATAATATGGCGGACGACTAAACAGAAAAGGTTTTAGTCAGCATGACGCATGATATATTCTACATTAATTTAAAGGTCTTGAAGTGTAAAAAAAGAATATGTAACTAATATTAAATTTTACCAATTTGACGGAGGACTAAGGAAGGAGGACTATACTACATCAATTTAAAGTTCAAGACCTATCACTTATTAATTTAAATGACAAGTTCGGGGGAAAACTTACATATTCTAAAGGGGCTATAAAATGGTAAGTGACATGCTTAGCTTCTTTTTTTTTCAATCCACATTTCGACCATATTTGTTTACAAAATAACGGCCAAGAATGGACTTTTTGTAGTATTAGTTACAATATTTTTAAGTAAGTCCATGGAATGAAAACATATAAAAAAAAAAAATTGTGCAATCGACATAACCATGTTGTGTTGTTGAGTTAAAAAAAAACTCATCGTTTGGGGGAAATCCGACTTTAAGGAAATATTATTTATCTACGACTTGCACTGTAAGTAGACTTTACATAGCTAATAACAGGGAGGGAAGTGTTACTTCCCTCCCTTGGGAGTAAAAAAACAGTCATACCAACTTAAAAGGTATTTTTTAGGTAAATTTTAAGTATTATGTTGTTTTTTTAGCTGTTTTGTTAACTTTTTTTTCGAGACGGTTACTTTAGGTTATCATACAAAGTCTTTAAATAAAAACAAACTAAACGTATTATATTAATAACGTATATATTTGTAAGAATTGTTATTTTAATAAATCAAATAACTAAATATCAGTTTAAGGTGTTTAAATTGCGTGAATTTGTAGGTAAAACTTTTATATTTACAAACTTAATAGCTATTACCCATGGTGCACTAGTCGTAGATAAAATTTAATACGCAACATGGATCGAAGTATTTCTACTCTCGGGATTATCTCTCTCGGCAAGCCTCGAGAGCTAATACTACAGTTATCTCCCTCGGCAAGCCTCGGGAGCTAATGAAGTTTTCTCCTTCGGCGTTGCCTCAGAAGAAAACTTAACCTCGAGCCGGAAATCATACATCTCTCCCTTGTTGCGTAAATAACTATTCTGTTTCTATTATATATAAGGTATAAAGTTAACGATACAGATGGGTTTTCTAGTACAAAAAGGTATTTACAGTAAAATAAAGGTTAAAGAGCTATGTCAAGACATTTCTGTGGATGCTCTACTAGAGGAGACCACGCCCCTTGGTTGTTTGTCTAAATCCGTGACCATGTTAAAGATATTAAATACTGGTTTATGTTACTTCTATTGGGTTAGATTATGGCGATAGGAACAGGTTTCACCAGCTTATCCGCTTCGCTTCCGTATTCTCAACCTTCCACCTCTGTTTCTCTTTCTTAACCTGTTTGGATTTGCTGCTGTTTTTATCTATATATATTAGAGTGAAATAAAAAAAAAAAGGTCATGTTTATTTTTGACTCATATCAGAAAATATAATAAATATTATTTTGGACCGGTTGGAAAAACTTTCGGTTTTTTTTCTACAACTTGTTTGTTATAAAGCTCTAGATTAAAAAAACTATGTTCTAACACTCCGAGGAACTCAGTCAGGCATTATTAAAATTGTATCCGTTAACAAATTATAATTTAGTAAAAAAAAAAAAAAAAAAAAAAAAAAAAAAAAAAAAAGAAACTACTTACCTACTTGGTTTGATGTACTTTATCTTATAAATCAGGGCTGTCCAATTCAATTTTATCAAGGGTCAATCGAAATCAGCCGTCCTTGTTTTTTAAGGGCTGTTAAACTAAATATAGAAAAGGGAAAACTTTCAACAGGTTTTATACTAAGCGTATAGAAAGTTCAGTCATTAAAGTCGAACAAATTATAAGGATTAGAAGTTAGAAGAAGCGAAGTAAAAAATTTCGCTCAAAGCCCCTACACAGTTCGATTTGTTGTTGTACAACTTAGGTCTTATGAACAACAAATCACATACACCGTGTGAACGCTGGTCTTTCATCAAATTTTAAAGTTTCATAAATTTGGGCGTGGCTATATGTTTTACAAACCCGTTGATCAGTGTATGGGCGACATGAAACAACTTCGATGCCAACATTGGATTGATAGAACAAACCCCCTACGACCCTAAGATACTAGTTACTACCTAAGATTTGTTGCCCTATATTTATGATTTTCATATATACCTAAATACATAATATATAATGTAAATATATATTATAGATATATATTTATATATTTGTTAGGCAATACTGTTCTTTCATTGACGTATTATTTTTTTGACGTATTTATTCGTTTAACCTGCTTGTAGTTTATTGTCAAGTTGTTCAACTCGGATGATCAACTTTAGGCTACGGCCACACCGGAGCTACCTCGCTTTCGCTTGGAGCCTAGTGGCTTGGTGAGTCGCCAGGCGTGAAATCCATGTCAACCTTCTAAAACATAAATATACGAGACCGGCCACACCGCGCACTTGGTTAGGCTGCGGCCACACCGAAGCTACCTCGCTTGGGCTTGGAGCCTAGTGGCTTGATGAGTCGCCTAGTCACTAGGCGCCTGAATTGATAGCGGCCACACCGGGCTGAGCGTCAGAGCATCGATGCAAGGACAGTAGTTGAAATATTGTTGTAGCTCCGGTGTGGCCGTAGCCTTGTCTAGCAACTCGCTGGGTAACTCGCCTAGTAACCAAGCTCGCGGTGTGGCCGGTCTCGTATGTTCTAGAAGGTTGGTTCACATGGATTACACGCCTGGCGACTCACCAAGCCACTATGCTCCGAGGGAGGTAGCTCCGGTGTGGCCGCAGCCTTGTTGTACAACAAATAGTACCTTGTGATAGGTGATAGCAGGTGCTACTTTCAAGCGGCAAAACATACTAAACTATTATATTCTTGTTATTAATTTCTGTTTTGTCAAGTGATATCTTATCACTTTTATCCTCCTTATCCATTGTTTTATATTATTCACGTTGAAGACACCTTATTTTGTATGAATGGTTTCTTGAGTTCATGGATAATATGATAACGTAAGGTGTAAAAAATGTAGAATTAATTCATATATCCCTCGAGACTTTTAGACCGTTCTTAATACCATCAAGAGAAAATAAAGCCGTCACTATTTAATACCCATATTTAAAATTATAGCCAGATAAACGCCCCTTATGAGGCCTCCAATAATAGTACATTACGCGTCGAGTAAGGAAAGTAGCATTTTGCATGCGAGTGTGATGTTTACACCCGAGCGATGCAAAATGTCGTTTTCGCACGAGTTGCGTACCGTACTCTATCTACGATTGTTAGATTTTAATAATAAATGCAGAAAAAAATACACTGCCAATTAATGTGGTACATAGCTTCCTCGCTTGCTATCTTGTACTTTATTGTTATATTAGCATTAACGATTTATTACTTTATTGTGACCAAATCCGAAAAACTAAAGAAAACAGTTATTTTCAATTTATCCTAAGAAAAAATGAACATAACAATATACACTTCATAACAATTATTAATCTACTATTAAAGAGCTTTTCAACGATGTACATCATTATTTAAAATATTAANTTATTACTGGTCTTATATTACTTTGCTTTGTAAGTTTCATCGCACACCTATTACCCCAATTTTGAACCACTTCCCGTCATTCAATTTTCTCCAAATTTTGCACATAGAAACAACTACTTTTAATATATACAACAAAAACTCATTTACAATAATTTAATTTCACTAATTTAGTAATAATTAATATTCAATTAATCACGTATCACTTAAAAATAATCCCACTATCATCATAACCTTGCTAACCTTGTTAGCAAAACCCAGGTAAAATAATATGTTTTTTATACTCCAAAATAATACTGTAGTTTTTATTTAAGACGTGAACAAGCATTTCCACAAAGGGATCTTGTTTTTCAACAGATATGGTTTATTCAAGTGGCGTGGGTTCTTTCGATCGTCGTATTGTGTGTTTAGAAAATGGCGATTCGAAGCTTTTAAAATAAGTTTTTAAAAAAAGCGGAACAAAGGAAGGAAGGGAAGCAGTAGCTGAAATAATAATGTCCCTTAAATAGAGTAGTAAAGCCTTTAGACTATTCACCTGAGAACAATTAACCTAGTATAGCAGAAGGACCTTCATCGGGTTAATAAGACACGCATGCGCAATTAATACAGGTGTGTAAAGAATCACTTTCTACGAATCTGAACAGAGATACAATGTTTATATTATGTATCAATCGTAGATAAAATACTTTATCAGAAGTTTGTTTACGTGTTTTGAGAATATCAGAGAAGAGCACCATCAATAGGTTACTACTTAAACAACACTGTGTTGCCTACGGACCCTCGCTGTATGCTGACTAGCACACAATTAAACTGTTTATTTTATTTTGTATCTTGCTGTTTGAAATTGGTCTCAGGAACATACTTACCATTTGAAAAGTTTTAACTTTTTCAAAAAAATAAAACAGATTCAAAAAATTCAAAATTTTAAAAAATAATATCGATCTGTTTTTAAATTAAAAAAATAAGCAAATGAGAAGTTGAAGTTTATGTGGATCAGCTGTTGATAGTTTAAGTAGGAAGAGGGCGACGCGAGGTGTTGTGGGGCCATCGACCCGAGGTGAGATGCTGCGACCAGAACACAACAACTCTCCACAAGACTCTGGGACTGCTACCCAAGGACGCGGCGCTCCGACTCTAGCCTCTACCTTCGCTTTACACTGTCTGTCGTTTACACCTACGCATAGTCAGGCTACATTGCCACTTACAACTTCACCTGGCATGTTCCAGAAGAATAACTTCTGAAATCATTTAAATTTATAGCCAGATAAAACCACCCTTATGTGGCCTCCAATAAAAGAATAAATAAAATGTTCAAATCTCAAGTACCAATTTAATTAAGACTCCTATGAAGCATCCTTCATTTTATCTATTTAGTATCTTCTCATTGTCGTTGTTAGTATATACAAAGTCCAGTCATGCACCATGACTTAATGAGCGATTTTTCAAAGAAATCTGANTCTTCTTGGGGAAGGAGACTATTCACAGGATCAAAGGTATTGTTAGCTCGAAGGTCCATACAGTGAGGTCCTTGTCAAGAAGAAGAAGGGTTCCGCATTGTCCTTAGTAGAAGGGTCTTTAGGTAGGTAATGTCCTTAAAGGACAATTTGTTGGCTGGTGAAGGAAAGGTATACTGACGAAGATTGGCAGGTTGTATAGCGGTACTGTTTTGTCGGTACGGAGATGACACAAACGTCATAAACAAGATAGAGAGGAAGTGTGACAACTGACACCCTGGCCTCCTCATAGTGTGTACAAAGGTTCGAAAATCACGTTTATGACTTGGGGCAAGGAAACACCTGCACATCTATAAAACCTAGTCAGGTACTTAGAGGCGGTCACAAGTTATAAAACTTGAAAGTACATCACAAGATAATCCTAAATTCCCTTCTCAAAATAACTGGATATACTTAAGAGATTTACGAATACTACCTGAAATAGTTAAACGACGCACAGAGCCCTAAGCAATTTTTTTTTGGTAGTATCAAAAACTTTTTAAAAAAATAGAAGCTCGAAACAGCAAAACGACATTGTTACTTGCTACATTATGCAAATATGTATCTTCTCTTTATAAATGTAAGCTTTTTATAACTAGGTTTTTTCTAATTTTTAAAGGGGGAAAAATTAAAATTTTGATAGGACACCCATAAAAGATAAAACAAAAGTTCCAATGGACCATATCTCGATTTTCGTACGGCAGCCATAGTTTGAAAGCATCACGACTTTAAAAAAAAAAAATTACAAATACATATTTATTTCTATAAATATTACGTATACGTATTTATTTAAGGCAGGCAGAACTTTAAACTAAGCACTATTTTAAAAGGCATAAAATTACTTTTGTATGACCTGTACTGACTTTGCTTCTATATAACTCCATTTAACCAGGATAAAGATATTTTAACTAATGTTATACAATTAATAATAATAAATAAAAATGGTATAATAATTGAATGATTTAACATAAACAATTGATAATGGTGATAAAAAGTGATATGTTGTAAGATGATAAAATACAAATATCGGTAACAAAAACAATAGTTTAGTATTTTTGTCTCTTGGAAGCACCACCAGCTGTCACCAATTTTAAAGGCTCTTATTAGGCTATTGGGCTATGCTTCCTCTACAGTTACGTAGTTAAGCATTTTTCGCTGCTACCCAAACAGTAGAACAATATTGTTTTAATCATAATCATTTTTCTTTTAGCGAATTTTCAAAGAAAATTAATTAGCGAATTTTCGAAGAAAATTAAACTATTGTAATGGCTTCAAAATGTTTGTAATGAGAATCTTTGAAAATTTTCTCCATGGAAATCCGTTTCAGATCATTCTGAATCGATTCCTAAAATTTAACACTTTTAGCGAATTTTCGAAGATATTGCAATGTCTTCAAAGTTTGTTTATGGAAATCCATTTCAGTCCATTCTGAATCCTTAAAATTTAACACTTTTAGGTTTCTGTACAAAGTACAAAAAGAAACCTTATATAACGGCTCTGTCTGTCCGTCTGTCCGTTGGTGTCGTTTGTCCGTTGGCTTGTTTCAACTCATAAACTACTATAGCTGGAAACATGAAATTTGGCACACAGGTACATCTCGGCATTTTAGACAACTGGACAAATTTTGGAGTTATTACACTGAATATTTCAAAGATGGCGGCCCTGCCAATATGGCGGGTGACCAAAAAAAATTTTTTAGCTACCATGGCATGTTATACACCAATTTANTCGTTGGCCAGAATTTATGGAGTTCATTTAGGGATCAAATTTTGACCATTTAGGGTCAAAAATAGCATAAAAACGTGTTTTTTTCCATTTTACCCCTCTCTTATATGAAAATATGATAAAAGAGTACATACCAACAATTACTGTACTCTTGAAGAGCTTTCTAACGACATGCACCTTGAAGGGTAAATACTATTTTGACTTTTGTACCCCGTACCCCTGTGTACCAATTTTTTTTTCACCGATCAAAATTCTAAACCAAAATTTTCCTACATTCAGATTTCTTTGAAAAATCGCTCATTAAGTCATGGTGCATGACTGGACTTTGTATATACTAACAACGACAATGAGAAGATACTAAATAGATAAAATGAAGGATGCTTCATAGGAGTCTTAATTAAATTGGTACTTGAGATTTGAACATTTTATTTATTCTTTTATTGGAGGCCACATAAGGGTGGTTTTATCTGGCTATAAATTTAAATGATTTCAGAAGTTATTCTTCTGGAACATGCCAGGTGAAGTTGTAAGTGGCAATGTAGCCTGACTATGCGTAGGTGTAAACGACAGACAGTGTAAAG
>KZ651223.1:0-28100 GCA_001010745.2 Gerris buenoi
GCTATCTGTCAAAAACAATAATAAATAAACGTTGTGTCAGTTTGACAAACAAAACAAAATAATAAATTAAAATAAGTAAACAAACTTCCCTAAAATTTAAATCGCTCTCATGCAGCGACAGAAATGTTGCATGATTAGAAATGAAAATAGATTTTTATTCGTCCTTCAAATATAAATCGAGAACATTACCTACAATGTTAGGTGAAGTAATCAGTATTAAATTGTAATGGTACATAGTCAGGATTTATCAGTAAAAATAAATGTCATTCCAGTGTATTGGTATACATAATCACTTATTGAAATATAAAAACGAAATCTGTATTGCATAATTCATTGTTCTAACTCTATATAGATATAGATTAAACAATAGAATTGCATACAAAAATATTGTATGAGGACATACAGAGATTTACGTGGTTTCATTATCATAAGGAAGATTCACACGGTAAATGGGAAATAATGTCATTTTTCCTAAGAGTCGCGAATGATTGAATTCCAGATTGAATTTGAGAAAGAGACTTAAAACTGATTTCTTTTCAGTTCTAGATGAACGGATCAATTGGCTTCATCAAGGTTTCAAGTTAACTAGGGAGAGGAGAGATCCCTCTCCCTACTATGGGCATTGGGTTATAAGAGGAGATTGTCAATTGTCTGGTCCGTCCCCGTGCATAATTAAAAGAAGACCCCCGAAGGCAATTTCAGGTGAGGCAAGAGGACAAAGGGGTGGTAGAAGGTAGATGGGAAAGCTTGCGTTCTATTATGCAGGATACCAGGAGTATAGACTACGACTCTAACCTGGAGGCGACATAGCACTAACAGGGTCCTACTATCAGAGCACCTTGCTAGGGCTAACTAACGCTAGAGACCCTCGGTCTAATCCCTTCTCCATCAAGACAGGGGATATGCAACAACTTAGAACTATTAGACCTCTCTAATACTCCACTTCCAACAACTAGCCGGTTACAAACTTCAAAATCAATTTCTCATTAATATTACAACAATCTCCTGCCAGTTAATTTTGAACTTATTCTGAACGTATTTTGAACTGAAAAGTTTATATTGTTACCTTTTGTTAATATAGTGGGAAAATTAAGAATATTTCAAAAAAAAAAAAAACTAATCTCCAAAGTTTGAACTAGACGTTCAATGCTCATTGATAAATAACAGAATTCAAATGATTGGTTCTTTTGACTAAGATTTTGTAAAACAACTGCACAATTATGACTAGAGGGGTTAATAGAAAATAACACAACACTATTGTCACCTTAATTTTATATTAAAATAAATAAACGAGTTTTGACATTTTATGTCAGTGTTAAGTTTTAACATAGTAAGAGTAAAGAGTACCTCCAAGCCAGTGGCGTAGATATGTGCCTGCATTGCGGGCCCCTCAGTGCCAGGGGCCACAAATCCAGAAAAAAACTTAAATTACTATCATTGTACCAACGTCGAAGGGGCCCCTTTAGAGCATAATAAAATCTAACTTGGAATAATACTTCTATACCATAGTCAGGAGGCCAAATCCATTTTCTTTGGCAAAGAGGCTCCAAAAAGTTCTTGTGAGGGGGGGATTAGGTGCAATGCCCTAGCTACGCCATTGCTCCTAGCTACATAATTTACAAGCTTATACGATTTAACTAATAATAACAGACTTAAGATTAATATGAATAGTGTTTAAGCAGTAGTATAAAAAATTGGTTTTATCTACTCACGGCAGCAAAATTAAGCATTGTTGTACTGTTTTCAGTCTGCAAAATTTCATTTTTCTTGATTCGTTTGAATAAAGTGTCAGCAAAATATCAAAGTGTCAGCAAAAGTTCAAAGTGTCAGCAAAATAACAACAGGCTGTCACATTTTAAGAAAATTTTACTAAAAAAAGGTTACTTCATGGCAGGTTATAAACACTCCTACATTGTTTATTTTTATATATTTAAGCGTAATATTCTGCTAAATAGTTATATCTTATTTGAAAATAACTTAAAAAATTATAGTGACAAACATATTTTACTATTTTACAAAGAATATTATTTAAAAAATCTCTAAAAATTGAGATAAAAAAACAGTTGTTAATAAAAAAAAGTGGCAACACTGAATTGTTTTGCCTTTGTTTTGTTTTCTTGATGACTCAAACTTTCGTTTTTTTTACAACTTTAATTTCTTTAAATCTTTTATATATTAAAAAGGTAATATAATAATTATTGTAATTTTTCTGCCGTTAGTAGATAAAATATTGTATGTAACTATGCAGCAAAGGAAACATTCCTGACTCGTTTAAAGATTGCCTGCTTCGGTTATACACCTCACCAGATAATTAACATTTGCCTGCCTCGGCTTCGCCTCGTCAGTCAACATGTAATTTTCCTGACTCGGCTTCGCCTCGTCAGTAAAATAGTAAATTTCCTGCCTCGGCTTCGCCTCTGCAATAAATTTGTTTAGCCTTTCCTCGGAACTAAAACTTAAAAACTTGTCAGCAAAATTCCATTTTGCTGCCTAGTTACATAAATAACTATTTATGGGAAAAGTAAATTCTTTGAATAAATAGGGTATTGATTAGGAAAAATAATATATACGAGTACAATCACTCATCAAACTAAACAATTTCATAAATTACAACAACATATTATAAAATTAAATGACATAAATAAATAAATAGGATAGTTTTAAATGAAAAAGTAAAATATTTAAATTAAAAAAAAAAACAAGTAAAAAAATTGAAAAGTTAAAAAAAAATCTAATTTGAAGGAATTCAAAAAAATAATTAAACAATTTAAATTTTTCCTTGTGTTATTTTTAGTTGTAAAATTTAAGTAGAGATTTTTTTTCACCGAAACTAATTATATTTAAGAATAAAATTAACATTTTTATTTTAATTTAAATGTAAAATAAAATGGAGGGTAAACTGAAAATATCTTTTCGCGTTTTCCTATATTGAATGTTTCAGTTCAAAAATGTCAAAAGAAAGAGGAAATATTTTTATTAAAAAAAAAAAAAAATCTTGTAATTTTTCACGTTGAGAGAGAAGAGGAATAAGAAATTCATTTTGACACTAAATAATGCCTCTAATAATGTGTAAACAAATTCATCAGATGAGAAATCTGAGAGACAAAACGAGCGAGGGAGGGTAAAGACTATCGTAATGTAACGTCACCCGCTATAAATTATGACATTTTTTCTTTTCTCTCACAGAGGTGGAGGGGGGAGCTCGTAGAGAAGGAGCATCGGATTGAAAAACTACGAAGGCTCAGACAAAAAAGAAATAAATACCATGAAACACTAGGCCTAGTTACGAAGAACATTATTATACAAATCCGAGTGTATTATGAAATGAATGGGACATCTTATAAAAGGGAGATTTTTGAGAAAATAAAAAATAAAAAAACAGGGCTGAGATCCAAGATCTTTCTAGGTTGTGAGTCTATAAAAGAAAAATATATATATAAATAAAAATATTCGGCATTCCATCTATTTTTAAAAGATTTAAAGAAAAACACTCACAGTAGAAAATTTCGACCTTTTTTTATTAGAGTTAGTCATACTCTTTACCTGTGAAAAAAAGAAAATTTTCTGAAGAATTTTATTTTTATTTCTTTTACGTAAATGACGTTGATTTATTTCATGCAAAATTAAAAATATAAACAAAAATTTATAACACAACGGAATGTCACAAGGGTAAAATTTATTGCATGAGGGTATATTTCTTTTTAAAAAATAAAAATATAGTCCCTTAAAATAGAGATTAAAATGATGTCTACGATTATATTTATGGTTTAATATAAATAAATTTATTGATCAAATATTAAAATTAAATCTACGATTATATTTATGGTTTTATATGAATAAACATATTGGGTGTATATGACCGAGTTGTCGAACCTCGCAAAACAATATACATATTAATAAATAATATTGATTTATACAATACACAGGACACAGGTATAATGTCAAAAAAAAGTGTAGAGCATAATAAACAGACCAAATAAAAAAAAATGCATTTAGAATAATGTATGAATGAAAATTAATTTTGGTGAGAAAGAATTCATAGCTTTAGTACTCAGTCGCATGCCCCAAGATGAGGAGAGTCAGATTCCATTTGGTAAAAAATAGGAAAGGTCCTCATATTATCATCCTCCTATATTAACCGAAAGGTCCTCATATATATAATTGCTTATTATAAGACCCACTATACTGCAAGTAAAATGTTAGGTTTACATTAATAGGTACGCTAAGGTTTAATTTGAAATAATTTGATTGTAACTATGTACACAACAAAAGGAACCATTTATTGTCATAAGTTTAATATAAAATAATTAACTTATTTCTAATAATAAGTTAAATCTCAAAGAAAAATATATCTGAATATTTATTTTTACAGTTAAAGTAAAAAAAAAAAAATGTGTTTTACGTTTATATTATGATCGGCAGTTCGTTTTCTTTTTTTTTTTTTTTTTTTTTTTTTTTTTTATGATTTGTGGTAAAAACAGTAAATTATTAAACAGGGATCAATACAAGCTGGACAGTTAGCGTGACAAATACCTTCAGAAATATAGACAACCCTTAATTATACGCACATTAACATGCTTATAATCAAAAAACATGAATAGCATAAACAATTGTTATTATTTAGATCGAATTAAAAGTCACGATGTAATTTGTTACCTCATTTCATGTCTTATTGATCTAATAAAAATTAATTAATTGTTTAAACATGTTTGGTATTACTAACGCTAAATATTTTTGAAAAATACAATGCTAAAAAAAAAAAATTCACGAGACAAAATAAAGGTCAGACGCAAACTGATAACAAGCTGGTTTTATTTAAACTTTTCGTGTTAATAAAGCAAACAGTGAAATTATCTCGGGAGGTCATATTTAACCAGCTAATGTGAGATGGAGGGTAGGGGAGATGAGTAAACACAGTGTAACTAACTACTGTTTGACTATGTTACCGCATCGTGCTGAATAAATAGAATAAATCATTTTACAAATCACACCGCTAGTCATAAACCAATTTGTTTTAAGCAAAAATGCAAAAAGAGGAACCGATGTAACAATGAAAAACTCAAATTATGTATAAAAGAGTAATATTAAAATAAACTTTAACAAAGTTTAGCTTTACCGCTTATATTTTATGAAAATTAAATTTTAAACCAACTGACTAACAAATATTAGATTAAGTTTTACTTTCGTACATTTTTAAGCAGTTTTAACATCTCTGTTAAAGGGTTAACAAAGATGTTAAACTAAGTTAATAACACAGTATTTTTATCCAATAAAAAAAAGAGCGTGGCTCCTTTTTAGTCGATGATATTTTTTCGCATCCAATCCTGCAAAAAAATTTTAAGGAATATTAGACACGTTATGTTATTTACTTGAAGCAACGAACAAATGTCCTGCAGTGCAGATACGTCCAGACGAAAACACGGAATCTCCGGCTTAAACTTGATATTATAAACAATAACAAACTTAAAAATAATTAATTCTAACGATGGGATGGACGTAACAGAATGGTTAGCATTTTACTTATCTAGTATAAAACCAAGGTCCTAATACCTAAATATTTGGTGGTTCGAATCCCATAAAGGTGAGTTATTTAAAACAGGTGACTACATCGATGGATGTGTGAAGTGCCCTATTCCATAATTAAAAATCCATTATCGTATAAAGTATGAACAATCGTAGATAAAGTGCGGTACACAACTCGTGCGAAAACTGCTCGTGTGGTTTTACTACCCTCGCTGTCGCTCGGGTGCAAACTCTACACTCGCATGCAAAATGCTACTCTCCATACTGGACGCATAATGTACTAATACGTAGAGAGACTATTTTTTTTTCAACACTTCATGATGATCTCCACTAACCCTTCATATATTAATTACCGTCTACTTAAAATTCTAACGTATTATATAAGAAAATAATTTATGAATATAAACTATAAAATTACAATTTTATAGCGTTAGATAATAGGTTTCAAATCTTATTTAAGTTCGAAAACGAGAAGAATAAATAACAAAAAAGCATAAATCCATCCAGCCATACATATAAATGTCACAAAAAATTCTCTTATAAATACGAAGCTGTGAAGTTTGGTTTTTATTAAGATATCTCGGGACAAAGCGATATATCACTGGAAACAGTATCAACACTCAACACCTTTCTATTTCAATCTACGGAAAAATAAAATTATATTTACACTAAATATATATATATATNATATATATATATATATGTTGTCAAATATATATAGGAGATTGAGGAAGTCTGGCAACGTGTAGATAAAAACAGAGACAATAACAGGTCAGGAGTACCTGTCCCACGTATGATAACTTCATCTATTTAAGGTTCAATACTTCATTCTATAGAATTACGAAGAAAAATAAAATTCAATAAAGATTTATTAATAAAAACCAAAAAGAATATTGTGTATAAAATATACAAATTATCTTTAATAAGGGTAAAATTTATACACATTGTAATCACTTTTTCGATTTTTTTTTTTTTTTCGAGAGAGAGAGATAGTGTGTTGGTGTATATAAGAAAGATGGTCGGTATGGGAGATCAGAAATTTCAGCAGGCCTGGCAACTGAATTCGATTAAGTTCATTAAAAATTTAATTCTTCTTAAAAAAATGTAAGTATAAATTATGAGGTTTGGAGATAATGAGGGCTAAAGGTCGGTAGGCAGGTGACATACAGCCCAAGGATAAGGTCACATCTCGAAAGGAGTATTATCTGGGTAATCCTATCCCTCTATGTATAGAGTAAGCTCGTAAACTGGTTCATCTCATTACCGGGGGGTAATCCTAGGGCTCCTAGCCTAACACCGCAACTTACCGTTCCACTAATAACCAAACTCCTCCCAGTGCTTTAATACACCTTCCCCCCGTGGATTACTTCCCAACCTATATAGAGTAAAGCCACAAGCCTTCCAATATCTATCCTGGACAGATTCCTCAGGGAGCTGTAAATATATCTGCTTAACCATACACAGTCGTAATAATGTGAGTTCAGAAGAGCGAGTAATCCTACTTAACTTATTCCACTTTGAACAATGAGAGATATTCCAATGAGCACGTAGATATTGCCTAACAAACTATGTCGACTAGTCAAAAATTGTGCATAATATATCATGATCTCTTATGCGAAACACTTCTAAATTCAGTGTAATGGAGATAATCAATAACAATGATCGATAAATTGTACATAATCGTAAAAATCTCCTCTCACGACACACCACACGCCAAATAATCATTGTAATAGCTATGTTACTAATAGCAATGATTTGCAAGTAACTTAAAAAAAAAAAAGGAAGACCACTTAAGATTAAAATGTATTTCTGCCGAATAAATGACTAAGGTAAATGCAAATTAACCACAAAAAAATGTCTAAGGTATTTAATAAATTGATCCAAGTAAATAATTTTGCAGAATAAACAGAAGCTTCGCAACCCAATGATTCTTACCGTGTTACGCTTAGAACAACTTGTGCAAATACACAAGTTAGATTCTCTCAGATTCAAATAAATAGTCTTACCTTTTTACTTTCTCATATACGTATTACATATTGTAGCGAAAGTATTTAACGGGGAAAAATTTAATTTGGATGTTTTTACACGTTTTAAGTCTGTGCAGATGCATGGAGCCTAAGTTACAGAAATATGCATGTTTAGAACAATTGGCTCCAAAATGAATTAAAAATTTAGCTTAAAATTTGGAGGTGCCGCCTTCTATAAAAATATGTTTGCATTTAAATGAATAAATGCGAACATAACCAATAGAAGTTATTATTCCTTTGAGAAAAATCTAGTTTCTGAGGTATTGTGAAAATAAGTCTGATTTAGCTTGTTAATAAAAATTAAATAAATTCATAATAGGGTATTATTTTATTTAAATTCAGTATCACTGTGTGCAGAAGAAAGTTAAGTTCGAGTTTATAGTGCCGGTTTTTTTTATGTTTACAATCAACTAAAAACCGTTACCAAGTTTGAGTTTAATAGCCGAACGAAAGAAAGAGGAAAAATAAGGTATCTATGATCCAATAATACTAATACTCGTATATTCAACATTCTCTACTCAATCATGCCTGTGGACAAAAGGGTAGTTTTCTTTATTAACGTACCGACCTATAACTAAACTACTAGACTGTTAGACTATTAGTTAATTAAGAAAATTAGGAATAAGCTACTTTATATAGATCCATCGAAACGATCATTATGTCAAAACACGACACATATCTCATATCTTTTACCTAACTAATTGATGGTGTTTTAACAGTTTGTTTTCAGGTAGAGCCTAAAACATTTTATAAATAAATACATATTAATACTATTAGAACTTAAGCATGATAACAGCAAATTTACGAGTAACAAGACTTACTCAAATAATAATAATATTAACTTAAACTTAAAAAAAAAAAAAAACTTTCCCCATTAAAAATATAGATTGTCTAACACTTTAAAAAAATTAAAGCATCAAGTTTATCAAAGTATGTTTTTTCCGAAAAAATAAAAACGGCAGGAAGTTTTTTAATCAGAATATGAAGCTAAGGTCAGTTGTAGTTAGTTATATATTAAACTGCCACAAAGGGTTAGTCCTCATATTTAACTTAAGGGAGGTATAAAAAGGCATGAATAAATTTATTTATACTTTCTTTTGAAACACCATTTCACTATTATGGTCTAGAGAATATAAAACAAACTGTCTATGTAAAAAACATCGGAAACACCCAGGGGAAATTTCGAATTCAACACAAGCAGTTATAAAAAAAAAATATAAAAACAAGGACAAAAGGCCGTTTTCATTACATTCCATATTTCATCTCGTTTTAATTCTTAACAAAACATATAAAAAAAAAATAGACAAAAACCCACAAACAAAAAAACAATGTCACAACATACATGCGAGCCGACTTTGTGTGGTAGGGATGTGGTGTACAAACGAGGTGTTGGGATAGACATTTTAATTTAAAAGGAATTCCTTTTGTAGAAATTTACATATAGGTGACAGAGGGAGAGAGGAGGGTAGAGGCACTGATGAATATACATGACACGAGGGATGCTACAAGCTCAGAGCAACGTAGGAAAATATACAGGCTGTTGTCTAAAAGCTGGTTGGGAGTGCCACAAGTCTAGGCAAGCGGTCCTCTACTCTAGTAACTGTACACAAGAGTTTCAATTACCAAGCCAAGGAAGACCCAAAACAACATAACCGAGACAAAACATTGTCCACACTCATACAACACCAAACTATGTTACACACCTCGACAAACACTTCAACAAGTTTTAATAGAAAGACCCTTGTAACGTTCCGCAACTTTACGCAGTAACTACTCCCTGAAAACTTCACGCAGGCAATCTCCTGTTTCAGAACAAAGAATGTCCAATTTAGAAAGAACAATGAGAAAAAGAAAAGTTTCAATATAAAGTGATTATTTCACTCAGGTATTATATCAGGATATTTGATAAAAAGATGTGAAGAAGGAAGTTCAAGCAAACTAATCTAAACTCTAAAATAAATCAATTGCGGTGCTGAAGATTTTTTTTTTTAAATTAGTGTAACTTCTTTTTTTTATAAATTAAAGGATATTAGAACCACACTTTCCCTGGAACGATTAAGCGCGATTTAGATAATTTATTTACTGATTACATAATTATTTTTCATATGCAAATATATTTATATAATAAGTGGGAGAAAAACCTTAAGACGGATATTTAAGGCAATCGCAATCTAAGAATGAAGTCAGTAGCGATTTTCGGAGAAATAGCGATGTCAAAAACAATTTTAACAGCAAGAATCAGATCTAACTACTTTGAGAAATAATATGCAATAAAAACGAAAAGACCCCCAGATTCCTCAGGGANGAGAAATAGCGATGTCAAAAACAATTTTAACAGCAAGAATCAGATCTAACTACTTTGAGAAATAATATGCAATAAAAACGAAAAGACCCCCCCCCCCCCCAAAAAAAAAGTAAGAAAAATCAACCAGGAGAAAGAAGCTTGAAATTTAAATGCAGGATTGCAATAGCCGTTATACGAATTAGCGTCTACTGCAGCTCAAAGGACCAGGACCGTGAATTTATGCGCGGGATTGTAGAGGACCTACATAGGCTGAAGAACCCTTAAAAGAAGCATGGATATGATCATCCAAAACTAAGTGTTTCAATTAATAATTTATTTTTACACCAAATTAAGTATACATGATGCTAATTTAAATTTACCATACCTAAAAAAAGTTTCTACCACCTCAAATCAATTGATTGTCAAAAATCACGGAATAAGTATTAATGCCCTGGTTGATATTGACAAAGTTTAAACTAGATAATGATTTTATTAAAAATAAATGTTTACAAATAAATAGTACAAACGAAAAACTAATAATATTCAATCCAAACAATAATAAACCAAAGCTAAAATTTAAAAAACAATAAATTGACTTCTAATTGTCAGAGGTGAGCTCAAGTGAAAGGATAAACTGGTACCAAAAGACTAGATGGCAGCCAGGAATAAACGTAATAATGGTAATTTATAAAGCAAATTGCATTTATCAAGTATTAAATTTAACCACTTCTTTTCTTATTTCTCTCCTTAGTAAATAGAAAAAACCACTTCCTCAAAAGTCTTAAAACTCAATAAGGAAAAATTAGGTTTCGAGCCAAGATAAAACTAAACTTATTACATTGCCGAAGCAAGTGGTACCAAACTAAGTTAAAGAATAAAACATATATATATATATATATATATATATCCCACGTATGATAACTTCATCTATTTAAGGTTCAATACTTCATTCTATAGAATTACGAAGAAAAATAAAATTCAATAAAGATTTATTAATAAAAACCAAAAAGAATATTGTGTATAAAATATACAAATTATCTTTAATAAGGGTAAAATTTATACACATTGTAATCACTTTTTCGATTTTTTTTTTTTTTTCGAGAGAGAGAGATAGTGTGTTGGTGTATATAAGAAAGATGGTCGGTATGGGAGATCAGAAATTTCAGCAGGCCTGGCAACTGAATTCGATTAAGTTCATTAAAAATTTAATTCTTCTTAAAAAAATGTAAGTATAAATTATGAGGTTTGGAGATAATGAGGGCTAAAGGTCGGTAGGCAGGTGACATACAGCCCAAGGATAAGGTCACATCTCGAAAGGAGTATTATCTGGGTAATCCTATCCCTCTATGTATAGAGTAAGCTCGTAAACTGGTTCATCTCATTACCGGGGGGTAATCCTAGGGCTCCTAGCCTAACACCGCAACTTACCGTTCCACTAATAACCAAACTCCTCCCAGTGCTTTAATACACCTTCCCCCCGTGGATTACTTCCCAACCTATATAGAGTAAAGCCACAAGCCTTCCAATATCTATCCTGGACAGATTCCTCAGGGAGCTGTAAATATATCTGCTTAACCATACACAGTCGTAATAATGTGAGTTCAGAAGAGCGAGTAATCCTACTTAACTTATTCCACTTTGAACAATGAGAGATATTCCAATGAGCACGTAGATATTGCCTAACAAACTATGTCGACTAGTCAAAAATTGTGCATAATATATCATGATCTCTTATGCGAAACACTTCTAAATTCAGTGTAATGGAGATACTCAATAACAATGATCGATAAATTGAACATAATCGTAAAAATCTTCTCTCACGACACACCACACGCCAAATAATCATTGTAATAGCTATGTTACTAATAGCAATGATTTGCAAGTAACTTAAAAAAAAAAAAAGGAAGACCACTTAAGATTAAAATGTATTTCTGCCGAATAAATGACTAAGGTAAATGCAAATTAACCACAAAAAAATGTCTAAGGTATTTAATAAATTGATCCAAGTAAATAATTTTGCAGAATAAACAGAAGCTTCGCAACCCAATGATTCTTACCGTGTTACGCTTAGAACAACTTGTGCAAATACACAAGTTAGATTCTCTCAGATTCAAATAAATAGTCTTACCTTTTTACTTTCTCATATACGTATTACATATTGTAGCGAAAGTATTTAACGGGGAAAAATTTAATTTGGATGTTTTTACACGTTTTAAGTCTGTGCAGATGCATGGAGCCTAAGTTACAGAAATATGCATGTTTAGAACAATTGGCTCCAAAATGAATTAAAAATTTAGNAATAAAAGGCTTAATTAAAAGAGCAAACTACGAGAATTCACTAATAACATTGAATGCCTTTAGGTAGTGAGCAAAAAGATAACATAAAAATGTAACTAAGCATCTGAAAGTAGAGTAAACCCTGTAAATAGGGAAACCCCCCTTTTAAGCAAGCACTTAAGCAACCGTTGCAATGTTCACTCTGATATGGAGTATGCAAGGAGGAGCTATAAATAAAAGCTGCTATTTGTTATTTCTCGTTTTTCTTGTCTGGGACAAAGAAAATTTAACATTTAATACTGAATATTAACAACATGTCAATTACAAAATTATAAAAAAAAGTCCCAGAAAGTATAATAATAAATACAAGGGTGATAATATGGTTTAAAATTGGTACACTAAAATAGCAATTCATTAAAACGTCTTAAAAGTTACCATCACTAAAAAGATTTTGGTCACTAAAATATTAAGCAACTGAATATAATTCAAATATACCATTCAAAATATTACTTCATAAAAAAACGAATTTACATCGATACCATAAAAAACAGATTTTGAAGTATTTAGAAGGCAACTAAAAAAGTTTATTAATAGTGTTATGCTGGAATTATAAATAAGTAAATATTAGTTGTATATAACAAGAAAAAGTAACTTATTAATATTGCCATATGCTTTACTAGATATAAACTAAACAAATTAATTCTTAAAATATATTTTTTAACAACCAAATAAAATAAAAATATAAGTAACTATCTCAAAGTCAGATAACAAGTTCTACAAACACTTCGTACAAGATAAGATTAATTTTTTTATCAACAGTTAAATACATATTTTAGGTTTATACCTGCAGAATATACTAAGGCCAGGCATTAAAGGATATAAATAAACAGATTAATAGTAAGCATATAACATATCGATATGAGTACTTACAGTATCAGTAATATTTACTTTATGATTTCATGCTAGTGTGTTTAAAGAAAACTTGCACATTATGACTTTAAGTGTGTATAAGAAATGTTCTGGTATTTTAAAAGTATTTATTGATTCTAGGGGGGATCGTACGAAATCATTAATTGCATTTTGTTTTTAATCTTCTTTCTTTAAGCTTAAGCTTATTTGGAAAAAAAATGGAGTCTCGGCATTTTTCCATACCAAATAATTCCAAAATAGTGGCAGACATTAAGTTAAAATTTGGAGGACTCTTTTTATGTGTACCTTTAAAAAAGTAGAAAGGTACGAATTGTAGCTCAATCGGTGAAATTATTCAGCGTTAAAGTTTCAAAGTTCAAAAAACGATATTTTCAAAATGGCGGTAGATATCATACGAAATTCAGTCGAAGTGTTGAACAAATAAACAGGTATAATGGGTTCAAATATCTAAATAAGTAAATTATCGATTTTTTCGAATTTTTGATGCCAGCAAAATGAAAGACGTCACGGGCAGCAAAATTACATATAAGGACCAATTTTAGTACCAAGTTTCAAATCTCTAGCTTGATGGCCGCCATCTTAAATCACGATGGCGGATCGATATTTCTTAGCGAGAACCTACGGGGTAAGAGGAACCTACCTACAAAATTTCATGCTTATAGGTCCAGTGGTTCCAGAGACATCTTTATGGTTGGATTTTATATTTATAGATTAATCAAAGCAACAATAACTAAATTATTTTAGACCTTTTCTTTAACTAAAGTAGGTTTTTTTTAGGCTGAGACATAACTAGTGTAAATTGCAGTAATAAATAAGTTAACAACTTTTAACTTATGTTTAATCTCTATTACATATTATTATAACTCTATTTAGAGGACGAAATATCAAATTATAAACATAATTACTTGTAGATAAATTGAATTATTTAAACAACTACCTTTACGTTAGTTTTTTTTTTTTTTTTTTTTTAATCCTTAAATGAAACATTACTACACAATCCAAATATTGAGAAACGTTCTCATCTAATGATGTATGTAGTTTGAATTGAATGCTTGGCGTTTGGCACAATGATAGATCACAGGATTGCTGGTTGCTTTGGAAACTTTAGAGGGGTTCAGTTGATTAATTTAATTCAAACCAGACTAATCCATTTGTAATCCTGATAAAACGAGCACTGAAAATGATTAACAATTTATTAACAAATTGCACTCAAAATTCAATTAAGATATAAAAAAATCCTTATTTAATAATGAAGGATCATTAACGTAACACAATGAAAATAATTTTTTTAAAAAATGTATCACTAAAGAGATTTACAAAATAAAATTAGGTATTATTTACCTACTTTTCTATTTATTAAACTTTAGTTAAGTTATTGAGGAAAAACTGACTTTATTTTCTCTATATTGAATTGAATTTACTCTTTTACATGTAACTAACTTTGGGTGAATCAGAATTACTTTAATAAATAATTTTACAATAGTTTTTAACGCAACGCACAGTATAAAAACACAAAATTAATGCACAACTATAAGTACCTAATCATATCAACCAGTACATAGTTAACGTTTATTTGTATATCTTGCTCAAAAGGAATGTAAAGATGAGCGTTCTTGGTCACATGACGGGCACAGATGTAAATGTGTAGCCATTAGACTTTGTAGACCCTTTAAAGATCCGATCTTTACCTTTCATATGAAGATGGCGGAGTTTCACGCTTTTAGTTAGCAATAATTTTAAGCCAAGTAAAAAGGCATATGCGAAATCATCATAGTTTTTTTTTTGGAAATTTAAGTATCTACTAAATTAAATATAGCTTATTTATTTATTTTTTTTAAAGCGTAGGACCGGTTGGATATTTAATAATAACTCTTCTCTCTTTCATTACAAAAAAATATAGTTTTGAGATGCAAATAAAACATGTATATGTATACCTATATAAAATAACAAGTACATATTTTCATAAGTAACCTAATACGACTAAGTCTGGAAAGGAGCCTACAAAGAAAGAGACACAAAACCCAAAGAAGACTCGGAGGTAAAGGTAAACCGAGTTCCTTCTACCTCAGAATCGAAACCACATCACAAGGTTTTTACCACAAGGGAAGGTCTACGTCCTAATTGGCTTAAGGGTTTATAATGTCCCTCTCAGCCATCGAAGTAAAGAAATTCTAAAATGAATTATTTCGTCTCTGAATATTTAACCATTCAAATAAAAGCAAACAAGTAATTTTCCTTTGAATCTGATGAAAAATAAGGCAATCAAGTTGTTTATTGAACCGTGGTGAAACATGAATAAGTTCAATTAAAGTAAAAATTCAGAGAAAAAAATGTAAAAGTTATTACAAGGGTTGTTATTACATTCTGCCAATTGACATAATCAGACCAAATTGGGTTCGTCATGATGTTTTAAGTTAAAAATAACTCCTGATTTGAATAGATAGATTTTGGCTTAAGCTGATCAATAGACCATAATAAAGGGCGAAAAGAGAACAAAAGCAGGAAAACAAAACAAGCCAGAGACTCGATGATTGGAGAACCACCAGAGCTTGAGTGTGAGGTCGTACTCAAAACAGACTCATCTATGACAAACCATGGCACCCCTATTCAAACTCAAAATCCATTCACAACTTCGTTATAATGCCTATTCAAATCTAATCACTTTATTCAGTGCCACATGTGACACTCAAGATTATTTATCTCCTACAGAAGATAAATAATCTTCTTCCTCAGCTAATTTCAGAGTGCACAAACTTGACGAAAGCCAATGTGCTTCCCAAGCATCTATGACTAAAATAATATTTTGGGGACAGCTGTCAATATTTTCTGCTATTTTAAGGTAGTTTTGACATGTTGAAATGAAACAAGAAAGCAACAAATATTTTCGCCAGCGATTCAATCCTCTCATCTCAATATAAAAACGAAGCTTTATCAACTCCCATATTTTGACCAGGGTATTCGCTGAATACAGCGTCGAAGCAAAATATGTTCAATTTTCTCTCCCAAGGGATAACATCCTCCCTTTCAAATTATTTGATCAGAGATAACTCTGTAAAGGGTAGCAAAACCTTTTATATGGGAAACTAGCAGTTTGCTTACCATTTAAATAGAAATTGTTGATTTAAGGGGGTCTCTACAAGGCTTGCTAATGCTGTGAAAGGAGTTTTGTATTAGTGATTTATCGATTAAAAGATTAAACCGTAAAAGCTAGGATAATAGTATATATTTTATTCTCTTTTTTGCACGCTATTTATAATTGAACTTCTCCATTTGTCTCTATATTAATTATTCTTTATAAAGGGTTAACATTATTCATTTTATGTAATACTCTCTTTACATTTTATTTTCTCTTTACATTTTTTTATTTATTTATAATTTCTATTTCCAATTAACTAAATTTTATTTGATCTACAAAAGTATTTTGCTCAAAGTCCACAAAGGATTATCTTCACCGCGAGTTCAATGAAAATTCAATGTTATATTAAAGCGTTATTATATAAATGTTTTTATCATTTTACAATTATTAATAAATACATTTCAAATGTAGTAGAAGAGAAAGTTATTAAATTATATTTTCCCCAGGAAGAAAGTTAGAGAACCTTATAATGTCATCTTTAATAAGTAGCGTTAGAATACCGGTTTCACTCTTAACTCTACTTATATCTAGGAAACTTAAGCGAATTGAAATTACAAAATATATATCATACATACTGCTTTCCCTCTTAAATTTTTAAAGAAGTTTTTATTATTATATCATTTATGATTGATGGATCAGGACGGTTATAAAAAAGTATTCTGGTTTTATAACCTTCTAGGTAATTTTAATTTTTAAAATTAATTAATAAATAATCATAATTAATTTTATTTAAAAAATATATGATGTAGAACTAATGTAGCCTTCTTAACTATGGGTCTTTTTTATTCATAATACTACAACTACAAGACTTACGTTATACACACCTAAATAGCTCTCTATACTTTATATAAAGTATATATGTATATATAACAGTGTATTGGAGGTAAAGGGCACTATCTCCATTTTTTACGAAATTGAGGTATTAACAGTTTCCTATTCATTTTCCCCCTTTTTTTAGAGGTACAAGGCACTATGTCCTAAAACTAAAACTCACGGATTTAGCCAGTTGGAAAATCCGATTTAGCCAGTTGTACCACTAAAAAAAGGGGGAAAAAAATGAATAGGAAACTGTTAAAACCTCAATTTCGTAAAAAATGGAGATAGTGCCCTTTACCTCCAATACACAGAATAAAATCTCTAAGTACTTATGTATATATAAAATCTCTAAGAGCGTCTAATAAACATTTCTATCTACTTATCGATAGCTAAGACTAAGCTAACTACATTCTTTTAACTTTGCTTCCGAGCTTACCGGAAAGAAGCTATTTTATATCGTTCTGGAGAACAATATTTTTTTTTATGTCTCCTTTCAAAAATTCCATGACAGAAATTCAATTCACACATCAGAGAACATTTTCGGGTCCGTTCTGTCTGTCTGTCACTCCATTTTTAAAACAACTCGTTTCATTTTAATAAAATTTAGATAGTATGTCATAGTTAGCCCATTGCCTTTAAATTTTGCTAAAACGATAATTTAATTTACGTAAAAAAATTTAAAAAAAAAACGGGGAAGAAATTAAACAAATTTGACAAAAATGGGAAGGTAAAAGCATAAAATCAATAGTCATACGAAATAGGAAGAGAGGAAGCTATGGTGCACACTAATTGTGTGACTATTAAAATAAGAATTAAATAGCCAAAGAAAGGACTAAGAATAATAATACAGCAACGGGAGAAGATGTATTCTAGTAATTGCAAGGTTAAATTCTTTATAACGGTATCTTAACCTTTAGAACATCCAAATGCCTTTCACGATCGTTCTATTGATCCTATATAGGTCCTCGTCTCTCTTCCGTCTTAATGCCGTGTCGCGGAATATTATACAAGCATTAGTCTTACGTTAATTCAGTAAAACTCAAATCCAAAATGTATGTGTAACTGAATTTATTATTGTTTCCCTTATTTTGATATAAATCTTTAAAAAAGCGAATTAAAACCATCAAGAATATAGCCGGACATATCTTACATTTTACAAAGTAAATAGTGTTGTTTTCAGAAAAAAAGAACACATGCATCTTGGACGCTCAGTAGTTTAGGCTCCATGCCCACGTGTTATTTAGCACTTTTTGAGAAACCTAACAAAGTAATAATCCATCAAATTTCAAAATAGAACTTTTGAGATCACAATTTATTTGTATACAGTACGTATATATGAGAAAGTAACATTCAAATTTTGATTACATTAGTTCTACGAGTAAAATGTTAAAAATGTATATTTAGATGACTATCACTCAGGATAAAGGACTCAATGATAAACTAAACCATCAATATTAAGTACAATTGTAAGAGAAATTATTTGTATATCAATTTTGCATGTACATAAATATTATTAGTATATAAAGTAACGTAAATCCTTTAGGCAATATTCTCAAATTTAATGGTAACTTATCTCTGACGATAAAGTAAACATTAAGTGTATGTAATATGTACATCAAACAAAAGTAATTATAAAAATAATAATAATAATACAAATAATCCTATAGAGAGCTAAACTAAACGTCCAATGCTATTGCTAAATGTAACGGATTACAAATTGAAAATAAAAGTTAAAATAACTTTGTTCTACCTAAAATTAATGTAAATACAAGAAGCCTATATATTATTTTGAAATGACCAGGAGAGTTGACTAATGGTGTAGTCTCATCTAGCGAAAAGAAAGTAGCGTTGGATAGATCAAACGTTAGGAAAACCACACGATGCCGAGTGCATGGAACGAGATGACTTGGAAAAGAACTGTTATAATTGTAACTACTCGTATTAGGACCTGGTATAAAACTAAGAGAATAGCCACTGACCGCTCAAAAGGAAAGTAAATTTATTTTGATTTATGTTGTGCCTGATGTAAGTTAAGTCTATTTATTATGATATTTTTTTAAAAGACAAGTCTAACTAACATTATTATAATATAGAGAATATAATTTTTTTAAAAAATTATAAAATAGAAATCAAAATTATATTTTAAGGATCTTCATTATAGACGTATAAGATAATTATAGAATGAATAAATTGTTGTAACTTTTTTATGTTTTCACTTAGACATAATATTCTCAAATGTAAGGCAAAATCCCTCTACACAAAAACAGTTGCATTATATAAGATAGTAGATAAGTAACTAGATCAGAAAGATGTTACGGGGAAGATTAAACCTTTGATATTCTCGTCACAGAATACTCATTAAATTGATTAAATGAATTCCCTCAGTAATAAAGGTGTAATGAGGTTTGAGAGGATACAAAGAAAGTGTCAGGAGATATAATTAACCAATAGGACATGTAGACGAGTCGTTGTAAAGCGGTAATAAAGAGAAAGTGTTTCCGTTATATGTTTATCGATGATTTAAAAAAAATATATTGCTATATTGCTGTATTAGCGGTCTAATAGAATGATAACGGATATTAATTTAATTTAATAAAGCTGATGATTTAATAAAGCTGATGATTTTTTGTTTTAGCAAATAATGTATACATTTTTATATAAAAACAAACTTTTATAACCAATTTCGTATACCTCGAAAATAATAATAACTTTGATTTTTATCGAAAATAAATCATCTGAGACAGTATCAGCTTTCTAGGGAGTCGTAGAGTAGGCTAAAAATGTACTACAAAATTTTCACCTTGTAAAAAATTGGTAGGTATGCGCGGGTAATAATAATAATAATAAAACCGACTGATTAATTAAATAAAAATCCTTTCTATAAACCCAAAACAATTCTAAATATATCTGTGTGGGCAAATTTAAAAACAAAATATGTCTGATACTAATACCCGTACTAAACGTTTTCACATTCGATTATATAATAACTTGGTCCATTTAATAGTTATTTTAAGTTTTAATAGTTTCATCTAATTATTAATAAACATTTTATCACAATCAACCATAAAAATAACTCTTTCTAGACCAGGAATCGAACCCGATTTCTCACCGTCCACGATTATTAGTTATTTTCTCAAGGTTCTTTTGGTATAGATTCGACGTTAAAAGGACAACATGTTAGTATATTTTATGTTAGAAAAGTTTTCGTGATTTTTTGTTTTCTCACTAATTTGTATAGTTTTGAGGTGTAATATATCTACAATTTAAGAGCTAAAATTTATAACTTAAATTCACATCAGGGTATATTTTTTATATTGATATTGGCGTAGTAGTTTACGCCATGCGGCTGCACGGACTGCAGACCGACATTTATAGGACTCAAAGGACATAAAATTTAATTTGGGACTTTTTGCACCATTAAAATACTTTCTCCAAATAGGTATATACTATGTATATGAGAGATTAAAAAAAAGTTGGAGACATTAAATTTTATTAATAAAAAATACTTTATGTAAAATATTTTTTTCCTTCTTCGTCTTAAAAAACTATATTTTAAATATAGTTTTTTCATTTTTTAAAAAAATTAAACAGAAAAAAGGGGTTCACAGCCAACAAAATATTTTAAAAAATACTGTTTAAATAAGAGTAAAACATTTTTCTGGGCATAAGATAGAAATTAACTTATATCTTCTAATATTATGGGAGACCGTTGTATCATCAGTTTCCGTTGTATCACCCCTCAGTTTCTTAGAAGATGCTGCTATCTACGTGACAGAATTGTACTAAGACAATGTTTATACGAGTACTAAGTCAAGTCCTTGCAAGCCTGACAGTTGTTGTCCATGTCCTGTTGTTTTCGAATAAAATAAAAAAATCATTTTTTACCTCAAAAAGTAACAAATTTTGGTTTTACTCTTTTTTTTTTAATTGACAATTGTGTTTTTTCTTTGAAATCTCATAGTATCTGAATCACTACTTATTGGTGAATAATTTGTGATGCCATATTTCAGTTTTAAACCTAACCTAGAGTGTTAAGAAGGTTAAGTTTGGAAAAATGCACCATCATGTACCTTGGATCACAACAATGTTTTTACCGGAAAATATTGTGGTAAAACTCCCAACCCAAGTCGAATTAAGTGGTTCTGCTAGAACTAATGAACAGTTGAAATTCCAAGAAGACTTTTCTAACTTTAAAGTTTTTTAACGATTTTTAACTAATTTTTAAACAATTAAAAATAATACAATACAAATTTAATAAAAATTATTACAATTCAAATTCCTGTTCAAAAATGTTGTTTTTAATTCATTTTATCTTCCTTAAGGTACATGACGTTGATGATATAAGGAATACTAAGACGTTTTCAATGGTACATTATGGTCTTGTACCATTGATCACATATTAATAAAATATAAATATATATTTTTCCCCTATAAATGTTTAATATGTAACTCTCAAAAAATACAAAGTGTGTAGAAATAATTGTGTTATCAGGAGAGACTCTTTCCGTTATTATATCTTAAAAAATAGCTTTTTAAAAAATACAAAAGTAAATTTTGATCCAAGGTACAACAGTCTCCCCTACTAATTTTAAATTTTTGGATATAAGCAAAGGTGGTATTTATGTATGCATAATTATAACTGAATGTATAAACTGTTCCCCTGTATGTAATTGTCTGATAAATTAAAATAAATAATTTATATATTAAATACAACTCTATAATACGCATTAAATCTTCCAAAAATAAATAAATCAAATAAAAAAATAAATAGGAAAAAAAAACATAAGGGAAAAGTTTACAAGAGAACTTTCTAAACGGAAAAGATAGGAGAAGAAGAAGAAAAAAAAAAAAAAATTATATATATATAGAAAAGTTTATAGTCTCATACAAAATTCTTCATTCAATGAAAAACTTTATTAACTGGCTTGCTGTTTAATGTAACTAAAAAGGAAGAAAATCTATAGGAAAAACTTTTTTTATTTTTGGAGAAAAAGCCAGTTAAAAGATCGTTGAAAGACGGATCTTCAAGAATGAGAGACGCTAAGAAGCTTAGAGTAAAAATTCTAAAGGCAAGAGAACATTTTTCTGTGGTCCACAGATTTTAGTAGAGACAGCTTGCTTTATTTTACAAAAAAAAAAATAATACTTATTTATTTTTCCTCAAATTAAAAAAATGAGGTCGAAGGAATAATAAAAAAATAAAAAATATCAATAGAATTAATTTTTGGAAGACTAATTAAAATTTAAAGAAATAAGAGGCTTAGACTGGAATCTCTTTTTAAAATAGATTTTATTTTATTTTTTTTACGATAAGGCTTTTCAAAACTTAATACCTTGATATTAAAAACAACATTATTTATTTAAATTACTTAAGAACCCACAAACGTTTCCAAAAATCCAAAAGGCTGCTAATTAGTTTGGTACATAGCTTGCTTGCGTCTTATCGCGTATACTTATACGATTTTATGTTTTTATAACCCATTATTGTCTAATTTATTTAATTTTTCTCCCCTTTTTGCTATCAAGGTCACCAAAAGTAACGGAAGCAAGGTAATTTTAGGTAATTGGCCTAAAGAAAGAACACTTTTTCTTTTTGTCTCCGATTTAAAAAATTTCTAGACCGAAATCCGTTTCAGATATCAGGGAACATTTTTGGTCTTGTGTCCTGCCTGTCAATCTGTTGGTCGGAAACGTTTAAGATTTAAAAGGAGGAGGGGCTTTAATAAATTAGGCAGTAATGTTTTGTATCATCATTCAAGTAAGCGATAGGAAGCGAGGAATCTATGTGCCACACTAATTGGCCACAATATTTTTTAAACAAAAAACAAACAAAAAAAAAAACAACATTATTATGGGAAAAATAACATTACCATTAGTTGTTTTATTAAACCAATAGAAATTATTAAATAAATATACTACCTCAATTGTTAAATCAAAATGAAATTTAATTAAACTGGACAATTGAAAATATAACAAGAGGGATCCTTCGTAAGAATAACAATCAACACCGAAAGAAAGAAAAAAATAGAACAGACTGACAATAGGAATAGATACTGAATTCATTGCCTTTAAATAGACAAAGAAGGCTTATTTGAAAATTAATAGGATACATCAGTTTCTTTTTATTTATGGTCCAAATGAAGTAATGAATAAAAAAGATGAGTCGAAGGCTAAAGGCTAAAAGTACATGTATATTTACTTCAGTAACTCACCAGTTAATTGATTTTACTGGATATGAGTATGCATTTATTGGTTTATTGTTGGAAATTGAACATTACACTAAAATGTATGTGACTTAGTTGCAATAGGTTAAAGTTTTTCTATATAATTAAAAAGATTTATTACACTAAGCAGTGCAGCGAGATAGATATATTATAAACTGTTCGCACCCTCCCTCCTAGAAAGGTGGGGGACTTTGGTGAGGTATATATGTGCGATTAGATAATAAGGTAAGGAAGCATAGTTCGCGCATGTGTAACTTTAGTCAATCAGATTGATGAGCTATCAAAAGCTAAAAGCACGCATCCGTGGCTCATTCTCTTCTCGCCAGTCCTCGTCCTCGGTCATACATGAGAATGTGAGCAATAGCAAACTAAGCTCCTCAGAGTATAGGTAATGCAATTACTTTAAATTTGTACATGCATGTAAGAATTTTTCTCTCATCGACATTTTGAGTTATTATCACCAAATTAGATATTAATTAGCGAATCTTAGATGAACATAAAGGGAAATAAACTCATAATTTTGACTAATCTTATATAAACACCGCATATAAACCTATATATTTGGGAAGTTTATTCAGATTTAAATTGTACAATTTTTAAATCTACGAAGTTGAAAATTATTGGCTGTTGATTATTATTATTATTATTTTATAAAGAGAATGCAGAGCATATTCTTACAACCAAATGTCGTTTTTAAGCGTAGGTAGTTTTGCCGTCCTTTTTATTTATCAATTTAAACGCTTATGAATCCATTCTATAATAAATTTGATTCCGTAATGGTGAGGGCACTTAGCTCTCTAAGCAGTAAATTCGTTAAGAAGCGAACGCCTAACGGAGGTAGACGAGTGAATTGAGGAGAGGGAAGAGCCCCCTAAATTGGATTTTTGGAACCAAGTTCCTTATGGCACGTTCTGGGTCCGGGAGTGAATCCGAAAAAAACGACCAAAATCACCGTCACGCAAAATCCGTCACGAAATCTACCGATAATGGCGATAACTTGTGTAAAAGTTGACCGATTTAGTTGAAATTTGGTAGACATGTTCATTTTACCAATGCCCAAGACAAGTTCGTTGGACAACGTTATCCGCCCAAGCGTTCACGCGCAACGCTCGCGTAAACGTATGCGTCAAATTTAAAAATTGGAATTTTTGGACGGGAAAAAATTCTAACTTCATCTATTTAATGAGACAAACAACTTTTTTAAATACATTTTTTAGTAAAACAAACACCGACACTGCTATGAAGTGATAGAGATCGCTAAATTTATTAAAGCGGACCAAAACGATTAAAATAAAGAAAACAACGCTTTTACCTATATCTTACGTTCTAACGTAACGATTTTAATGAATCTTTGTATACATCACCTATAGTACAATTGAAACAAGCATGTAAAATTTCAACCTGATACAAGCAAAAGTTTTTGTCAGTTAATGATTTATATTTTTTATTTTAATATTTAATTGGATTAATTTCCCGTCGGCGTTTGAGGGGACAGTTTTTTTTCGTTCTACAACCATCTGCTTTAACTACAAATTTATCAATATACAATACATTATTTATTGAAAGACACTCACTTCAAAGATAATAAAAAGCTTTTCATTTAATTTTGCCTTAACTCCGCTAGTAAAAATAGTTAGTTACTTATTTTAGTCTCTTTTCTAACTCCACCATGTATAAGTAGTTATTACTGTGATTTTATATTTATATTTAATGAAAAGCGTAAAGGAACTTAGTTCCTATCGGGAGTCCCACGACACCACACGTATTTTTTACTAATTTAAGAAAAGCATAAAAAAATAAATAACAATGTAAGGAAAATGTAGTTGGGTTGTGAAATCAAGTAAGATTGTATATTTCGATTTCAACGAAAATGGCAATAATATTCTACTCTGCAATGATTTACATATTTATAGAATCTCATTGTCAACCGGAAAGCAATTCGAGGATAAAATTGAAAAGCAATCAACGAAAAGGAAAGGTTAGAGACGAACCGAAGGGAAAATCGATGCTCGAAGCAGTCTAAATGTCTTGTTCCTTCAAAGCACACAGATGTTGGGAAGGTGGGTTTGGTATGGATACTCAGGAAACGTATGCCTCCAGAGAGTTAAACGAGTTTAAAACTCATTGGTAAACATGGAAGTGAAACTATTTGAAAATACATTCCGAGAGAAATCCACAAGGCTTAAGGGTTGCAAAGGTAGACTTCCTCCAACAGACCAGAAGGTAAAGATATCTAGGCTAGGAACGTAAGGCTGAGAACATGTAGAGAATACCTAGAGTATTCTAGGTATAAGGGGCAACAGTTTCACCAACACTCGCTAACCGGAAGCTAAATGGGTTTCCTTTAGGCCTTCCAGAGAAACCGAAAGGAATCCTTTAACAAAACTCGCCCCTCGTGGGACTTGGTAACGTTTGCTTTGGAAGCCAACTACACGCTGCACTCAATTCATTATTCAAGCATCTCATACACATGCTTCCACTCTCCTCAAGCTATGGAGTATATCAAAAGAAAATTAAGGGACCGGACGCTAAAAGTGCATCCTAATTTAATTATGCCAAAGTAATCATTTATAGTAAAGTAATAACCTTACAGGGTACAACAATTTTTACCACTTTGGAATAATGCTCTTGACTTCGTCACAAACAATCACTATTACCTCCTGGATTTTTAAATCCCTTATTTTTAGTCAGGAACTAGACGTGTTAAATACGAGAGTTACGTTAAAGCGTTAAAACATATTGTTTTGAATGCATTTATATAAAAGCCTTCCTCCAAAAGCATGATAACGCAGATCCAAATGTTTATCAATTAGTAACAAAGAAACAGAAGAGAACATTACACTAATATACTCAGCACCTTTCTTATTTCTGATAAGAAATGTCAGTTTTGGCACGATCATGTTGACAAAATTATAATTAGTAACCAATGAGAACCTCGTACATATATATATATATANAAAAATTTTTCTCTGTATTATTTTGTCTCAATATTTTGTTCCTCAGTTCGATCGAAGACTGACTTCGGTAAGCTCGGATTTTAAAGAAAATGTGAACGAAATGTAAAGAATGTGAACAAAAAAGTTACCACAGTACTTAGTAGTTAGATACCTATATTTATTTTTAAACAAATTATACGTTTAATAATGAATAATATATATTGATCTAATACAATAATTCTGTATACCATTTTAAAAGATTGTAGGGAACCTATTTGAAATTGAAAATAAAAAACAAAAATAGAAATTTTGTCTGTTCTCTGACCGTGTTGTTTTTAAATTGTTTTTTTTTTTTTTTTAAATTATAAAATAACGTTGTTTATTCTCATAATTTGCAAGCACAAAAATAGTCAATTAGTCACAATTAGTAGCAATAGTTAAAATTAGTCTCAATTATAATTTTCAAAGGTTTACTTTTTTATGTATATTTTTATTATTAATTTTTTTAATAGAGGTACCATATTATTTCATTTTTTATCATATGTATAAATTTAACTAAAATTAGCACAATAATTGAAGTATTTTCTTTTTATTTTATCTTCATTTTGTAACAGTATTCAAACGGCGTAATGCTGTTAAATTATTTAGCTATATTAATAAAAAAAGTTTTGTAAACAATCAAATGTGCCAAATTGTCAAATTATGCGAAGGTTGAAGGAAGCTTTTACTGCCACTGCTATGTATGATTTTCCTAATTGAGGTGACGACATTGAGATTTAATTAAATTTTACGAACTAATTCTAAGATAATAATTTAATATAGTACTGTTAAACCACCACATAACATAGGCCAACGTGTACCACATAACATAGGCCAATAGCATAAAAAACTAACCATATACCTATATTTTTTTTAAGACCCTAATACAAGCTAGAGGATGTAGAGACCTGTGTGTCTCGAGAGTCCTACGTTGGCAAAAGAAAGTTCAGGACAGATTAAAGTATGGTGGGCAAGGTCCATCAAGGGCTTTACAGCCATGGAGTAAATAAGTAAAAGTAAGCAAAGTAGGTAAGGATTAGGGAATCCAATCCCGGGATCCCGAGCTGACTTACCCCTACGGCAATCCCGGGATTGTAAAGTAACAATCCCGGGATTTCGGGATTTGTAAATTTTTACGTTTTACGGTATTTTGACTAGTACAAATACTGTTTAATAAAGAGATTAATAGATTTTCTAAATAAATAACATAATTTATTTATAAATAGTGCACTAAATTAATAACCAAACAAATTACTTGAATAGACAATAATATTAGTCGGATAGTAGATTACACTAAGTAGCGTAGTAAGAGTAGACAGACTTCTGCGATTTGTTAACTGCATGATGTGCACTAAGGAGGTATCAAAACTAAAACAAAAATAATACTAAATAATTCTAAAACCTAACAGCATTTTTTTTTTTTTTTATGAACATTTTTTAAGTATGCAGAGTTTCGTTTGTTGCTAAAACGTATTAGGGATAATTAGTTGTTTTCATTAGGTATCTTTTACTTAGTATACATATTAATAATTCATTATTTTATCTTATTATTAATGTTTTATTGTTTTTTTAATTTGAACAATGAAATTGCATTTATCAAATTGAACCAATAAAAAGCAACTGTTTCCGTTGTTAAATATACAATCTATTTACTGAAAAACACTGTTTAGTTAGCTTGTTTCTCAATTTACGTTCCTACTACCTATCTGTACCTGGCCAAATTGATGTAAAATGTTTTTCCTTATATAGTGTGATGACTGTTTATAAATATTTTTTTTTTTAAATAAAAAATGCTAAATAAATATGGCTTATTTTGTTATAATAATAATAAAATAAATAATACTACATCATAACACATGATTTTAGGCTTTTTATCAATATAGTTGGAATTTGGCCAATCCCGGGATT
>KZ651223.1:29517-39846 GCA_001010745.2 Gerris buenoi
GGAGGATAAAAAGAGATTTACAACGGGAGAGTCGGCAACGGGGATCGAGGGGGTCAAAAGAGGGGCGAGCCATAACTGGAAATTATGACGGGCTCAGCTGTAGCTCGTTCGCTGATCCAAGCACCGTCCTTTCCTCCTCCTTAATATTTTAAAGAGAGCTCACAAAAAACTCCATGTTTGAAACCAGGGGGAAAAAGGAACTAGAAATAATATGAGTGAATAAACCATAAAGAAGAAAATGGAAAAAAGAAAATACAAAATGAAAATATAGGTGGTCTCTGAGTAAAATAGAAAGAAGAACATCTACTAAGTACAAAATTTAAAGGAACTTTGGATACACTCCAGAATGCAGTAGCTATCGATTGTTTTTAAATAGTTTATTAAGGACCTTACCCAAACTCGATACAATAAAGTAGACACTTATATTTATAATTACGGATCAGTTGGGTTGTATATGCTCATGACTATGATCATAGACATATTCTGTTTTTCTGTTATTGCTTTCAAGTTTACCAAAGGTAACAAAAACAATATGATCGTTCATAGTAACGAACATTTTTCATCCTTAACTTCAAAAATTCCAAGACAGAAATTCGTTTTAGACATCAGGGAATTTTTGGTTCCGTGTCCGTGTGTCGGTCAAATTATGGCGAACCAACACATCTTAAACTTAACTACTCGTTCGATTTTAATGTAATTTAGATGGTAGTTAAAATTAGCATAGTGTCAGACATAAGTCAAATCTTCTGTGCCAATTTGTTTTACTTTCATAGGCACAAAAACATACATTTATTTACTCCTATATCATTGAAAAGTATACTTATCTAAATTTTTAAGAAATTTGGATGGTATGTCAAATTCAGCCCACATATAGCCCCATATTAATGTACCGTTTACGCTTTTTATAAATTAAAACTTTTATTCACGTGAATAGTCGGCCAATTAGTGTGGCACAAAGCTTGCTAACATCTTATTTAGAGTACTTAACAATGGGGCAGAAGGTTGAAACTTATATGGGACTAGCAATGGGTTATTAAGACCTACCATCTAAATTTCATTAAAATTTGACTAGTTTTTAAGATATGCTGGTTCACAAAAATTGGGGGACAGACAGACAGACACGGAATCTAACATAATTTTCATAACATAATTTAAGTACGTTATAGATCGCAAGGAAGGCATGAGAAATACTATATGCAGAATGTTTAAATCATTTTCAGTACTTCAATAAAAAAAAAACCATTCCTTCCAATCTTGAAAAGTATTCCATCTGATATTGATGAAATTTGAATGGCTATGTTAAAAATAGCCCACAGATAATTTCAACCGTCTTTTGCAAATGTAAATTTTGCTAAATTGATCCTTTAATTCATGTAAAAAAATGGGTTTAAAAATGGTTTAAAAAATGGGAAGACTTAAAGAAATTTGACAAAAATAGGTTGGTGATTTCGATCAAGACATAAGGAAACAAAACAATCTTCTCACTGAATAAAAACCAAAAGGTAATAACCTTTTACTGATTTATTAAGATAATTAAAATGGGAATTAAAAAAAAAAAATATGCTGCAAAATTTAAGATAAAGAAAAGAGATTACAGGCGCAAAAGATAATGCTTAAATTAGCAGGAAAGGAATTTGGTATCCGCTATTAATTAATTTAGTTCCCACTCAGTTCCACCTTCTTCTCCCTCTCATGGCTGATCCTGCTTTCTTTGGTTAATTTAAACTACCCGACTAGACCAAATTCCAAGATTAAATTAGTTTAATTGAGACCAATTAATTACTGAAACGTTTAGTTAGATTTAAAACATTCATCAGGGCGACCCCTGGAAGACAAAACAAAACAAACCAAGAATAAATGTACAGCAAAATACAAATAATAAAACCATTACAACACACAAAAACCATGAAATTACTACAAAACTGACTCACAAGCATTATATAGGTGAACATCAATAATAATAATTATACATGAAGCCGGTAACCAAGTAAAAACAGTAAGAACTACCAAACAATCTTAAAAAATCCGCAAACATCGTCAAAAGCTAAAAACCACATACTAATAACAGAAAATAAAAATAAAAATAAAAACATAGCAACAGAAGTTATATTTATAAAAATTCAAAGCTGAGGGCCCAGAAGAAAACAGAAGGGAAGGTAACTATGGAGGAAGGAAAAGAGAGTGGAGTACGCAAACCCAACATACTAAGTGTGCTGGATTTTTTACCTCCATGCTCCCACATTACACCAAGCTACAGACCCTCCGAACAAAGAACTACTATGAAGCTAAGTCTTAAAAACATTGAGCAAGTTGGCATAAGAACTCCGGACTGATAATTAACTGGACTGATATTAATGGCTGTCTGGACAGTTCTTATGCCAACTTGCTCAATGTTTTTAAGACTTAGCTTCATAGTAGTTCTTTGTTCGGAGGGTCTGTAGCTTGGTGTAATGTGGGAGCATGGAGGTAAAAAATCCAGCACACTTAGTATGTTGGGTTTGCGTACTCCACTCTCTTTTCCTTCCTCCATAGTTACCTTCCCTTCTGTTTTCTTCTGGGCCCTCAGCTTTGAATTTTTATAAATATAACTTCTGTTGCTATGTTTTTATTTTTATTTTTATTTTCTGTTATTAGTATGTGGTTTTTAGCTTTTGACGATGTTTGCGGATTTGTTAAGATTGTTTGGTAGTTCTTACTGTTTTTACTTGGTTACCGGCTTCATGTATAATTATTATTATTGTTGTTCACCTATATAATGCTTGTGAGTTAGTTTTGTAGTATTTTCATGGTTTCTGTGTATTGTAATGGTTTTATTATTTGTATTTTGCTGTACATTTATTCTTGGTTTGTTTNATATATATATAGATCGTTGGAAATGTAAAAAAAAAAATGAAAAAACGGATTACACAGAACGTTGTATGAGACAACAGAAAATGATCAATGATCAAATTTGTAAGGATATTATCTTTCAAATTAAGGTCCCATACACGATCAAACTTACTTGAAAAACTTGGCTTGTGAAGCAAGCTTGACAAGTAAGTTTGACCGTGAGGGTGAAGTTTGTGAGTTGGCTTGATGTGGTGTACACTGGGCATCAAACTTACTTGACAAACTTGCTTGTCAAACTAGTTTGACCGTGTATGGGGCCTTAAGTATACAATAAAATACCCATTGCAAAATAAGACTCTGTTTTTAAGTGACTAATTCCTCTGACAACTAAAGCCAATAAAAACTTATACAATAACGTTTTAAATCATGATATTTTAATGACTGAGGGCAAAAAAAGCGATGAGCGAGGGGGTAGTGCTCCCTCGCTCACCCCCACTTCCAGCTAGCACTGCCGAGATGAGTAGGCACTAAGGCAACGCCTGAGCCAATCAACTAGACGTTAGCGATAGAATATTTGTCTAGCTGTCTAGCCGAAGAGAGACGAATCTCAGGAATCATCGTGTTCCCCTTTATAGTCTACCTCTACCACTTACACTTACACTCTGCTACAACTTCAAACACGCACTACTCTACCTCTACTCTTTACTTATTACGCTAAACAAGATAATAGATTAAAACATTGCTTATTAAGTGGAACGATAATTTGTAAATTTGAGTGTTTTTATTATCTAGTCTTCTTTAATTATTATCAAACAACATACGACTCATCTTAAATAACTGATTTATCTATTACGAAATTAAATAATATGTAATTAGATATTTTGAAGCATATCCTATTTTACTCCCTGCATTATTGCTAATAAATTTTACATTACATACTACCAATTATGTATTATTATTATAATGATTGTGATAAATAATAAATACATTTTTTTTAATACCCTATTTGAATATTTGATTAAAAAAAATAGTTGTGTTGCAAGAATTAAATTAAATAAAAACATCAAAAGAAAAGTGTTTAAACAACAATAATAATTTAATGTTTATATTCTAAACTGCTGGGAATTCTTTAAATACGCGATGTCACGCCAATGAGTTTTTTTCTACTCAATACCTCTAACAAAACTTGTAATTTAATTGAATTAAATTTCAATTTAATTAATGAAGTTATTGTATTTCATTCTAGAATTATAATTACTAGTTGAGTATAATATGAGCTCCATTTCAATCTCTCTTGGCTTTACGTGATAATATTATGCTGAGTAAACATGATGCAGCGAACATTTTTACTCTAGCCCACCCTGTTAATAGGCTACTGGTCATAACAGCAACATATCTGGTAAGTTCAAATCCAAGAGAGGTGGGACACGTCTTACACTGATAATTATATCAATTAGATGAGCAAAATGGCCGGATCCCCCGTCCTGTAATTACGTAATTATTTATTGATCAGGAGATCGGGACGTAAAAAATACATCAAAAATAAAAATAAGCATCAATTCAAAACAAAATAAAATTGAAGTACATTATTTATACTTATTTCATTTCGTAGTAGCTAAAGAAAACGTAATCGTTTTGCATCATTCAGATATGCGTATGTGAGTCTGCACCTTATTACATACAT
This sequence comes from Gerris buenoi, assembly GCA_001010745.2. NCBI lineage: Eukaryota > Metazoa > Arthropoda > Insecta > Hemiptera > Gerridae > Gerris > Gerris buenoi. Next base: position 34,031 of record KZ651223.1, read on the forward strand.
AAGAGTTGACACGACATACAACTTACAGACAATAGTGACAACTTACACATAATAGATACATAACTCGAGCTTAATCGTGTATTTAGCTTAAGTAATAATAGTGATAGAGGGCAAGCCTTCTATTGAATGAGTGTGTCAGGGTTAAGTCAATTGACTGAATCATAATCATACTTGGAGAACAATAATTAACTGCAATCAGAGCATACTTATAACTTAAGTCCTCCAGAAGTCATTAAATGTCTTTTTCGCTAACTAGGTAATAATTATAGCAGGTTAATAACAAAATGTAGATAATATAATAATAAAATTCTGTTAATATTATAATAAAATAGTATTTTTCTCATGTAAACATTTACTTAATAGCTTACTTAAATTTACTATATTGTTAGTTTTCTTATTATGTAAATGTTATTAGGAAGCAAATTGTTTTAAGAGTAAAACAATAAAAAAGTTCATTAAGCTTGTTTTGGGTCGTTTTTTGTAATAAATCTTGATTTTTATCTTAACAATTTATCTTTTCTATTTTTTTTTAAATTTTTTTTAAATTTTTTTTTTTTATTTTTTTTTTTTGACAAATTAAAAACGAATTTGAGTCATTAAAATATAGCAAAGGCGCCATTTGTTAAATTATTAAATACCTCTTAAAAAAAACTTGCTTCTTTCCGATAATTTATAAACACTATGCCCCTTAATTTAACAACAATATAATTACAAGATTTTGTTATATTATGTTTTTACTTTTTTTCTGAGAAAAGAATAATTAAGAAAGGAGCCTTTGAACAAGAAAATAATTACTTTTTACAAGGGAATTTCAATTAACTTAATATAATAATTGTCAATGATTAAATGGTCCAATTAATTAGACTAATTGATAGTAAAATAATAACATACCAAAGGTAATTGACAGTTTTATATAAATTTATAAATTATATAATACAAAATATTAGCGTCCTTTGGCCAGCTTACGGATGTCTAAGGTCCAAGTAGATAAGTAACATTGTCCACATAATCACCTAAAATACGCTTTCATCGAGAATACGGTAAAAACGTATTTAATGAGACTCATATTTTGTGATCATAATTTTACTTGAAACATCATTTTGTTAACAGAACACGGCAACATTTAAGTACTTTAATCATACAAGAATTTACAAATTCAAAAAGTAGCTTTTTAGGTGCAATTACTTTGCTCAAAATATGAAAATAAGCAATGTAAATTTTTAATTAGCCAGAGTATATCTTGAATTAGGATTGAAACTGTAGCCAGTCTTTTGTGAAAATTGTTTTGTTTAGACATACCAGATAATACGAGGTTAAACAAAATAACAGGATAACCTGAAGCGGAAGTTGATTCAACTAATAAAATAAAATTTAAGTTGCTAATCTGGGGATTGAAGCTGTAACCTTTTGAATATGGCAGTGACGAACTTACTAACTGAGCTAATCACCTTACTATCAGAATTAAGGTAGAGGTGTCACTGATAACCCTAAAAAAAAAAAAAAAAAAAAAAAAAAAATAGACTAGCTCATTATTATGAAGGATATAACAAAACAAACCAACTAAACTATTTAACTAACTACTTGGCGCAAGAGCCCATGAAGGGCCTAGGCTTGCCAAGAACAACATAAAACAAATATGTATTTAGGGTTTAAGAACCTTAAACATAATTATAGAGAGCAAGTAAATGGAAAATAAATAATGGACCTCTATGATAGGATAAATATTCTTCTGAACACCACAAACAAACACACACCCATACAAAAAAAAAAAAAAAATAGACTAGCTCATTATTATGAAGGATATAACAAAACAAACCAACTAAACTATTTAACTAACTACTTGGCGCAAGAGCCCATGAAGGGCCTAGGCTTGCCAAGAACAACATAAAACAAATATGTATTTAGGGTTTAAGAACCTTAAACATAATTATAGAGAGCAAGTAAATGGAAAATAAATAATGGACCTCTATGATAGGATAAATATTCTTCTGAACACCACAAACAAACACACACCCATACAATATATAGATATATTTATTGAAATTATAGTTATATATTGAATTTTGGAAAAGAAGATGCGAGGAAAAAGAGTAATGAGACTGATAGCTGGCGAGATGGTAAGAAGAGAAAGCTAATCAGAGCGAGAAATGGCCGTAGAGAAAAGATGAGGGGAAATATAAGAGTTTCACTATGGATGAAGAAAAGAAAAAGAAGACTTGGATCCCAGCTGAAACAATGTGAAACTCGGAGCAGGCAATCAACTTAGCAGATAAACATCTTTAGAATGAGCCCACAGACCCACAACCCTCACTTCTAGCTATACGAGTATGAAACCAGAGCTACGTGCTCTCACTACTTACACAACTTTTGTTAAATTAAATTTACTCCCAGGCTAACGAGAGTGGCAAGGAAAAAACAATACACCCCCTTTAAGATGACAAATAAGGTTAAATTAAATCTATCTTATGATAGATTTACAAAGGAGGTAATGGAATCAAGCATTGAGATTTTAAAATTCTGGACAGATATTTATTTTAGTCAACAGGGAATATTTTTGGTGTCTTGTCAGTCTTTACTACACTATTATTGCGAACCACCACATCTTAAAAACTACTCGTCCAATTTTGGATGGTAGGTTTGTAACTAGCCCATTGTTGATATTAACCCTTCCGATTCCACTGCCCTCTTCTACGTGCATACAAGTATATCTTTAAAAGCATTTTCCCAATTCGGAAAAAATTTCGATATTTTGTCAAAAGTAGCATACAGATCGTCCTATATTAATTTTTAGAGCGGCGGATATTTAATATTAAATAAAAGTACTAACCACAACAATGCAATTCTCATGTGATTTGAGGAAGCTAAGTGCCACACGAATCTTCATCATACTATTCTTCATGATTTGAAGACATCTTTGACTAAGGTCAATATGGATAAGATCGGATTTTTTTGAAAAAAGATTTTTGATATTTTTACATAACATGACAAAAAAAAAAAAAAAAAGTTATTGTGACAAAGGCAGTACTTTGCTGATTAAATACACCAAAGTTAAGTAAGAGATACTTTTAGATGTTAGATGTTAGATTTATAAGAACAATTATTAAGCTTGTTAATGCCTAAAGTGGGGTTAAATTATTTCAAAATAAAATAAAAACTTATTTATACCCGTAAGACTAAGGAATGTTATTTAGAATATATTAATATATACAGGGTGACTGGCGATAAAGTTTGGAAAAGATATAGGGCGATAGTACACCTCATACGGAACAAAAATCACCATATATACCATAGGTCAATTCTTAACCGTTCTCCCACTAGGTCAAAATTAGCGAATTTTCGAGGGGTGTCGTCCTTGCCTCATAAATCGAATTGTTGCTCCTAAAATATGAATGCTAGAATAATGATATTATTATCGTTGGAAAGCTTAGAAAATTTCCTAAAAGAAAGGTAATCCTAATTCCTTTAATTCAGATTAGCATTTGCTGAGTACTCATTTATATCGAAATTATTGAGAATTTTTTTATTATTTTATTTTTTTGGTGGTGGCAAAACTTAATAATCAGTGTAGCTGCATTAAGTACACTTTCTGGAAAACTTCCTCATTTACATACCTTTCAAAAAGTATTCATAACTTTACCCATTTATTTGGCCATATTTTGAGTAATAACCGATGGAAGTTAGAAAAATGATTGTAATTTCCAGAAAAATACGAAGTTTAAAAAAATTTTAAACTTTGAGTGACCGCCATTTTGGAACGGTAGAAGATAGAAAGCTCAAGTTTACGGCAAATAATTTTTTTTTTTAAGCCCTTTCCAAAAATGTATCATTTTATGGGTGTCCCAATTTAAAATTTAAAAGTTGAATCCAATATGGCGGCATCCAATATGGCGGTAAAAATTATTACCCGACAAAAAAGAAGTTTTTTATAAATGATAAAGATACCCGCAAACCGGAACTTAATATCTCAATTATAACCGGAGGTATAGCCGTTTCCGGACTTTTAGATCCCCCTTAGATAGCTGTATAGTACGTATTTTCTGGAATTTACAATCATTTTTCTAACTTCCATCGGTTATTGCTCAAAATATGGCCAAATAAATGGGTAAAGTTATGAATACTTTTTGAAAGGTAAGTAAATGAGGAAGTTTTCCAGAAAGTGTACTTAATAAAGCTACACTGGTTATTAAGTTTTGCCACCACCAAAAAAATAAAATAATAAAAAAATTCTCAATAATTTCGATAAAAATGAGTACTCAGCAAATGCTAATCTGAATTAAAGGAATTAGGATTACTTTTCTTTTAGGAAATTTTCTAAGCTTTCCAACGATAATAATATCATTATTCTAGCATTCATATTTTAAGAGCAACAATTCGATTTATGAGGCAAGGACGACACCCCTCGATAATTCGCTAGTAGTTGTAATAAATATAAATTTGTGCGCATACGAAAGGAAGCAATAGAAGTAGAGAATAATCAATATAAGACCAACAATGGACAATGGGCTAGTTATGAACTACCATCTAAATATTTTTTAAAATCGGATTAATAGTTCTCAAGATAAAGTGGTTCGCAAAAATGTTGAACGTTAGGCCGATAAACAGAACAACAGACAGAAAACCAAATTTTTCCATGATGTCTGATAAGGATTTCTGTCCAGGGAATTTATCAATAGACATGAAAATTTTTGCTCTTTAGAAACATCACAATGCTTCCTTTACCTTAAGTAAGCCCGGAAGCAAAATGAAATCACTTAATATAAATTGTACATTAATCAAGAAAAATATTATATTATGACTTACTTATATAAAACTAGTAGTTTAGCCGTATCAATATATTTATAATAATGGTAAAACAAATTTTATAACTTATATGTCACACTTTACAAGTAATCCTGGCTACTATATTAGTTCAAACATGACAAACGTGAATGAGTATTATTCAAACTAACAATTTCTGCAATAAATCATCGTTAAATTTTTAATGAGACAAAAAGTAAAGAACTAGATAAAATGTTTCCAATAACAATAACGACGTTTAAGAATAAGTCCAGTGATAATAAATTGGGCATTTAAACACGAACTGTAAGCCAATCGGTAAGTAATAAAATAGCCCACAGAATGTTTTACAATATTAACATTTTAGCGATAAAACAGGATATATAAAAAGACCCTCATGTGTCAATTGTAGTCACAAAACCATCTACAATGATCGCGGTAAGTAATACTGCCCAGTTTGTTAATTCACTATCGAAAGTCGGGAAAAACTTTTTCTGTTTCTCCCTGCTTTTAGTCGAAAAGGGAAAAATAGTTATATATTTAGTACAAAGTATAATTTTTTCGAGTAACTCTGAGAGAGAAACAGATGCGAACAGAACTATTTTTACTACGTTTTTATTAACTTGGTTTCTTGTTTGTTTGTCCGGTACAAATCTTGCAATCGAATTTTAACTAACATCCCGAGTAGCTAGACATTTGAAACTTTCAGAACAGCTCAGAACACGATGACAATGCATTATTTTAATACTTTTAGTCATTTTTCAGCAGAATTTAATTCGTTTTCAGCAAACTTGCTGCATGAAAAGTTAGATCGGAAAAAATCCGCAAGTTATTTTATTTGTTTTGTCATATCCCATAATATTTACAATCTTCATTTTGAAAGGTTTCAAATGAATGATTTTTATAAATAAGAGATAAACATTAAATGACAGCAAAACAGGAAATATATCGATTATATTATTTCACATATATCGATGGCACGGTTTAAGAAAATTTAAAAACGTAGTATATAAAAAGTTCTTTTTATCTTGCAATTATTT
>KZ651223.1:40120-51502 GCA_001010745.2 Gerris buenoi
ACTGTACAGCATTTAGATTTATTAATAATATATATATTTTTAAATCTAAAAAACAGGTAAATGCATTAGTATTTTTATTTTTATTTATTTATTTTTTAAACAAATTCTTTATTGGCATAAGTAACAAAATTATTTGTGTATACCGGAGCCATAATGTTATTTTGTGCCTTTTTTAATTTGGATATTTTGTAAAGGATTTGGAGCTTTTAATCAAATTTGTGGAAGGGTGAAACATTAGTAATAACATTGAAATTGTGTTTTAAGATTTTGGTGTTGGCACTTTTCTGCGGAGCCTTAGGCAATGAGGACACCCCCCAGCATGCTCCGCAACCACCGCCGCCTGTGCCGCAGTCACTACCGCCGCAGTCACCGCCGCCGCCGCCGCAGTCGCAGCCACAGCCTATCTTGAGGTCTAGCGAAAGAAGTGATAATGAATCCCCCTCTAATACACCAGAGTCCCCCCTTCATACAGCCGAATCCCATAAAGAAGACCCCTCAGCACTAAGAGGTGACGTATATAAAAATCTCGTTCAGTTTAAGTTCTATAAAGAGGAATTAACTTGATTCGATAGCAGTTTTACATGATGTTTAGTTTAAGACTTTAACCATCTTCAATGTGTCAAAAGTCTTAGCGTAATTTGATAAGCAAAGGTGTATACCATCGCTATTACTATTAATTTAAAGTCTTAATAGGATTTAATTATTCATCCCTCAAACGTAAAAACCCTTTAATCTCTGCTGCCTAAATAAGGTAATTAGGACGCTTTTGGTCGTTATATTGACAAACCAATCCAAACTTTGGCTTTATAGCAGGCCGTGGCCAGGTATGTGGTGAAGCCCCAGCCCCAAGATTACAGGAACAGGGTTCCAACCCAGCTTGTTATACTTGGAATTAGAAATCTTGGTCATTTAAAATGAAATATGTTACTGGAAATAACCTCACAGGCAAGTCACTGGTTGTGTTTATTTATAATTATTTGAATTTTACCACCAAAATTATTGGAAATGAATTGATTTATCGGAAAAAACAAATAATTTGGTAAAACTAATTACTGATTGTTGAATTGTTATCGGAAATACATCATCTGTGCAAGCTCCAGCTTTCTAGGTAGTCGGGAACTGTGTCAAATTAAGATTACAAGATTTTTGCTGGGCAGAAACATTATAAAGCCCAAGTAAAAGCGTTTAAATAAATAATTTTATTTTTAGAAACACGCTTTTATTCGTATTCTTTCCGCAAACCCTTTCATTTGATACCCACGCCATGGGCGTGCTTATGAAATAACTAATCTGCCATCTTATCATGTCCACCATATTGGATTTAGAATGTCGTAACTTACCTAACCATGAATTGTCATCAAATATAAACGTGTATGCAAAATTTCAATTTAATCGGTTGGGGAAAACTGCTTTAAATTCAGTTGCATGATTTGACCCAAACACATACATACAAACATGGCAAGTTAAACAAAAGCTTGTAAATAGACAAAACTGCAGCTGAATTATAATAATATTAAACTCTTGTAAGACTTGTAATTAAACTCTAAGTTTATATAAATTACATAATGATTTTGGTTTTTTAGCTAACATGCTATTTCTTTAATATGGCTCAATTATGTTTTGAGTTAAGACTGTATTTTTCACAATCGTTAAACTAATACTAATAACATACTTATATTTGTAGATTGTTATATATTGGATATATAATGTATAACAAATAAAAATTTCTTAAAACAACTTTGTTGTCCCAAATTTGTTTAGTCAAGTACATGTACCCATTTTCCATAATATAAAATCTACAGATTTCTCATACTTAGTATTTTTTTTACTTTTCTCACTACTAATAGTAGGAAAAGTATTGTTTACACCAACAATTTTTTTTCGAGATTTCAACGGAATTATCCGTTTTAGGTGTTTTTAAGACCTCCTGAGTGGTTTTCAGCATGACGTATGTATGTGTGTATGTGTGTATGTGTGTATGTGTGTGTGTATGTGTGTATGTGTGTTATCATCGTAGCGCCCAAGGTATTTAACCTAGAGAGTTGAAACTTGGCAGAAAAATCAGACCTAACCTGTAGTTGTGCTGCCCGGAAAATCAACTTTTTCCGCCATCTTGAACCCAGTTTGCTGAGTCAGCAAAATTAAAAAAAAATCGTAATAAATCGAAAATGCTCCTGATCGAGTTAAAATTGGCACGAATATACCTCTCTGTATGACAAACAAGCTCACATAATTTCATTTTTATATTGGCCGCCATTTTGAAGTTATCAATTGTTGAATTTTTAAACTTTGACGGTTAATGATACCAAAAGTATAAATAGGATTTTGAGATATAGCATATCGTTGGAACCGGAAAAAAATTAAGGAACAAATATGAAAAAACCCCATGAAATTCCATTTATTAGTTTAAAAGTTATAAGCGAATGTATTTATCTTATTAGTGCGATGATTTTAATGACGTCAAAGTTTGTTTACATCTGTCAAAATACCGCCAAATTCAAATAATTAAATAAAATATAGGTATTAAAAATAAGGGTTTTTTTTAAAGAATGATACTAAATCAGTTAGTTTAGAACGGTCACCCATCCAAGTACTGACCACGTCCAACGCTGATGCTTCCTCCTGCTGCGAAGCAGCAGGAGAGGCCACTTTGGTGGCCTCTGAAGTGAGGAAAAGTTCCGAGGTACCCCGTACCCGATTTTTTTAAATATTATTATTATTATTTCACAGATAAGTTTAATAAAGTCACTATAAAAATAACTATTTTTAAGTTTTTGGTAGTTTTCATACTACAGAAATATACAGAGGCCCGTTGTTCAAATCCCGGCGCTGGAGTCTATTTTTCTCTGTCTGTCTCCTAGTGTTAATAATGATTATAATTTGATTTTAATATAAAAATAACCTCAAATAAACATTATTTTAACATTTTACACGTCCTCCCACAGGACACCCCGCCTTCTTGGAGAGTAAACCGAACCCCAGACCTCCTAGCAAATTTAATAGTGTATATATATATGATCCTGTATACAAAGGATAGGATAGGAAGTTTCCTGCCATGGCACTAATTCATTCCCTGAGTAGTCAGCACTGCAAAATAAGTAATCCAACTATCTCTTCGAGGTTTATGTTTTGATTTTTGTTCCTCTTTTCCCCAATGATATTATAACATTACTGGTTTTATTATAAGAAAGTATAATGTCATGACATATTTTTTTGATATGATTTTCTTTCTTTTTTTTATATAGAACCCAAGTCCAAACCAGCTCCCTGTCAGCCACCATGCCCATTCCCGTCGTACCCTTGGGGGTGTTACCCAGCTTTCCCTTATTGGCCCATCCCATCTTACCCTTGCGGCGTCCCACAGAGGCCTTGCCCTTCACCACCACAACCACATCCAGGAAGCTCCAACAGACAGGTAACACTCAGTCATTACTCGTATTATTTATTTGAAAATTGAATATAATCTAAAAATCAAATAAGCATATATAATAAATAAACATATTATGAAGAGATCCCTATTTAAAAAAAAGCATTTATAAAAGTAATATTTTGAATTTTAACAAACCTTAGAAATACTTGAAGTAGCCACCAGCACTATTAAAGGAAAAAATAGAATGTTTATCCAAAGAACTTTATCAATAAATTACGCAGCTCGTGGTACGAAAATGCATCGAAAAAAAACAGTGGATAACAATCTTTCTCTAAAAGTCGTACAATGGCCTTTCCATTGGAAGGTGCCATGCAAACATAAAATTATACGTTGACATTTAAGAAATTTAATGGATGAGCATGTACACTTCAAAAATGAATACATTTTTTAAACCATCACTAACATTTAAAATAGTAACTAAGTTTGTATATCATGCATCAATCCAGAGCTGATGTCTTTAGATCTTATAAATGGGGCCGACAGGGGTTGTTATTTCACCCATACGATACAGATAATATTAAATAATATAATACCAAATAAAATTAATTAATATTTTTTGAAAATGTTAAATTTCAGGATTAGAGCATGATAAAGACAACAATGTCCAACAGATTCTCATAACTCCAGACAGTCACACAGACTGACTTCAAACCTCTTTCTTGAAACTTATGAAGAGCAACATTAAAATTATTTATAGTCCATTGAATTTAATTAATATTTTATTAAAAGCCTATTATTAATTTAATGTTATATTAAATAGGTATATTAATTTTAAAATTCCAAGAAAATATTTATTCTAAAAAACTTAAAGCCATAAGAATACTAACGTGGCAAGTCCTTATAAACATATTTCATTAATAAAGTTTTACAAAATATTTGTTTGTGTATTTTATTTAAAGGGATGAAACTATAAATAGATTTTATAGTACACCTATATATATTTTATTAAACACTTTAAAATGACCAAAAATACAGTGCCAAGAGGGGATAACTGCAATTATTTACAGTAATTTTCGTAAATTTAATTCACTACTGGAAAAAACGCATAAATATAAATTTTATTTAATTTTCTGACAAAAATATAATTTTTAGTGGTTTAAGAACAAGTTTTTATAAGGAATTACTTTTTCTCGCAAATAAACTAGCATTTTCTTTTCGTGTCCCTAATTTCGCATCCGATCTAGCCAGGCCGAAAGAATTCAACGTTTGGTTCGTCAGAATTTGTTATTATCGTTTCTTTCATGATAGAATTACAATTCTAACGATTCGCTCTCGAAACGTCTAGAAGAAGAAGGTGACAAAAGAAAAGCTTTCGAAGTGCTATATCTCTCCAAATTTCTTCCGCATTAAAAAATAACGGTAATTACAGTTGTGATAAAGTTATATATCAAGTTGTTATCCTCCCAATCAGAAAACGAGTTCGTAGGTTTCCTTACATCAATGACTTATCTATAATCTATATTACCTTTATCAGTCCTCAAGACTAAGGTAAAAATTATTTTTTTAGTTCAGAAAAGAACCAACAAAAATTATTGTGTAAAAAAATTCTTAAATTAATCAACGACTTTTTTTACCAAGATAAAAAAAAATGGGATAAAAACTAAATTTTCAGTTATGTCAAAAATTGTCCAATGAAAACTTGATTTTAAATTTAAACAACAATTACTGAAAATCGTTCTAAGAAACGATAGTAGAATATTACAAAAGAAAATAGGACATTGTCACGATTTTTCAACAGCAAATGACATCACAAAGAACTTAAAAAGAAATCCCGATAAGATGATCACTATTTAGACACGAACTACAGAGGAAACACATCTTGTCTAAATTTACCGTGTCCCTTTCTTACAAACTTGCAACAGAAAATTATATAACAAACATTATAAGTAAGAACTTCAAGTGTAAAGATTATTCATTCAGCCATCACAACGCAATGCTAACGGTAAGTCTCCATTCTCTTTACTTGCTTTAAAATGTTTAATGGTATCAAATACTTGAAAAATCTTACCAAATTAAGCTAAGGAAAGATATCCGGGTTCCGATGTATAAAAATATAGATTTTTTAAAATTTGATTATCTTTTTATACGAGTATTTCGATGTGCAGGGATTTACCATATTTTAACTTTTAGTATCTTTGTTCTGAATGCATAAAATGGTCATTACAAATTATTCATGTTTAAGTAAAGATGTTATCGAACAACATACATCGATGATTGTCAATGTTTATCGAATACTTATATTTTTAATGTGTAGTTATTTATCAAATTATCAATGTTGTACACATAACATTGAGCAACATAAACCCATACATAATAAATATGTTAATTGACAAAATTTTTTTACTTGCTCAAAAATTGTATTGCCACTGTGCCACAGATCACAAAAACGGCGGGAAATGGAACCCGGCCACTCACAGCCCTCGCTATTTTCTGTAGGATTTTTCCGTAATAACGACTTATATGATTAGATTCGTATTAAAATAGAGATAGAACATTTTAAAATGTTTTAATAACAATCTTTAGAACCGTTTTTGAGAGATATGAAATAATTATTTTTTTATTTTTTGGAGTTTTTAAGGTGGAGCTAATATTCGTTACTCGATTTTTACCTCCGGATATAATTGTTTTAACGTGTACGCCAAATTTAATTGAAATAGGCTGAGTAGGATTGTCTCCGCGCGTCTGCACGCAAACTGAAAATAATATTTTTATATACTAAGTATTTGAGAAAATAAAAAATAATTAGATATTGTTAGCGCTAAATGATGAAAAAAAAAAAAGTAAAATAATTAGATGGGACCTAAAAGATCTTATGAATAAGAAAGATTATATTTTTTTTTTTTTTTGGAATTATCAAAGTTTAATGTTTTAGACCAAATCCTTGTTAGATTAAATCAATAAATAAGTGCAAATATAAATATTCAAATGTTTTACAAGCATTTATCGACTGATTTAATTTTCAATCGGTCGTAATATTTTATAATATTAAAAGGACATTTAACTTATGTTTCCAAGACACATACTATCTTACATACTATCTTATAGTAACACGTTCTAACTTCAATAAATTGAAACTTCAAATCCCTTTTAGAAGGCAATATTTCATTAGATGACAATTTTTTAAGTCACGTTCCTTCCTTCCATGACATCCCTTATCGAAGCAACACACCTTTGCCCTTTAAGAAGTAAACATTTAAATGCTTTAAACCTATCTAAGAAGTAGGTATCTAGTTCACTGCATGCAATTAATACATATTTAAATAGAAATATATTAGCAATAACAAATATATTTTAAAAATAAACGTTTCTATCATATATCCTGGTGATAATTAGATTTTATATCAGGCTTACAAATATTAAATATTTCAAACTAAAAACAGTAGAAAGTGGGTAAAACAACATTCAAAGTATTTTAGACTCCATGCGTCTGCACAGAAGACAGGCGTAAGTTTGAAGAGAACCTAACAATAGATAAAACGAGTAAATTAATCAAAATATCGAAATAATTTTCACAATATAAAAGCAAATAAAGGTAAAAAAAGAAAGTAAATAAAGGTGTAAAACGACAGCTTTAACTTTATTAGAAATAAAAATGTACTAAGTTCATTAATAATATTATTTTCCATTAATAATCCAGAAAGCGGAAAGGATAGTAATTTTATGGTCGATATATTGACTATATTTTGGCCTTTTTACGCAGATTTCTAAGGATATAAATTTAAATGGGAATTAAAATGCAAATTTTTAGTCACCATTCTACCTTTTTATGGAGCTTATTAGTTTTTAGGATGGCTACATATTTTTAAGTTTAATAGAACAACTAAGAGGACTGAAAGTTAAATTTTTAGTCAGAAAAATATTAAGTGGACAAACATATAAATAAAAGAACATACGAACATACGATAAGCTCTAAGAACTCTCGAGATATAATTTAAAAAATAAATAAATAAATAAAAAAAAGAGATAATATATTTTAACACATATATTTCATGAAGAATTAGAACTAAGAACAAAATATAAATTGCATACTACTACTACTACTATTCTTTATTTCCAAACATTATAATTATTTATTTTAGATTTGGGTGCTGCCACTTCTTTATGTGGTCTCCATAGCCTTAAAAACTCCTTCAAAATCCCTCAGTAGCAGAAAAACCTGAATGACAAAACGTAGATGGAGAACTTAAGCCAACTGCTGACAATTCTCCTTCGGAAAGATCAACAAATACTGTAACACCTGTTGCTGCACGCAAACCTTCTAATTTAACAGAAAGTAAACCTCAAGTGTCCTGATCAACTACACTCAAAAACACATCCTCAAGAAGATCTACCTCCGCCTAAAACAAAGAGCCAAGGCCTAATATCGACACTTTTAAATGGACTTTTTTAGAAATAAAGTCAAGTAAACGCAATATACATTTTAAATAACTATTATTTACACTGGCAAACACAGGAGGATTACTGGTATTCATCCTGGTGCAAGACGTGCAACATGGTTTTGGTTCTCTCTTTTTTTAATTTATCAATACATTTTAAAACGTTCTTGGTCTTCAAATGACTCATTTAATTATTTTTTTCCAGTGATAGCCTGCCGACTCGGTCAGTGTATTCGTACACTGATATGATTTGATAAAACATCCCTCCTTTCAATTGTCATTATCAAACAACCCCACAATCACGTTGAATCACTAAGAACTATGTAGATGGAATCCACCTTACTACCAGCTGAGTCTACTCCTTAACCAAGACAACGCTCAAAAGTAAAGGTGAGTACAATTTATGTATCATTTGAATTCATGAAATTAGAGACCTAAACAAATTGATGTTTTTGAAAAATTGGCATGAAAAAGTAAATACTTTCCGTAAGTGTTATATATTTAGTGTCATATATACCTTTGATTTGATACTCCCCTTAAAATTTTTAAAAAAGATTTTTTCCACGTGACATTCATTATCCCCCAATTTGGATTTGCAAGGCTGATAATTTTGAGTTCGCAATATTTTCTCTGTGTGCGGGTCAAATTGATTACATACATAGGTAATACACCATTTTAACAGTATAAATTTACTACTTTTTTTAAAAAAAAAAAATATATATATCAAATGTAAAATTTGCCGCCAATCAATTTACAGAAAAAAAAAATATATAGAAAATAAGATTATAGGTCGAACGTTAGCAGAGATGCAATAAAATGCAGACGTAATAAATCACTGAGAGGTATAGATAGAAATAAACAATAACCAGGAATTCCACTTTGTTTTTTGAGGGGTCAGATTAAAAATAGACTGGAATCTTGAAACATAATAACAAAGTTTGTATAAAGAAATACAAGTGAGAATTTAAATATAAGGAAAAAATAAATGCTTATAGTACCACTTTGGAGAATACGCATTTATGTAGGGGAAGGTCGGGTATTATCGGACAGCGGGTTATATCGGACAAGTGGTGTTTCGTGCTTTTACCAAATGGCAGCTTCACTGGCTCTATATTTTAAAGAGGGGGGAAACCAGCAGAAATAAGGGGACGCCATTTCTAGATTGTTTTCTTTCAGTGGTATCAACTAATTTTGTGTTTATCTGTTTTTATCGTTTTTTCTTGTGCACGTAGTTAACTTCAGAGTACTGAATTTTGCCTAAAGGCAAGTAAATTTAAATTCTTAAAAATATTGATAACAAAGTGTAACCTTTTACTCAGACTTTTACGCATTAAATCTGATATGGGATTGATAATGGATTTTTGATAGCCAAATTTTCCAAAGGGTTATAGTCGGGTTATATCGGACATGCTCATATGGAGGGTCATATCGGACAAACATTTTTTTTTTTGTTTTTTTTTTTTATAAAATTGCTTTCCAATAATAGTCCAGTCAATAAGTACAAAAAAAATTGAATTCCTAACAAAAGGTCCAGTACAAAAGCTAAAAAGCTGCTTAGAAAAAGAAAATCGCAGAAATTAAGGAAATTTTAAGAGTAAAGTGAAAATATCACACAAAAACTTTATTTATAATAATAATAAATAAATTTATCATGCAAATAAATAAAATATATAACTTGATTAACGAAAAAAATATAAACAAAATTCTAAATAATTGTATTTTATTATGTCCGAAATTAACCCTCCAACATTTTGTATAGGTAAAAATGAAGGTCTTTTAAATTACATCAGAAAGGAGGGAAAAAATTTCTTAGAGATTACTGCTGTTATAGGTGCTTGTATAACATATTTAAGTATCCTTTGGTACTTAGTATGACCAAATAAATTCATCAACAAATTCAAAAATTTAAGAAAAGCTTAAGTGTCCGATACTACCCGACCTTCCCCTAAGCACCTAGGACCTAGAGAGTAAAAACCACCTAATAATAAAATAAAGAAATTTTAGAATGTAAAAAATAGACTCCAAAATCCAATTTGAAGTGTTTTTTATTCTTAATACGTGACTGATTAATTTACATTATAGTCTGAATTCTTTTCTATGAACGCTTTGGAAACAAAAAACAATTTAGGCATTTCAATAAATATAGAATTACTATTAGAGTCAGTTAAATAATAAAAAGTAATATCCCACATTATAACTTTACTTTAATTTAACAACCCAGAAAGTAAAAGTAATGCATTTTGCAGGCTAGCAAGGTAAGCCCTTGGCTTAATATGCTTAGGGTCTCTTTTAGTTACAAGAATGTAAGGGGAGAGGAGAAAAAAAACAACCTTAAAAAAGAGGCAGTGTTGTATTTTATTGCTCGTTTTAAAGTTGTTTCTTTTGTAGAGAAGGGAAAAATTATGGGCTGGACATTTGGTACCCTACACACGAGTAAGATGAAGAGAGAAAGAAGTAGCACTTAATCCAAGGCTAGGGGCACAAAAGGCTGGGAATTTTTAGGCGAATATTACAAAGCTGACATACATTTTTTTCAAATTTATAATGCCCAATATAGTTAAGCTTAACAGCTTAGAGGTCTTTATTCTATTACATAAATGAAACATAAATTAAGAGATTAAGATTTTTAGAGTTCTTAGGCATCAAGGACCCTCGTACAAATTTCCTGCATTTGTCTGTCGTTAACGCTACTGATCTCCTAACGTTACCCAACACCAGCATTTTAAACTCTGCAGTTATGGTTATAGCCAAAACACAGGAAAAATATAGCGCCCAAAAAATCATACTTTAAAAATAAGGGATTGAACTTTTCCTTTAACGAAAATGCGATGTGGTGTTAAATGAAAAAGGATGATGGACTAAATACTGGTATATATTATTAGAATTCGGTTTTTTACTAAATCATAATTGCGCCATGGGTCCTTAAGAATATTTTAACTTTAACTAAATCAAACTTCACCCGCCATTTTAAATCGGCTAGGCCGATTTTGTTGGTTAATAAACTCCTCCGAGATACATATTTGTGTACACAAGTTGAGCAAATAGAATTATTTTCCTTTCGCATCGTCGCTTTAAGAGTAAACTAAGAAATGGGAGTATTAAGAGCATACTTATATAATAATTATAAAAAAAAAATATATTACATGTATAAAAATATTTTTCTCACAAGAAAAAGTTATTTGAAACTTTCCTATTACAAAAACGAAATTATAAATCTAAAACAGCTGTGGCTGTAGAAGGATATTCTATAGAAATAGGATAAATAATTTTTAATAATAGGAATGGATAAATTATGATCTAGATAAATAAAGGGTAATAATTTGTCAGCCAAAATATAATGTATAATAATAAGACAGTTATCCTCTTGTGTATAGATTTAAGCAGTCTAGCAGTAATTGGATATCTGGAGGTTCAATGGAAAAGGATAGAAAATAATTCTGGTATAAATGTAGTAGGAGAAGATAATTTATTCACGAAGGGGGAGGAGGGTTTCGTCCTTTTCCCTCTTCTTGCTTTAAATCCCTTTATTGTTTGCTCTGTCAATTAAGCCAAAGCATCCCTAGGATATAAACCGGG
>KZ651223.1:51600-77423 GCA_001010745.2 Gerris buenoi
AAAAAAAAAAAAAAAAAAAAAAAAAAAAAAAAAAAAAAAAAAAAAAAAAAAAGAATGGATCAGACAATCGAAACAAATAAAATTGACATACTTAAAATTATAACATTATTATAATTATGGTAAAAATTAGCATTAGAGAAAATTAAAGCTCAGATATAATTGAAATTGAAAAATTACATATTTTATTAGCCAATTGAAATCAAACTTAAAATTTCTTAAGCGGTATATCATAATGATACGATATTAATACTACAACTAGGATGGGTAATTATAGTTAAGGGTAATTATAATTAAATACGTTTAAGTTAAAAAAGGTCACAGTATGAATATTAATTTTAAAAAATCATATAAGGAACGAAATTCAAATAGATAAAAGTATTAGCAACTAACAGTTTTTGATGACTTTGAAATATCGAACCAAGTAATCAACTACGAATAAAAAAATCATATTCAATATTACAGTCTGAAGGAATTAGTGCAGTGATGCAACGAACCTTTTGAACTAGGTGAGTCAAAATTCCTAAATAAAACTCTATCTTAATTCGGTTGCCTGGTCAAATCTAGAAATATACACAGTTTTGTAATATTTGTACCTCTAGAGAAAAAATAGAGCAAAAACAAATAATTCTTTACATTTGATACTTTTTTGTTGCTGAATTTTATTTACTAAATATTTAATTGAAAGTTGGTACGTCGAACGCGTCAAGCTCTATCAAGCATTACTAATTATATCTGTCGGTTTCTCTTATTATGGCTACAAATAAAGTACAGGAAATATTAAGAATGGAATTTTGCGTATCACCAAAAATTTCTTAGCGTGTCGTGTCGCCTTTGACACGCGTGTCATAGCACCATCACTGGAGTATTAAGTATGTGTCTTGGAGGCCAAAAACATTCCTTGGACCTAAGTATACAATTAATTATCTTGGTTAATCCTGTCGCTGATTCTGTCAGATGATAATGATCGGGAGGTATAAAATAAATGAAACAGAGCGGATATTTAATAATAATAAAAAAGAAAATCAACTAACCTCAATATGATAAAAAAAAAATCCACACATCTTACATCAAATATCAAGTATGAAAAATCCAATTACCTGTGAACAAAAAATAAAATAAATAATTAATAAAACATAAATAAATAATAACAGGCAAAGTATTAAAAGGACTTACGGGAATTTATGATTACATGAAATTATTTTTAGAACCCATGAATAACAATATGATTGATTTAGACGGACCATTAAATCCGGACAAAAAAAATTAGTTGAAACCAAAAAATTAATATGTTTGTTCACACAAAACCACAATAAATTATATCAAGGCACAGCGTAGATCATTCCTTCAAGCGAGATTAATAAAATAAATATTGAATATTAAGAGGTTATAGTTAATCGCTCGAGTTGATAGTTAAAGAGGATGACTGCAGTAAAAAGCAGTGAAGTGAAGGAATAGACAATTCCATAACCCTCACGCCTCGGCCAATTTCAGGTGCAAATTTCATTAAATGTAAGCAAGCTAAATGTAAGCAAGCTAAATGTAAGCAAGCTTTCTTGGCTCGCTTCAACTAAAATGAGAGAATGGACCATTGATAAAGTGAAGTTAAAATATTTAAATGGGCCCTGAATAATGCAACAAGCTAGCATTACTACGGCCATAATGACCTAATAATACTTGAATTAGCGCTTTCAACAGGCAATGTCACTTACCATAAGAATTAATATTATGCTTACGTAAAGCATGTTTTGACCCAGCTCATTACATATCCGACCGTTTAGAATTTAATAATCCAAGTTACTTTTGAATTTTTGCTTTCTTAAATAAAACTAAAATAAAATAAATTTATGATAAAAAATTAAAAGAGATAAAAGGGATTTTTTTTTTTTTCTTTTTTTTGATAATGAGATTTAAAGAAAAACAAAAGACAATAATTGGGGATTCTCTCTCAAAAAAATTCAAATCACAAAAATTGTATAGAATATTTTTTTTTTTTTCAAAAATCCATAATCTACTACATATAATCTCAATATCTATATAAAAAAATCCTTAATAATCCTCGACTGGTTTGAGTTTTAAATAGACAAAATAGAATCAATCAGAGATAATAAAGAAGGGCAAAGAGGACGGAGAAGTAAGAATAAAAAATATGATCCGTGGGTTAACTAGTGTAGGCAAGGATGAAGGAACAACCACATTCTAGCAAATAACTCTTCAAGGCGTACATACCAACACCATATGGTCCAAGTCAACATACCTCAGAAATAATAAAATAAGACAACTATGCAACCTATCACAATAGCGAATCAAATAAGTTTTTGCTCGTTTTTAATATAGTCCTGGAGATAGCGCACAAAAATGTATCTGTCTAGTTTGTCACTTGGTAGGTGACCACTTTGATACCTTTGATACCTATTTGAATAACTAACTAATCAAGTGACAAACTAACATCAACTTGATCTTTGGTCTACAAACAAATTTTGTATCTAGGATTATGAGAATAACTTGGTCCACCAAAATGGGCGGGATATAGCCTCTCCACAGGTTTGTTTCTTTCAAAGCCTATTGCCAATCTATGTCCGGCAGACGAACTTGGCCGACAACATACATTTAAAAGGCACTAAAAGATTTTTCAGTCAGGCAAAATAATGCCTAATGTACCTAGTTATTTGGTTTTATGAATTTATAACTAAGCTATAATTTATTTAATTACACATTATGTTCCCTCCTTCTATTTTCAAACTGACCAAATTGTTTTGTTTATTTATACAAACAAAAGTATAGATTTAGGAATATTTACGCAGGCGGTTATAATGAATACGGCAGGCTCTTGACAACCATCCAAAATTCATAAAAATCGAATGAATACTTTTATAGATATAGGGGACAAATAAAAATGAAATTTAATCATTCCGTAGTAATAAAACTACCAAAAATTTAAAAAATGTAAGTTTGTGCACGAGCAACAATGCGCTAATTATGACCTCCCATCGAAACTTCATTAAAATCGGACAAGTAGTATTAAAGATATGTTGGTTGGCAAAAATTGAGCGACAGACGGACACCGGAACAAAAATTTTCTCTGATGTCTGAAACGGAATTCTGTCTTTGAATTCATATAAAATAATCTAATAAAAAATTGCATTCTTTAGAACGATCACACGGCTTCCACTACTTTCGGCAAGCTCATAAAACCTTAACTAAATACATTTTAAACGGTCACTTAAACAGAAATATTTCAATGATGTCTTCTGTTGATGATGTATTCAGGGTTAAGTGGAAAAAAAAATAAATAAATAAATAATAATAATAATGCAATATTTCGCCCCTAATTTGGAATCTAGTATTTTTAAATTGGAGTCATAGGGTAACCTCTGTCCTTGCGTCATGACTCAGCGATTTTTATTTTCAAAAATTACTCCAGTAAGGGTATTTCAATTAACAAAGTTAAGAAGTAATTAAGTACTTCTATAATGGACAGAATACACTGATGAAATTGCTTGAAAATGTCTAAAATTAGGGACGAAATATTGCATTAAAATTAGCTCGTGTCTACTTAAACACCCCTGAATACACAAAAAAAAAGAAAACATCATTGATAATTAAAGGGGACAACAACCAAATATTTCTATTTTAAGCAAATAATTAAGAAACAACCTTCAATGTGAGTTTTTTAGGGTTCAATACATAGTAAAATAAATAAATAAATAAAATAAAAAATAACGTAAGTAAAACATCAAGCTACTTGGCTTGATAATATTTATCTGATTTAAGTATAATGGTTAGAATATGAAGACCTTGGTTAAAGGTTTATTCGACAAATAACAGTTAAACCAGATTGTTCATGACACCATGAACACCAGTTCAATTAACCCTTGGACCCTCTCCTCCTGTAACCATTGATCCAACCCATCTTTAAGAACCAGAAGTTCTAACCAAGGAGTCTTCCTGGAATTCAGGACATTCTGTAACATCTGAGGGGAACCTCCAAGTCCATAGTTCATGCCCTTGGCCCATCAGCTCTGTTGGCAAACCTGGCTCAACTGGCTACAGTGGGCATTTTGGAGGGAAAAGAGCTGGCACTGGGCAGATAAGGAATGCAGCTCTGTGTGCAGTAAAAGGCCCTAGTGAGAGGTTCTGGTGGTTATATGACAAGAACAGACAGGTTCTATACATGTTTAGTGTTTAAGCAATATTGAATAACCTACACTAAAGGGAATGGTCGCCTGTCATTTTTTATAAGCACAATATTAAAAGAACTTTTAAAACTAACCCGATGTAAATCGGTCCAGTGGAAGAAACGATAAGCATGGAAAATATCAATTCAATGCATCATCATATCCACAAGTTTTTAAATAAAGCTCTAAAACAAACTAGATAAAAATCGAACAAAGGAGAAAAATTGAAATGACTAGAAACAATTGAACGAACCTTCTGATATAACCTGTTCAAGTGAAACCTTCTTTTAAAAATATTTAATACGTTTAATCTTTATTTTATTCCTCTAAGTGAAAGTAAAACAGCTATACTCCATTATTGACCCACCAGTCAATAATGGCTTCGTTCTTCAGTTTAATCCAGAATAATAGTCACATGACTATAATAATAGCCCAAAAAACTATTTTTATTAAATAAAATAGAAATGACAACCATACCGATGAGATTATAAGTACAAACACAGTGAAATAATTTTAACCGTATGAAAATATAAATGAAACCATAATACGGATTCACGAATATTTAAACTAAAAATAAACAAATTTCTTTCTTTCGACAGTTAAACACAGCCTACAAACACTATGAACACAAAAAAATCACTCGAATAAAGTAAAATAAATGATAATTTAGAGAAATAACTACGGAACAAATCAAACATGGGAGACGGGAGAAGCTACACTAAAAGTGAAAACAGCTGATTCCGATATTTTATTTAATTATAACTCAGTGGTACTAACATGATAAAACAAAATGTCACCAGATCTAATAAGTATGATTAGTAAATAGTTAAAAAACAAAACACCTGTTTTTCTACATTTATTAGGACTAAATAATTGTATCTACAACTGATACTAAATATAAACAATATCTCTGTTTAGATGCGTAGAAAGAGATTCATTTCGTAGCAGTATTCATTGCGCATGCGCGTTCATAGTGAGGTGAAGAATTCTTCACCTTAACGCACGATTATCGTGTTTGTTTACATTTAAAAAACTAATTTACTGTTTGTTTAATTAAAGTAACTGTTTATATCAAGTTTTTAGTGAAAAAAAAAAATGAGTGATTTAAGTGATTATGAAGAAAATGAGGAGAATTAAACGCCTCCCGAAATAATTAATGCGGTACAAAACACAACTAATGAATTAATGTCATCTTAATCAAAAGAGAAACACATACTTATATAGAGGAAGTTTATTAAATTTTTTTTCTGTATTTATTTTTAAAATCTACAATAGTAGACAAACTTCAGTACACAACTCGTGCGAAAACTACATTTGGTTAGCTCTAGTGGTTTTACTACCATCACTGTCACTGCATACTCGCATACAAAACGCTACTTTCCACACTAGACGCGTAATGTACCTACTATTGATTATGTAACCTTTGACATTATCCTTAACAAAATATAAGCAAGTGATTTCTCTCTACCATTGATACCCATTTAAAAATATGATTTTTACAACAAATTAATAAATGGTTGATTCGAATTGAAGATCCTTCTTCCTTTTTGAATCTATCACAATTATTTTATTTATAAAACTAAAAATATCTGTCCAAACCCTCCAGTGGAGAATAATCTTTTCTTTCTTCTTTTATAAAATTGATCCGAGTTCGACAAGTTTTTCAACAATTTCTCATCAATCAAACAAGATAATCGAGAAGCCATTGCACTTAATATCTAGACAGGGTTATTGAGAAGAAAAGACTAATGACTGCAGTATTAAATATTTTTTCTATAAAGAGAAAGGATGTCAGTTAAAGAATAATAATGCACTTGTAAATAACTCTTGCTCGCTATAACTTTTTCTGAACAGGCTACACTTGAGTTAAAATCAACGAATAGTAATTGCTTTTTCTGAAACATAAATGTGCATTATAGTTAATTAAAAAACATAAACTATTTACGGTTGAATCATTTGTAATAATAGTTTTACTAAGACACGGTAATCTTTATTCTAGTTAGTCCACTGATCCGACAAGAATTTATATGGAACTAAGAATACTAAGATTAGAATTATATTGAACTCATAAGTTACTTAGTAACGGTACATTCAAACTACATTGAACTAAAGCAGCCCCTACACGAGCAAGCCGCTTGATCAAAACATCGCGTCAAGCTGATGACACGACCTTCAAGCCACCTTGGGGCGTATCACGCATCCCATCAATCTTTTCATGAACACTCATTTGTAGTCGAGGTTTCGACTAGTGAACTGCTCCTCCTGGAGTGTATAGTGAATCAGTATTGTCCATGGTTTCGAATCAGGATTTGGGGTGTCGAGTAAGTGATTGACGGAATGCTTGATCAAAATTGCTCTAGACTATCAAGCGCTCCGTCAAGCCGCTTGACTCATTCAAACTTATCAATCTCCGTCAAGGCTTGACACAAGCATCAAACGGATTCCTAAACTAAACTATCAACCAGGCTTGAAACCAAGCTGTTTTTATCAAGCGGCTTGATCGTGTAGGGGCTGCTTAATAATCAACCATTGTTTCTTCTTGTCAAAAATTTAATTTTAGAATAACCAGGCTAGAATTTTTTTTAGAATATAATCTGAAAAAACTTGGTCTTCAGAAAAGCTAGAACAAAAAGCTAAAAGCGGAATATAATCTCTCCTGTACATAGACGTGGTAATATCCCTAAGTCTAATTAACAAACACAAAGGTATATTTACAAAGAGTGAAGTTCCTTTGTCCCAAAATTCTTTGGACTAAGTAACATCTCTCCTGTGTTTATAAGAGATAATATTTCTTAGTCGTATTCTCCAGTAAATAGAAGTGTAAATATAATAGTGGTGTCGGTCTTCTAAATAAGACCCTCACTTAATAAATTAAAATGAATAATTATTAAGGTCAGCAGAAAGGAAATCAAAAAGCTAAATCAAGATAATTAGTCAGCTCCCGAGGCTTGCCAAGGGAGATAACGGTAATATTAGCTCCCGAGGCATAGCCGAAGGAGATAATCCTGAGAGCAGAAATACTTTGATCCATGTTGCGAATTAAATTTATCTACGACAAGTGCACCATGGCATACTTATACTTGATTTATTAAAATAACAATTTTTATACTAAATATACAATATACACGTTTTATAACAAACACTTTCAATAATTTGTTTTTAATTTAAAGAATTTGTATGATAACCTAAAGTAAGCTTCCCGAAAAAATAGCTAAATAGCTGAAAAACTTTACTACCAACCTAATACTTAAAAAATACCTTTTAAGATGGAATAATTGTTTTTTCACTCCCATGGGAGGAGAGAGGTAACACTTCCCGCCCTGTTATTAGCAATGTAAAGTCCACTTACAATGCAAGTCGTAGATTTTGTCTGTTTAAAAAGTAAAAAATCTTGATCAAGACAATAAATAAGTCCCCTTTATAAGTCTAATCAATTTAAGAATAAAAGACACCAGGTATGGTGGAACCGCATTCATTGCCAGAGTTTCAGCGAAATCAGATAAGGCCCAACCTTAGTGAGACAGCAAATTGCAAATATATCTCCCCGGAGCAGAACGTGCTAATGCAAATAAATATTAGTATTAGACATTATCCTACGCCAAAGTGTTATAAAATATAATATAATCTTACTGTAACTTTCATAATAATATATATGTATTTAATATCTAATTTACTCGTATATTGTACTATTATATTGTAACTCCTTTGTAAAATTGCTGCATTAAGCTTTAAACAAATACAGACATATTCATATTCTAGTGTAATAAGACCAAAAAAATATAATAATCTATTTAGGCAACAAAAGATTTTAAAGGTCAAAGACCTCCGAGCGTGAGATGCTTAAGAAGTCAGTACTCTGATTCCAGCTAATACAAGTCGATGATTGTCCCATCACGAATTATCTAGCATAACAACGTGCCAAGGCAACCACCCTTGAAAACATAAGTTTTGTTTATATGACTAGTTAAGCCGAATAATAAGAAAGAAAAAAAGAAAGATTCTTTCAATTGAGAAGAACCATTTTATCGAGTCTAAGATATTTTTATAGAACATATTATAACCGTTATTTTAAAAGAACAATTTTTAAAAATTTAAATAAATTTTTAAGGAAAATAATAGTAATTCTTTAATTTTTTAAAAGTTTCAATGCACTAATCAAGTCGTGTAGGTGGAATCTGTCACAGAGCGTTTTAAGGGCTCCCATGAGTACCCTTAAAAACTTAAGATTCTTACATCTTGCCTTCTAAGAAAAGGTTCATGAAATCGATACTCAATTCAGAAAGAAATCTGGTACATCCGCTTGCACAGCTTTGCTAGCTAAGATTCCGTGAAGCCCTAAAAGATTTTAGGGTGAATATAAAATTTACTTATAAGAAAGGCATTAAATAATATTTAAGAAGTGCATTTGATGGTTCATTCTAAGTTAAAATCACTAATGTTCTTAAATTAAAAATTAATAATTTTGTTAAAACATATAATTATTAATATTTCATTGTATATCTTAATGATATGAAATGAATGGTGTTAAAATATGTTTTCGAAAAGGGTTTATATTATATAGTTATCATCAGATGATATTCTATTCGCATTTTATAGAATGGCAGCTATAAGTTACTTGTTATAGAGTGTGGAATGGAGCTCTCTCTCCTTTCCAATGTGTAGTTATGCAATAATGATTATAGCTCTCCATAATGACATAGGATTCACACTTCCATAAACAGATAGTAATATCCGAAGAAGGGAAATATCTTTCTACAAGCCTTGATATCCTGCATTATTCAGTAGATAAATAAAAAAAAGCGTAATGTTTCTCTAACAACTATAGAGGTGAAAGTTGAACTGGAAACAGTTGAATCTACAAGATGAATACTAAGAGTAAAGCTATGTGCAATCTTAAACATCTGGAAAATGTGGAATGTTTAGCTATAAATCTGTAAAACCTCGTGTTTATACAACATTCAAGTGCATTTAGTACGAATTATCTAATTTCAGAAGTTATTAAATAGCTATTAACGAAGAAGTAGAAGTGTAATGACCCTAACAACATTGCTAAATATTATCACACAAGCAGTTAACAAGTAAGCACATGTTGGAAGAGATTTCACCATTAAAACAACAACCTCTTTAACTCTTTGAGTTAAAGAGGTTAAAATTTGTTTATT
The DNA here is from genome assembly GCA_001010745.2 of Gerris buenoi. Taxonomy (NCBI): domain Eukaryota; kingdom Metazoa; phylum Arthropoda; class Insecta; order Hemiptera; family Gerridae; genus Gerris; species Gerris buenoi. Next base: position 60,938 of record KZ651223.1, read on the forward strand.
ATTGATTTTGTTAACATCCCTTACAAGTCTTTTAGAAAGTAAACTACGTTTGGTAAAAGAATAATTGCAACGCTTAAAATGGAGAAATCACTTATTTAGTAGTATTACTTCTAATTTAGACAAATTAAAAGCTTAACCTTAATTTTAAAGATGTAGGAAGTTGCATATTTAAATTTCACCAATTTCTAAAAATAATCATCTTTGTTTTCTAATGAACAATTAATTCCGGGTCAAGCTAGCATGCTTGTATGAAAAGAACTTTGATTTTTAATGTAATTTAAAAACACTATAATTATTACTATTTCTTATTGAATAATAGTTAAGATTTTAACTAAAAGTCTCTATGAAAGGTATAAATAAATAATAATAATAAATAAATGCACAGGTAAACTTATAAAAAAAAATTAAATAAATTATTATTGGATGATTTTTTTTTTTTTAATTATTAGCAACCTTATTTATTTATTTATTTATTTTTTTTTATGCAAATCCCATTTTAAATCAAACTAGGTAGACATTTTTTAATCTCTCATAATATCAAATAATCAACCATTTTTATTGGTTTTTCGATATTTTGTGGCAGTTAAACATAACAATAATTAGAATTGGTACACAATTAAATAAAAACACACTGGTGGTTTATTTTAGAATAATTTGCTTTTATTTAAGTGAGCAATATATACTTAAAGCTGTCTTTAACTATATATTGCATAGGAATACAATCGATATAACTGCTAAAAGTAATCAGTGATTTAATTATAAAACTATATTTATTGCAATATTCTCATGCTTCCACATTTAATCATTAAATTTTATATTTTTCTCCATCCCCTCTTATAAAATCAAATGTTTTACAAGACACCTGTGAGAACTTTTCCACAAGAAAGCGGCTAAAATACCGAAGTAATTTAATACAAAAAAAGAAAAAAGAATACCCTAATTTTGTATAAAGATTAGTTTTAAGCTCACTATTTTGGCAAATTATAATTCGACCTTGAATGAAAATAATTGCTTCGATGAAGATATAAGCGTGCATTTTTTTTGTTAACTTAAAAAGCTCATGTGTTTAAAAAGTTGGATTTTACCTAGGAAGAATTTATTATTTATTTGTACATAATATTAGGGAAACTAGATTTATTTATGTTGTTAGTGGTTGGACTTGTTTTTGTGTTGTCTGTATCTATTGAGGTGTAGCGGTTGTTTGTTGCCAAGTTGGTGGAAGGGAGAAGGTAGGTTATCTTGTAAAGTTTATAATCTGATGGTAGGTATGGAGGCTGAGGTCATTGGGTCGTTGACTGTTGTAACGACTTTATGTTGTTACCACAAAGTCAGGCTTAGTGCTTGGTTAAGCCTCACGAGGTACCAAGTTGTCAAACCGGTTTTGGAAAGGCGGATATTTCCTACTCTGAGATGCACTTCACCCTAACCTACATACATCGTGTCTTAAGACACGGACACACGCAGCACGCAGTCCTTTACTTCGTTATACTCTCACCTCTCTATTAACTTTAAACAAGAAACTGATTGACACACAATGCCTAGTTCTTTTTCCTGCGTTTATTTTCTAGTACGACTTCACGTTTTATTTTTGTACAATAGACGAAATAAAAATGAATTCAATCACGCAAAATTCAGCACAAAGCAATAAACAATACACAATTCATACTATGCAATACCTTACAAAATAAGTATGCAATAAAGTACACAATGATATTGCATGTTCATAAATTACATGTAAGTATAATATTGATGTTCCAATTCTAAGGAAAGAAGAAATATCACTGTTAGACTAACAATCGTGTAATACTAAAATATATTATACGTAATTTCGCAGTAGTTGGGTGTAGTAAATAAGGTGAGATAAAACGTAAAACAAATACATTTTTTTGAGGCCAAGAAGATAACAGTTCCCAACTTTTTTTATTTGCAGACTGTCTAAGGACTTAAAATCTTTTTGCAGATCGGGATAGTTAACAGAATTAAAATGAAAAAATAAAAAAAAAAATTAGAAAATATCACCTAATTAAATGTCGAAAAATAATTACACAAATTCATAATAACATGAAGTAATTTGGAAGAGGAAACTGATTTAAAAAATAAAAAATAAAATAAAAAAAAAAATAAAAAATAAACTGTGAATGAACTTGAATATTATACAATATTACTATTTCGTGGCAATATTTATATTTGGTTTTAAATTGTTGAATGAATTAAGGTTGAGAAACAGATTAAATGTTTATAAGAGAGCGGCTTTTACGTAATATGTTGTTTTAGGAAGGGGACCGTAAGTACAAAAAATCATATACATATATTGTATAACTATATATTAAAATTTGAAAGAAGATGCGCGCGCAGCCTGTCAATGTTGCAGCTTTGTGGGTTAAATAACAAAAAAGTTGATACTTCGTGAGTAATATATATGTACAAAGAATTTTATACCTGCTATTAATTTAAACCTTTTTTATAGTTATTTTAATTTATCATACTTATAAAACGTATTCTTTTAAAACACAGGAACTGTACAAAATAAGGTCATTTATTTTTTTTGTTTAAAAATAACTATAAACTTTTTTAAAAAGAAAATAGTAGAATTTATTGAAAATGGGAGTGAAATAAAAATATATTATCTAGTTCGAAGTAACTCTTTTTGTTTAAAGGGATGACAAGAGTGAACATAACCTGGATTAATGTATCCACTAACTTTCAAGGTATATTACAAGAAAAAGAGTCTGGGGCCCGTAACCTACTATTCGAAAAGCAAAAGATACGATGAAGAGTCAAGTGTTCAAAGATAACTCATTTTTATTGACCTTTTTCTTCGTGAAGGAAGACAGAGTTCCAAACAGGATAAATTCAAGATGTAAAATAAAGTAAAAAAATATCATCTACCAACAATTCTTTAAAAGATCCGAGGGAATTTTCCACACAATGGATTTCAATAATAATTAGTTATATACAATAGCAATTAGTTTTATAAATTGTTTTATACATTTCATTTCACAGTTATCCTTTGATAAAGATAATCAAAGGATGTTAAGTTAAAAAAAAAAATCTTAAATTGATAAAAAAATAAATATATGTAATAATTACGATTTGGTTATGTGTAAATGGGTAGATGTTAAACTAAAGTAGACTGAAGTAGTCTTATACAATTGTGTTTTATTTTTTGTTTACAAACAAGAAATTTATTTTGTTTTATAATCATTTTTTTTACCATAGCTAGAATTTATCATAACCTCAGGATTACTTATAACTCCAATTTTCAATCAAAATACGCCCAATAGCTTACACTTCACGCGTCTGCAAAGATAGCAACTATAATAGACAGCTATTTTTTAACTCGTTAATTATAAAACTGTTGACCACTTGATATTGCTTTTTGTAACTACAATAGAATGAGGTTAATAAGGTTCAGATATGAAGGTTATTTTAAAAGAAAAAGTTATTTCAAAATAATTTAGTATTAAAGCAAACCTTCTTTTGACAAAAAAAGAAATTTAACAGTTAAATTTTCTCTTAAATCACAGCCTCCTATTGTGCACTATGCAAACTATTCTCAGTCACTTTAAATCATTTCTAGCTTATTAGTTAAACCTTAGGCTTAGTTAAGCTTAATAGTGCGGATCTATCCATACACTCGGCGGCGAGCATCTGTATTTGTGTCCTCCTCGTTTTGTTCTAAAGTTCATTATTTTAAAAATAAGTGATCTAGAATCTAGATAATTTATTATTATTTTGTTCTGACTCTTAACTATAAATAAAATAAAAGATAGGAGACATGTAGGCAATTTGAATTGTACCAAAAAGAACGCTTGGACTGCACTTATTTTTTTTTATAAATTTTTATTACATTAATTAAACATGGCGACTTTCGTATCGACAAAACCAACGAACTAATCAATATCAAAATAAACAAATTATTTATATTGTCACTATACAATATTTTGTACTCGTAATAAGGTTATGTATATATCACACACACACACACACATATATATATATATATGTGTGTGTGTGTGTGTGTGTGTGTGTGTGTGTGTGCGTGTGTATGTGTATGCATGTATACACATGCATCCCTTATTTCAAAACATAAGGTATTCTTCCTTTTTTACTTCATTCTTTATACATGATGAATAAAAATCTGGATGAGGAAACTCAGGGACTTTGCCACGAGACAGAAGGGAGTAATACTGCAGTGCAATCTCTCTTCTCGCTTCTCAAGTCATCTAAAATGTGAGAAAATACATTTTTTAACACCTTCCATGCTCGGATCCTTGCCGTATCTCAAAAGCAACCACACCTAAAATCTACAGCCTCACACGATTTCCACATTAAACTGAAATTTTCACGACATTTTCACAGAGGAAATACGCCCGTGAGAAGTATTCTCAGGCCTTTTCCCATCAACTTTAAATTTACTCTATTTTGGAAAGTACAAGTTACCATTCCACCCATTTTCATCCTAATAAACATTAGATGACCCTGGAGAAATAGAAACAGTAGTTCATAATATCCAACGTGGAAGAGAACATACTATAAATTTTACAATTTACTGAATTGTACTACTTGAAGTCTGACCATTAATAACTCAAACTGGAGCGTACACCCATCAACTACCCAGCTATAATTTATATAGTCCATTACGCTCTCGCTCCATTACATTTACTCCAGGGAAATCTTTAAAAATGAATACTTATTAAACCTAGGTCATTCCTAATAACAAGTTAGTGACTTAAATAAAAGTTAAAACAAACAAAATGAAGAGAATAAAACAAAAGTGTGAACAATTAAAGAAATTGAACGACCATAAATAATAATGCAAATAAATATTGCTAATATATTCCAAAACTCATATTTACTTGGACAAATGACATTTAAAGATTTGTGTATTAGCTTGAAGTAGCAAAATTTCAAAACTGTATGATGTTTTATCAATGAGAATTCGAATCTTATAAATATTTGTATGATAGGTGGTAAATAAATAAAAATAAATACATTTATTTTTATTAGGCTTAATAAAACATTATTTCACGGTGAATGACATCTCCAAGGTATTTAGAGAACACCTCAAAAATATCTACGCACTTTTCTTTATGTTTTTCTTCCTTCATTGATTATAATCAATAATAGTTAAACAAATATGGCTTAATAAGACGTTAGTTAAAAGGACTAACAAATGTTACACAGTCCCTCCCTTGCAGATGCTCGAAATCGATTTTCAAAACAAGACAGTGGAGGATTAGCTGCTGCGTACGCACGAGTGTCTCAACATAGAACACAATAAAACAAGAAAGGATTTAATTTTTCTTCCAGTATGTACAGACATGATTTATAAATTTCTGAATTCCATTTATGGGAGACAACCCAATTTAGGCGACTTTCACACTGCTAAGCGTTTTCGGTCGCCGAAAACGCTTAGCTAACAAAAACGCTCGAAAAAAACGCTGGAGTCGGCTCGGTCTCGCTCAGTTTTGCTTGGCCCAGTCTCACTCGGCGTTTAAAGTGAATAGCCCCATGTTCTCTAGCGGAATCGGCATCACTCGGTCTCGCACGCAGTGTGAAAGCCGCCTAATGTTATTAGAAAATAATGGTTTCTTTTTTATTTCAATAATGTTTACTCCACTGCTCGTCTCTCATAAATAGGTAAATAATTTTAAAATAATCATAATTCAATTTAGAACGTATACAAGCAATATACGATATTTTCTTGTGGTAATAGCAAAAGGTCGGAATAAATCAAGATAACAACCTGAGCACAGTAAGGGCAACATAATGTCAAATTTTATGATGATGTATATTAATAGCACTAAGAATGTATAAAAGAATATAAAGGAGTAGAAAAAATCATTATTTAGAATAGGGGCAATATAGACAGAACCCTGGTTGTTAAATAGATAGTTGGCCTTATTATTATACCTAATAGCCTTCATAAAGAACAGAACAAATCAAGAAGCATTTTATATTTGACATTTAGATGCCAAGATACCACCTACATTATAAGTCAAGACTAGTCAAATAGAGAACGAAATTGAAAATATTAAATAAGGGTTGAAAATAGAGCATGTAACGTTCAAGTCATGCGTTAATAATGTTTAATGCATCTTAATTATATTCGTATTTAAATGACGAATATCGTTCGTAGTATAAATAAAACAGATCGTAATTAGTCGCAGTTCTAAATTGAACCTGAGGGTTCGTGGACACGTTTGCCAACCGTCTCACCTATTTAATGGAATGCATACATATTTTTTTCAAAACAGCCTGACATCGCTAATAGAAATAAGTAGGAAATAAATGTGTTTTAATCGAGTTGACACTAACGACTTAAAAATTATATTAAAAAACGAATCTTAATGCCTTACAATAAATAACTAAAACCTATTAAAACTGCAGCTGCTTAAACATTGAAGTTAAGCGCAAATGATTGTATAGAGAAAGACAAGACAATGGCAATTAATCTATTCAAAACATCCCTTTAATATAAAGAGTATTAAAGAATAAAGACAAATTTTTAGAATCTAGATCTTCTAGTGTCTTCAGTTAGTATTTCAATGTAATGCTATTTTGAAATCATATTTAATCATACCTATACCTATATATTTTAAATACCATTGCAATGCAATAAATATTTGAAACTATGAACAATACAAGGGGGTATTATAATAACTTCAAATATGTTCAATGGTACACGCAACGAATAAATAATTAAAAGAAGGAAGATAATTAAAATAGCAACCTAAAGTTGGACAAGTTACAACCCAGTTGTCATCACTGTTGTTTAACATTTGCACATAATAAAACATTTTTGTTACTAAATAATTGTTGTTACAAACTAAACATAATGTTTAGTTTGTAACAACATTTTACAATTTTTTAACGTTTTACAATTAGCTAAATAGCTTAATAGTTGCACTGAAAACATATTATAGAATTAAAAAAAAAACCTTGATAATTACACTTGTAAAAATAACACCACTTTAAAAGTAAAAAAAAACGTTACTAGTCCGCTAATAAGAAAATTGTTTGCTATATAAACAGTACAAAAAACTCAAAAGGAAATGGAATTAAATATCATAAAAATTGAAATGCTGCATTTGCCCATTAAGAAAATTTTCAAAGTACATATTGCGACTTGTGCATTGAAAAGTTTGTGTGTTTGTTTTTCTAACAATAACTGGCGTAAAAATTGATCGATTTGAACTAAATTAGGCACACAGGCGACTCTTATAATTTGTGACAACTGTATAATTTTTGAAAATTCCACAAAATATTTACAAGATGGCAGACAATATGGTGGACGACTAAACCAAACAATTTTAGTCAACATGACATAATTTAAATGTCTTAATGTGTAGAAAAAGAATATGCCTTTATTAAAATTTAACACTTAATATTTTTAAGATAGGGGCCAATTTGTGGGACAACTAAACAAAAATTTTCTTCGAAAATTCGCTAAAAGATTGTAGTCAGCATGACATGTTGTAGAAGACATTTTAATTAAGGTTTAATTATAAAATCTCCCGCACGAGCAATGCAAAATGCCGTTTTCGCGCGAGTTGCGTACCGTACCTACTTTATCTACGAACCTACTTTAACTATCTAATCTTTACTAGATTTTAATAATATATACAGAAAAAAAAAATCATCCTGTATGTAAGTTCGTATTTCTCTTTTGATAAAGATGACATTAATTCATTAGTTGTATTTTGTGCCAGATTGATGATTTCGGGAGGCGTATTATTCTCCTCATATTCGTCATAATCACTTAAATCACGCATTGATTTTCACAAAAAAAAATTAGTAGTTTAGTTTTGTTAAATGTAAATAAACTCGCAAATCGTGCGTAAAGAATTATGAGACGCGCATGCACTATGCATACAAGTACGTAAAGAATTACTTTCTACGCATCTAGACAGAGATACAATAGCTTTGTTCCAACCACACAAAAATAGGTTGGTTCAAACTACACTTCAAACTAGTTTGAAACTGTCCGACGCATGCGCATCGGACCAAAATTGAACTCTTGTTGCTTATGCGCATGAGTCAGACAGTTTCAAACTAGTTTGAAGTGTAGTTTGAACCAACCTATTTTTTATATTTCGTAATAATCGTAGATAAACAGATATGACCTACTTATAGACCGAGAGCTGGCTACATGAAAAATGTTCTCATAAGGTACATGGATAATTTTCATTAAAAAATGAACCTTTGGTGCAGACGAACAAAAAAATGCATGTCTGCCACTCCAAAGCGGGGGGTTAAGAGGGGCGTGCGGGGGTTGCCAACCTTCTCGGGGGGTGGAAATTCCTTTGCACAAAATAACCCCGGGAATAGATAGAGGATCAAATTTTAAGAAAAAAATGCAGTATAAAGTTTTTTTGTTAAATTAATATTTTTGAGTTATTCACGATCGAATTCTTGCAATTTTCTTTGAAAAAAACGTTTTTGAACGCTTTTTTTTAACGAATAACTCAAAAAATATTAATTTAACAAAAAAACTCTATACTGCATTTTTTTTCTTAAAATTTGATCCTCTATCGATTCCCGGGGTTATTTTGTGCAAAGGAATTTCCACCCCCCGAGAAGGATGGCAACCTCACGCACGCCCCTCTTAACCCCCCCGCTTTGGAGTGGCAGACATTCATTTTTTTATTCGTCTCCACCAAAGGTTCATTTTGTAATAAAAATTTTCCATGTACCTTATAAGAACATTTTTCATGTAGCCAGCACTCAGTCTATTACAACAAACTTTTTTTCTGCGTGAGTTCTTTATTCACCGCATCACTAGTTTAATTATGAGAATTAAAGAAATAAAAATATTTCTATCTTTCAAAGAACTCATTTCATGTTTCACGAATATAAACATAAAAACGGAAGAAAGTAAGATTGCTAAACTATATAGTTGCATAACTCAAACCTATTACAACTTAGAAATAATACAGGAAGAAAACAACAGATCGCAAGAATTATCTCGTCTATTGTTTTCTTTACTACCCATTGTTACACGACTAAACAAGGGAAATCTTCACAACTGCCTCAAAAAACACAGGATAAGAATGCTCTTAACTTATAAAGTATTCTCTGGAAGTATTTTCTTTTAAAAGGAATATTGTGATAAACGAAAGGTTCAACAACCTCTGAAAATCGAATAATGTGTAAAACATAGCAGAACAATTTCGATTAGGGATATTTAAAATATACTTTTAATGTACACTGGATTTTTAACTAGGGTAATCAATAATATTTATTGCTTCCGAGCTTACCAAAGGTAACAGGATCGTTCCGAAGAAGGAACATTTTTTAAAATTTAAAAAATTTCAAGACTGAAAATTCGTTTTAGATATCATGGAACATTTTTGGTTATGTATATGTCCGTCGGTTACTCAATTTTTGCGAACCAACATATCTAAAACTAAACTCCTCCGATTTTAAATTAAATTTGTATACTAGGTAATAATTAGCTCATTGTTGGTCCCATATAAGTTTCATCCCTCTGTGCCCGTTTGTTTCTTTTCTTTTTATGTACATCGAAATCTTCAAAAGTACACATCTGATATTCATGAAATTTGGATGGTTTTTCGATAGTAGCCCACATAATGGTCCTAGATTGAGCAACCGTCTGAGCTTTTTAAATTTTGCTAAATTCATACTTAAGTTTATGTAAATAGAAAACAATTTTGGCAGATTTAAGAAACGCGGGGAAATTAAATAATTTTGATAATAATATGAGTTGTAAAAACTCGGTACATATATGATTTTTCTTAACCTGTATGCCAAATTTAATTGAACTCGGTAAAGTAGTTTAGGCTCCCTACTTTCTGTGTGTCAACACAGACTATAGAGGACTGACAGCTAAACATTTTTTTGGACACAGGGGACCTTAAAACGGGTAAATCCATAAAAAACCAAATTTTCACATCACCACAATACTTTCTCTTTATATATACTACATAAACATAAAAGTAAAAAAGTAGTAATGCGGAAGGGAAAGCAAGATGAGCAGCAATATATAAATATGGGGTACCAGGGCGGGGGTACGAGATACAATAGCTTTGTTCNGGGCGGGGTCAAATCCCATATTTTACCAATTCAAATTTCATTAAAATCGAACGATATGTTTTAAAGATATAGTAGTCCGCAAAAATGTTAAGCGACAGAGAGACTCGTGGTTCAATATGTTACCTGATGTCTGAAAAGGATTTCTGCCTTTAAATAGTTGTATTCTGAGGCAAAAAAATCCAATAAACCCTTCGATTACATTATACATTCGATTTCTACTGAAATCTTTATTTCATCAAATTCATTTGAAAATAAAAAATCGAGTTGCATTTAAACAGGAATTTACACTTTTTAGATGTTCCAGTTTTAAGAGTTCTCTTCACAGTTTTAAGATTTTTTTAATATTTTTCATTTATTTTGTATTTTATTTTTATTTTTATTTTTTTGTTTCAAATAGGAAGATAAAAGCATCCTAAGGAAAAAAAGACTTTTCATTTGAAAGCGTAAGCATTCTCAAAGGATTATTTTTTTGTCCGTCTTTCCTTATTCTACTGTCTTCAATCATCTTTCGAATGAAGGAATACCCTATGCTTCCTCATTGAGATTCAACTCATCTTTAAGATGCTAAGGTTTTTTTTTTATTTTGAATTTTAAACAAGCCTTCACCAACATTAAGTCATATGTAACTATTCTCTTTTTAACGAAAAAAAGTATCTCCTCTCTTTACAATTTTTTTCCCCCCCACAAAAGTTTTAGTTGAAAAATCTCCTTTTTTTTTATAATCCCATTTTATTTTTCTCCTCTCTGTAAAATTAGATTTTCAACATTCCGAAACTCAAAAAGTTTCGCTTTAAAAAAAAAAAAAAAGTTTTTACATTAAAAATACAAACTTTTTTTACACGCATATATCTCTAAAAGTAGAAAATCCTTCAACACCTATTTTTTAAATTTTATTTTATGATATTAAAAAATAAATTTATAACGCAACAACACATCGAAGTAAAACTTAAAAAAAAGTCTTTGAATACTAACAGTATGTATAGCATTTTTTTTATAATATTATGTGATATAAATTAAGTATTATTCCGTAAATGAGAACATTTTGATCGAGTTTGTCAACCGATTTTTTCCTCTTGATTTCACACATGTATTTTATTTTTCGTTAGATTAGGGTCAATAACCTCGTCGCTAAGGCTACTGTAAGCTCGACTAAATTTGTAATCCAAACGAAAAGGAGCTTATAACGGGACAAACTTCTTCCACAAGTTCAACAACTCTAACTATACTTGCGCGTTTTCTACATTTTAAAAAGGCGGCGAGTTAGTTAAAAAAAAGAAAGCGAGAAAAACAAGATATATTTTAAACTGTCAAATTAAACTTTTATACTACTGATTGTTATAAATAATCATTATGCACTGACCTTAAATAAACTAAGAATCGAATGTGTTAAAACTAATTTACCTGCAAACAAAATAAAAAATAAAATATATTAAACTCAAATACACTTTAAACAATTACAGTGTTGTTAGAGTTAGAGGTCATCTTAATAAATTCAAAGAAATGATCTCTCCACGTATCTGCTTGACAAATTAAATAATTATTATTTTATGTGAAAAGACAGTTTGAATCCAAATGGATTGTTTGTATATTATGGGCATTTTGACATTAAGTTCATTTATGCTGAAAGTTAATAAACAAGTCGGTTTTTTCCTTTATTTGGTATAATATTAAGGTAGCCATGTGTTAATTTGGCTTCAGACTTAAGAGAACTTTAAGAGAGCTCATTCATAAACTCTCGAATGATTATAATTACCGATATTTTAAAAATAAAAGGAATGGAATAAGGATGTTTCTTCTAAAGATGCAGTTATTATAATAGAAGTATAATTTATAATGCATAACAGCTAAGAAAAACAAATTTTATTGGACAGAAGGTCATTAAAAAGTGACAAAATCATCTAAGACGATGTTAAAGATGTCATATATTTCATCTCTCCTAAGAAAATAAGTTCAATATATATTTTGTCGTATAAATATCCGTTGTTTTAAAACACTGAGCACAAGCTCAGGGTTATAAATCATTAAGTACAAAACATATCCAAGAACATATAAAGTAGATAAATAAATAATTATAATAGCTGATGTAGGTCAATAAATAAATGTGCTTTTATAGTTATTTAAAATTAAGTTAAGAAGAAAGGAAATTATTTTTGGAGCTTAATTTCAAAGTCTGTGTTTCCCAATAAAGTTGAAAACTTCTTGCAATACCATTTTCAAAGGAACATAACTATTTCATAAATCAATAAAAACAAACCAAAAATTCCTAGACAAACAGACTTATAAGGGAAAATAATCAAACTTTAGGATAGAAACGAAATGAGTTAAAAGTTACCCCAAAAGCAGTAGCAGATTCCTCCCTCCTCTCTTCTCTCGAAGTTTCAATTTAATTGTTTTAAAAGGGAAATTGGGCGAGGAAAAGCATTAAATCAGTCCAAGTGAGAAATGTTGGCAAAGGACGGGATGGGACCAAGGGCTTGTTAGAAACCCATCCTAGTTAGTTTTACTTTGGGTATAGTTACCCAAAGGGTTTTCCCCCGTCAGGACTGAACTAGACCGTGCAAGCCCTCTTCTCTGATTACGCCAAAAACATCTTTACTAAAAACTATAAACTCTATGACCAATTAAAACCAAGGATTTCAAACAACAGTCCAAAAACTATTGTAATACAAAGACCTTATTATAATACAATGCAACTTTATCAAATAAGTAATATGTATAATATACTATCATGAAGATGTTACATGTTGTCATGAAGTAGGTACATATAAGTAAGTTAAAATACATAAATATTATAAGCAATAACTTTAATTTATGCATGTATAGTTTAGTTTAAGTTTTTAACTACTCCCTAAGATTGAATGCAAGATAGTAAACAAAGACCTAAGCCCCTAGTAAACAAAAATATATCAATAATATTATATCTACTTGAGGGTCCAAGAAATGCAATCAACAAATTTTAATTACAAATTGACAAATTATTTATTTGGTTAACTAGGCATGATTTAATTTCAACTCTCTTGCATAACGACACAGAGCCAACTTAAAAAAAAATAGTATTTTCTTTTTTTTATCATTTTTAGATTATACATTAATATGCAATTGAATTGAACATATTTGATAAATCTGGGGGCACGGCAGTGCCCCCGCCTAGTCGAGCACAGCCGTACCATCCTTTACTGAAACCAAATCACGACAATTTGGATCCCCCACCCCCTTTATTATCCTATTGAGGATACTTAGATATATAAAATTAATTTAAATTTATAGTTTATGAGAAACTGAACCAGAAATAAAAATTTCACAACTCTACCCATAGTAGTTAATAAATTCATAACATATATGAGCCTAAAGTTTTGTTATTTTGTCACTGACTCACTACTCACTCATCATAATTCTAAGGCACTTCTAACAATGCTAGAAACATTTGTATATAAGTAGAGTTTAATGTACAAATAAAGGAAAAAATCAAAAATTCGCCAAAATCTGTTTCTTTGCACATCTAAAGGCTATTAGAAAATCTGCCTATCCAAAATTAATAATAAGTTTAACAAATTAAAACTTGCGCTACCTAGTAGAGGTCTTTAAAAAACTAAAGAATTATTTCACTAGAATAATGTAAAATGGAAAGCCTTTGTAGAAAATGAATGTTTGTTCTATAAAACTAGTTTTCGGTCTCTCGGGCAACATCAGTGCCAGTAAAAGGTAAGGAACAAACCGAACATTGAGTCACATGAGAGATAAACAATGGACTCCTCTGTCCCTTATTATTCTATTGATATCAACTCCACAATTATTTTACTCTCATTTATAAAATTTTACATTGGAATAAGTGAGGTTGACACTGATTTGACAGTATTGTTCGAGATAATAGTACTTGCCTTGGTATAACAAATCCTGTGGAGATTTTTAAGTGAAATCACTGTGAACTAGAAGTAGGTTACTACCATTAGACTACTTATTAGTTACTACCATTAGACAGTAGCTTCATTCAAGATAAGTACTATTATTAGACCTTTTGTACACCACTTAAGATAACTCTACTATAGAAGGAAAGCGAAGCGAGCCGTATATATCCACGATGACGCGGTCACCAAAAAATATTAGTTTAGATTATCTACCATGGATTTACGGCTATTAAAATTGAAATCCATTAGTTTTATTTAAGAACTCGATTCAATAAAATAAATTCCCCTTTAAGATAATAATACATATAAATAGCCTAAATCATCTTATTTTCCAAGTGGAATAACTCAATACGGGTTTTTGAAAAAGGGAGTAAATATAAAGCGAAGAAAAAGGGACGAGGGAACGAGATAAAAACACGAATTGAAGAAGAAATAGTCAGAGGCAAAGGAAGCAAATACATCGGATAAATAAAGGTCGCAAGGAAAAGCTCAAAGCTTGTCTAGCAAGCATGTAGCAAAACACATCCTTCGGAGTCTCGGGGGCAAAAAGGTGGTTCAGATAAGCCCTTCCTTCAGTACTATATGTGTGCACGGGTCTTATCTCTTAAAGGGCCCCTTTCTCCGAAAGCAAAATGAAAAAAAGGAACTAAGAGTCTAAAACGGAAAAAGAGGCGAATTCTATGTCTCGTACGCAATACAAGAGCTTAGCAAGGATTCTCAGAGAAAAACACATTACCAACCAAAAGTAGTACGTTATGTAGGGTTTTCGGCAAAGGAGAAATCTTAAATTCTCACAAAAGAGAATTCTAGAGTAGATTTGGAGCCCGACAGGATATTTTCTGAGATTTAACCATAGAATTACATTCGTGTTCAACATGAATGTGTTACATTATTTGACGAATTAAATTTACCGTCAAGAGGATGAGGATTTTTACCTTAAAGCAAAATTACTTGCATTCATATGTAGTAGTTAGAATTGATGAAAAGGGCAACAAAGTAGATATTAAAAATTACCGCCCAATAAATTACGTACAACTTTTCATACCCAGTTTATATGCATATCAATAAAAGCTAAGCTATGGGAATGCGTCGTAAAGCCGGTTTGTGGTGTGGGTGCGCACTGTGGCATTTTTCCTACTGACAACTTGAGAATTTGTGAATGGAAGGATAGAAAAATGCATGATAGGAATTAAAAGAAACGAGAGGAAAATAAACCTGGATTAGAGGACACTATGCCATGAATGATATCGCCAAAGAAGCTATAGCAAGAAAATGGAGATTGACTGGAAACATTGTTAGATCAACTGATGGACGATGGGCAAAACAAAAAAAAATATATATATATTTTGGAATGGATTAGTCTTGAAACAAACAAAAAAAAAGGTAGATCCGGTAAAAAATGGGAATAGGAAGCTAGAAAATGCTGCTTCATGGTGAAGAGTGACAATAAATTCCTAGATTCAATAAATAACACATAGCTCGCTCGCTTAATTTGATGTTTTATTATTATTTTAATTTTTTTCTTTCCTGTTTATCGATTTATTTATAGTTTTTTTTTTACTTTTTCATACATACGCATTACATGAGATATAGAGAGAAATATTTTGGAAAACGCTTTCCCTATAAAAATCGAATTCTAGAGATAATAGCGCAAATATATACAGGATGAAAAGGGACACTGACTGAAATGTATACGATAATAAACTTTTTTTTTTTTTTTTATTTGATTTTTTTAAAAATATTTCTTTCTTCCACTTTAGCGATTCATTTATGTTTTTTTGCTTTTATTTTATTCTTCATGTTTTATTTATTTTTTTTATTCAATTTCTTATTAAAAATAAATACAAGAAATACAAATCAAGAATATTTGGTAACATGGCACGAGTGAAAAAATCTGTTTTCATCCGTAAAAGGGACTTGTTTCCTTTTGTAA
Organism: Gerris buenoi; assembly: GCA_001010745.2. Lineage (NCBI taxonomy): Eukaryota > Metazoa > Arthropoda > Insecta > Hemiptera > Gerridae > Gerris > Gerris buenoi. The sequence continues at coordinate 76,835 of KZ651223.1, forward strand.
TAAATATTCTTTTATAATACATTCGAGGACTCTTACCCAGAAAAAAAACAGATTTCTATTATTTTATATAAAAAAATAGAATTTTTCTACATTTTATTTTTAAAGCTTTTAACTATAGTTTATATTTTTTTAGCATACTGAAAACAGTAAATTTAAATATAATTATTACTATAAGAAAAAAACCGATAATGTCGAAATGCGGATAGTTTAATATTTAATAGCACAAGTAAAGATTATTTTAAAAGTGAATAAAAATGTATAAGGGTGGTTGAAGGCTTTCACTGAAGTTTCACCTAGCCACGGTTCACTCGTCTCACAGCACTGCGGCAAAATAATAAACCATCTTAAGTAATGGTAATTGCATTATGGAGGAAAAAATATGAACGTTAAAGATTAGAAGGTACACATAGAAGATATAAATTGTACGTAACCACCATATAAAGTATTAAAAGGCTATTTAACTCAACCGTGAAACCATTACAATACTCTAGAAAATGCAGCATACATAATCATAAAATAAAACATTCCATAATATGCACATTTTAAAGTAAGAACTACCCCCTAAGTAATAACACCCCCCCCCCCCCCC
>KZ651223.1:78073-88360 GCA_001010745.2 Gerris buenoi
TAGGCGTTTGAAAAAAACAAACCGGCGGAGAGCGGCCATGTCTCACCAATTATGGTGGACAATGTGATTTTCATGATCCTGAGTACGGAATTAGTTAGTAGACAGAAAATCAAGTTGATGCCAGTTAGTCCTTTGACAGTTGACCACGTAGATTTTTAGTAATATTTGAATAACTAACCTATCAAGTGTGAAAATATCATCGACTTGATTTTTGGTCTACTAACTAATTCTGCACTCAGGATCATGAAAATCATACTGTCCACCATAATTGGCAGGACATGGCCGCTCTCCGCCATTTTGTTTTTTTCAAACGCCTATTGCCGAGCTATGTCCCGCGGACGAACTTAGCCGACCACACATTCTTAAAAGGCGCTAAAAGTTTGACTTGTATACAAAATTCTAGCTTGATGTTAGTCAGACATTTTTTTGCACGCTATCTCCTGGACTATTATAATTATTAAGATAACATTTATGATTTACTACCGATAAAAGTAAAGGTTTGTTTGTTGATTTGTTAATCTTTATTATAGATTTAATAACTTATCAAAATAGTTTTGATTTGTTGTATATTGAAAGCTGTCACTTTTTGATTAAGGCATGTAAACAAACAATGCACTTTCTTTATTACATCGCCCGTGTTTTGTTTATTGTCTCGGGAATGACAGTTCCCCGTGTCATTCTTGAGCGGAATTTACCTATGAGAACCTCCCCTTTAGATAGAGATATGGAGATAGAGATAGATTAGATAGATACCCCGTAGTAGATAGAGATATGGGGTTTGCAGGGTCTGAAAACTACATTCTTCTACTTTAAATGTCATATCTATAACTTTAAAAACGATTGGGTGAAAGTTTGAATAGGGTCTTAAAAAAAGTCGTCCGGGTATCTTGTCTGGTATTATAGTTTTGCTAGAATAAATTACCATATGGTTAAAGGGGGAGGGGGGTTCTTTGTAAATAAGTGGGAGAAGTCCTTCAGTGTTATAACAAACATTGAAGATGGTTTAAGCACAATATTGCCTGAAATTAAAGATCAAATGCTAAATTACACTTTTATGCAAGATGTTACCTTGCCCCATCGATCCTTGCAAACAATCCAATACTTGCAAGAGAAATGCCCAGACTTCAGGCAAAATTGTGCTTAACACTTGATTGGTAGTGATACCTATTATAATAAATTAATACAGTATCACACTAACAGTTTTCAATTTAGAGAAAAAGAGGAACCTCAATGTGTTTTAGAGAATTTTCGACGAAAATTAAGCAATTGCAATGGCTTCAATATATTTGTAATGCGAATTTTTGCATTTTTTTTTCATGGAAATCCGTTTTATACCATTCTAAATCGTTTCCTAAAATTTAACACTTTTTTCTATGTAGGTATGTATATATATATGTGTCACTCCAGACGATATCTCACCATAGGATGCACTTAGAAAATCCAAACAAATTTTAAAATGTCAATAATATCAAAAGAAAGGATGAGTTCGTTGGCCTGAATTTTTGGACTTTATTTAACTCTTACTAACACCAAAGAGGAACAAACGAAACAGATACTTAGATATGAAAATGAAAAATATGTATTAACTTTGAATTTCTCCAAAGCTCGTGTATGAAATAAACATAATCATTTTGAAACTAAGGAATAAGTCAAATGTTTGATGAAATTAATTACAGCAAATGATTATGGCCTGTAATATAATAATTTTCTATATTTTCCTTGAAAACTTATAGTTCTCATAACTACATAAACCTTTTTTTTTTTTTTCTTAGCAAACTCGGTAACAACTTCGGAAAAATGCGTTAGCTGTGTCGTTCCTGTTTTTTTTACCTTTGTTCTGAAAATAAATATCCGAAAATTTTGTTATAAACAAAAATCTTTGTTATATTGATACAAGGTGGTCATGGTCATGGCCATGCATTGAACATTTTGTAGCTATTATTTCTCCTGTCTGTACTAAAGCCAAAGACTTAATATGGTGAAGCAACCCTCACTTAGGTTGAGTAATTTTATTGGTAATCATTATTAATTTGTATTATATTTTATTATTGTTTAATTATTTGTATTATAACATAAACTGTACTTTAAGCAAGTACAAACAAATAAAATAACTAAACTTCAGGGTTACTTCACCTTAAGGTGAAATAGAGGGTTAGCTCACACAGTATACTAAACCAATTAGAACGGGATAGGTTTTTGTAATCATTAAACAGACAGACATTTTTGTAGTTGTCTATGTTTATTCCGTTTTCATTAATGCTGGAGACTTTAAATTAAGAAAATACATTCAATAAAGTTTGTTTCATAAAAATAACTGTAATAAATGTATACATTAACCCAATTATAATAAAAAATAAATGAAGATACAGTTAATCGAACTTAATTAAAAAAAGAACACATGAAAACGATAAGAATCTAAATAAATAAATGAACTGTGCTGTATAATTAACCCGGTGAAATATTGAAAGATAAAAAAGTAGAGCATGAGCCTGACAAGAAATTGGGAAATGGAAAAAAAAAGGAGATAATATCAAACTGTAAAGAATGAAGATAGAAACACATTAAAAAAAAAGTAGAAGACAGATTCTTGAAAAAAAGGTAGAGTAGATAATGATGAGAATAGAGGTTGTTGGATGTAGACGGGAAATTCCTTAGTGGGTGGTAGCACTAATTAGGAATAGCGGGATCAGCAGAAGCCATGGGTACACGTTAGCAACTAGATTGCACTTATACACCGGGATTCTTTAGAAACAGCATAACGAGCCGTTCCCTAGAACTACCTCTCCTTCAAGTCAGATACAATGACATCTTTGTCTTCATAATAATGAGCGAAAACTCCTAATTAGAAGCAATTTAATTTGTAACTAGAGCTCGTATGAGAATCATGAGGAAAAAACTTGACCTCTATACTATATAGAATTATTATACGATTAAAGATAATATGAAGTTTCACAATTCCATTCTGGGGCAGTAATTAAATTATAATACAGGTATGAAGTAATACAAACGGATGATTTCATTAATTTATATAGCGTAAGCAAATTATTTTCGGAGAATACCGTATTAAAAAAAACTATCTGAAAGTAGTTAATAAATAAAATTAAACTATCTTGCTTAGTTAATACTTCATAATCTGATTTGTACTGTAAATCCTGAGATTAAATATTTGTATTTTATATGAGGAGAACATATTAGCTCATGATAATATTAAATTAGTTTAGCTCAGGAGAAGCTGTAGGCACCAGAATACCTCATCATACGGCCTGTTTAGATCACAGTCAGAACTAAAAGTGGTTAACGTGTCGAGCAAATGTCGCACTAATGATACAGATCCAATTTTGGACAAAATCATTATGTATCTATATATATATCAAAAATATAAAAAATCAGTCCTTACATATAAATGTCTCATATGGAATGAATGATGTATAATATATAGTCCTGATTCTTTTCTATAAAAGCTTTGAAACGAAACTAAATGCGTCTTTTCATTTACCGTTTCTCGCCTACATGATAAAAGAAACCAAACCACTGATTCCCAGCAAGAGCCCCAGCATGGAAGCTAGTTATTTATAACAATGGATGTTATCGGCTATGACCAAATCTCGAAACAAGTGAAACTTAATCAATTCTACTAGGGTTATAGTGGCTTCAATTCGGGTCAACATTATGACACTCTCATTACTCGTAAAGTTGCCTTCAACAGTTTGGAGCAAAAATGACAGGTTTAATATTCTCCGAGACGAAGACAACCCAAAACGTTAACTGTCAAAACAAGGCTCATAATCTAGATAAAAACAACAATCTTTTTTTCTAAATTAATTTTTTAAAGGTGAGTTTTAAACTACAATTAAAAATTATTAAAAAATTATACAATGATATGGTACAATGTGATATAAATAAGAGGAATTAAAAAACAAGTTCTCATGCTGAAGAATATAAAATACAATTAATGTTTATAATAAAAAGTTTGTTTTTAATTACATTTTCTTTAATAAAATGCTAGCTGATTCAGTAGTTAACTTGAGTGAAATGGAATTGTTAATTTAATATCGTTATACAAATTTAAAAGTTTAAATTACAAATTTTCTCACGATATTATTATTTTTATTTATTGTAGTCTTTCGTAAAATCAAAATTGAACGAAAATAATTTTAACACTAAAAGAAAATTCTTAAGAAGTAATTTCAATCAATATCTAATTATAATTTCTTTATCTAATTAAAGCTTGCGAAGATTAAGAAATCACTGGATGAAAGGAAGCAAAATTTATGATTTTAATTACATTTAGTTGCCAAGGGAATTAACATTAAAGAAAATTAACTTAAATTCATTTGTTACTTTACTCTTGAATATCTCATGGCAATCATACAATATTGGCAATATTAATACATTTCCTAGTGTATTGACATTTCGATCGAAAGTTTTTAATGAGGTGCCGCCCATACCAACATAACTATCTATCTATTGATATAAAAGACAGAAAAAAAACAGAAATAATAAAAATAAAACACGTTCTCAAAACTTGTTTATCACATTCTCTTCCAAAATTTAAAAAGTAGATATAATGCCAGTTCTGAAGAATTGGACATAATGGTAAGACAGAAAATAAAATAAACTTATTACATTCACAAATAGTTCGCCATTTAGTAGAGCACATAGCATTATCCCATCCTATTGTTTTACTTAATTATACATCCCTCTAATTAAATTGTTTATTCTTTTATACGAATAAAATCAATTTAGCAATATTTAATGTGCGCAGGAGTTCAAAATTAATCAAGGGTATCTGCTTGCTACATTCAACAAACCATCCAAATTTAATAGTCTCTAGATAGGGGACCACTAGATTCGGAGTAATATTTAAATTTAAACAACTAACATATCACATATCAAGAGACTAAATACCATCAACTTGATTTTTGATCTACTAACTAATGTCGTACTCAAGCCAACCAAATATTTTAAAAGGCACCAAAACATTCACCTATAAACAAAATTCTAGCTTGATGTTAATCAGACACTTTTTCGAACGCTATCTCCTGGACTATTAGTATTTTATTTTATTTTAAAAAATAAACCAAACCTTTTTATTTTAAAATAAACTAAAATTTAATATTAAGAAAAAAATTTAATAATTCTTCACATGAAAATTACGATATTTTTTCAGTATCAAAGCAAACTGTTTTTGTATGTATATAAATGAATTACGCTCATCGGGAAATTCATCATAATAACTAAAAAGGACCATTAAATAAACCAAAATTAACAATCTGGTCGGTTGGTTGACGGAGGAATAAATTTAAACATTTCTGGAAGCGGGTACTCGGGCAGCAGAGATAATACTGTTAATTATGACGGCTCCTCTCGCGTCCCGTTTAGACCCCTTTCCATGAAACCACTGATGCACAGTCATGAATACATTTAGCCGAAACCCGTAATCAATACTGACACATATATACAATATAATTCACATACACACACTACCTACTTCAACCGAATTGTTCATTCCATTGAATTAAATGGGATTTATTTTAAGAAAGGTGTTTAGTTTTAGGAGGTTTTTGAAATAAACAAAAACGACGGAGGAATCTTCTCAAAGGAGATATACGGCATTGCATTGTTTTCCAGTGAATCTTGGCATTTCTTTTGGTACATAACAAGCTCTAGTGCCAGCAATGAGCCCTCAGTGAGACATTTTACCTAGGAGAGGTAGATCTACCTAGGACACTCAAGGTTCAGCTTTGCACTAAAATTTGCTCAGTTATGGTAGTGTTCAGTTGAAAACGAGCTCGCCACCCACACCAGGTCAAAAACATAATATTTAAACGTATTTCTTTTTTTTAAGAAATTAAGTTAAACGAGGGAGAAACATCATTATTAATTTATTTTGTTCGTAATTTTTTGTAAAAAAGTGATATAAAGTTTTAAAATAAGGCAATTTGCCAGGCAATCATAAAGAGTTTATATTGATTCGCTTTAAGGAAAAAGCAAAAATGGTAAAAAAGATATGTCAAAAAATATTATACTCAATCATATATTTCTTCTATAAAAAAGGTGGAGGATTCCTCAAAATCTTTCACTCAAATTAAATGACAATTTAATTTAAGTGGAGTGTAAAGTTAAAAATAATAACTACGCAATAATTGAAAGGTGTAATCAATGAAATTTAAAAAAAAAAAAAAAATTACACTTGATATTTAATACAATCAACAATTACCACACCAAAAGAGAAGAATATAAATTTATTAAGATAACAAGATGAATGAGATACTAATTATCATAAAACGATTAATAACAATATAATGAACAAATATATTGTTTTCATAAAATAAATTTAAATGTAATTTTGGTACATTTAATTTACGATTATTATGTAAGTAATAGTTGAAATACATGTGTTTTAATTATTTAGTATATTTAGTATATTAGTATATTTAGTAAGTACATAGTGTCAATACTTCCAGAGAAGTAAAGCAATTAAAATTTTAAGTTAATAATGCTTAGTGTATTAAGTTAATTATTATGGGCCAAGAATAGTTTGAATTTATTTAGTATACATTTAGGGCAAGTTTACTATTAGCACATGTTATACAAATCACAAAAGGTAAAAAATCACATTTAACTGAACAAAATCCGCACTTAGATAAAATTTAAGTCAACTATTATTATTTGTTAGGACCCTTAAGAAAAATAAATATATACATTGTAGCATTTACAAATTGCAAGATTAAGTGTAGAAATACCCCAATATAAAAATACCGGCAGTAGGTAATGTGTTTATACAGTTGATTTAACGTTTAAAAAAAAAAAAAACTTGGTAAAAAAAATAATAGGCACAGCGAGATTTTAATGGAAGGACAACATTGAAGAAAAAAAAAATGCGAAAACGTATCAATCTAATCTACTGATAGGACATGATTTGAGATTTATAGTCGATTTAAAATCCAATTTAATTTTGAAAGATATAGGAGTTTTATGCGTTTAAAATATATCATATTGAAAATTGAATTGCATGAAAAGTGTTAAGATTTACTGCTCGATAATATTTAAAGAAAATTCGTATTTAGTAATGTGTTAACTCGGACTAGTTGCACTTTTAGTTTATATTTTGGGTGGATTTAGTTTTAACACATTTTATCCAACGCATAATTGGCAAAAAAAAATTACATTTAACTGATCGAAATCCACACTCAAGCTTTATAGATAAACTACAAAAAATTAACATTTCTTTGTGTTGCATTTAACAATAATAGACCTATAATAAAAATGGTTATTTTCACCAAAAAATTATATTATAAGGCATTTTAGACAAAAAAAAAAAAAACATGTTTGGTTAATTTTTTTTTAGTTTTTACATAATATTATGTTAAAAACAACTAAAAATGAAAAATGTAATTAATGTTTTGTTAAAATTTTATAAGAATCTAGAATATAAACAATAAATTATAAAAGAAAAAGATATCTGATGAAACACTCTTAAAGTTTTGAACTCTATATAGGCTGCTATCCAAATATTTGAAATGGTTCTCTCTATATTAACTCACCCTCAAGCAAATAGTTACACAAAACAATTTCTCTAACTTTAATATATAGCGTATGTAGTTACTCACCATTGCCATACACTCATATAAATTTAAATTATTCCAAGCTATTAATACGCTTAGAGCATAACAACAATACCCTTTTTATATCCATATTATCTTCACATTTATCATAAAATAAACTGTAATTACTTGCACTCAAAAAGTTCATCTTTTAGTGTAAAAAAAAAAATAAAAAAATAAAAAAAATCCATTTATTGGTTAAATAAATACCAAAATGTATCATGGAACTTTTAATTAGCGGTTTAATAATATACAATGACACATTAAACCGTAGTTTGTTGATAATATTATACCAATAATATCTCTATGGAATCTTTATATATAAAAATCAACGTATGTGTGATGTTCTTACAAATCTACAGTTTTAGTGAAGTTAATAGTATTGATTGAGATTTTATGGTATTTACTTATAGTGACATAGTCTTTATGGTTTGACAATATAAAAGTTATTGATCAAGTAAAAGTGTTCTTTACTTATCTGCCTTCACTACAGTTCTAATCCGATCTCGATGAAAACTTGGATACTTGACCTTCAAGGCAAGGGGAAAAATCACTGTCTACATGAATTTTCTAAATTTAAATTTTGGTACACAGGGGTACGGGGTAGAAGCAATGAATACAGGGTCAAAGTAATGAATACATGAAGGTTATTTGCATATCGTTGAAAAGCTCTTTAAGAGAGTTCAGTAATTGTTGTTACGTACAGTTTCGTCATTTTTTTCATTTAGGAGGGGGGTAAATTTGAGATATTTGAAAATTATTTTATTAAAGAGGAGGGGGTATAGAAATATGAGGGAGGGATAGAATCTAGATATTCTTGCATGGTAAAATAATTTAAATGTTTCTTTATGATAGTTTATAAACTTATCGTAGCGAAGCACGGGTAGCCTAAGTCAGTAAAAGCCAGCTAGTAAAATATAATAATAATTTAATCAAGTTTAAGCTTAGTACCGCATTCAAAACAAAGGTTCAAAACAACAAGTTGATCATACCTAGAAACCGAAACTAAATACTCCCAAGTTATATTACTTAATAGTTTACTTATAACTCAAGAAGTTACTTAATACTAAAGAATTTAAGATACTCTAGAACAGGGGTCTTCAAACTTTTTAGCCTAAGGGCCACACTGACTCTTCCATTAAACCCAAAGGGCCAGAACCTAGCTAGCTCATCCCACGTACTATAGTTTTGAATTAAGCAGAACTTTTTGAATTGGGACAAGCCGGCGAGTGAGATATCTAAGGCGCAGGGGCGTGGGTGGCCGCAACTCCTTTCATTTATTATAATTTTTACCATACCATACTATACAGCACGCTGGCATTATTTCCACATAGATGTACGGAAATTATTACGTGATTTGCTTTATTATAAGAATTGCTCATTTAAAATATCAATATAGATAACAACGTCAGATAAGTCTAGACCTATCACTTATTATATTATTGTCCTCATGGTTGGCTTAACATGGAAATTAATTTTCTATTTTGCAAATCGAATGCAACAAAACAAATTAAGCAGGGACTCATAGTTTGGATAATTATTATTATCCTCATTCGTCGAGATTATAGTAATATAATGATTACATCTATTGACTGGTATAAATAAAAACCTACACTTAAAACACTAACCTTAAATAAACGAAGTATTATTTGAGCAAAATCAATTTACCTGCAAAAGAAAAAAAAATTACATTAGCTAAAAATTATTACATTACACATAAAATATTATTATATATTTTATACAGCAAATATAATAACAATAAATATTTTTCTTTTCAGAAATGTTTTATAATCCTATCTTAAAATATTATGGAATAGAAAAATAATTTCTATCCTAATTTTTTTTTTTAATTGTTAATTATTTTTTTTTTTTCATTTCCGTATTATATATTATTAAATGCACTTATATTTATTTTTATTGCATCAAAATAATTTATAATACTACATTTAAAAAAAAAAAAAAATAGAAATGGGAAAAAACCAAAAATATGCTTATAAACATTTTACTCCAAATAAACAGAGAGTTTAATTCAAATTTATGGTCACTTATTCTAAAAGGGGCACAGTAAAAATGCCATTTTTTCTTAGGGTAAGAAAATAATGCACTTCTTAAAAAAAATTAATGATTCCAAAATAAATCATTTCGTTTCACGGTTACAACAAAATTAGCATAATAAAGAGAAAGGAAAAAAAACTAACAATGAAATGTGGTTACGGATATAAATAGGGTTTAAACTCGGACAGAAACGCAAAAAATATCGCTTTTTTAAAACACAAACAAAAATAAATAATAAATTTCAAAAAGGATCACCTGAAAGTTAGCTTTTAGAATGTCATAGGGTAATAGATATCGGGCTTAACCTCATAACCAGTTAAGATTTATTTATTATAAGATAAGATTATTATAAGATAAGATTTATTTATTTATTATAAGACGTTTAAGATTTATTTATTTTATTTATTTATATAGTTTTTTATATTTATATAGTTATATATTTATAGTTTATATAGATTTAGTTTATTTAGTTTAGTTTATTATATAGTTTTTTGTTTATAGTTTATATAGTTATAGTTATTGTTATATAGTTTATATATTTTATATAGTTTGTATAGTTTTATTTATTTTATATAGTTTATTTTCATGTACGAATCTTCCTAAACCATACCCTTTACGCGGCCAT
>KZ651223.1:88404-108736 GCA_001010745.2 Gerris buenoi
TAGATTTAGTTTATTTAGTTAGTTTATTATATAGTTTTTTGTTTATAGTTTATATAGTTATAGTTATTGTTATATAGTTTATATATTTTATATAGTTTGTATAGTTTTATTTATTTTATATAGTTTATTTTCATGTACGAATCTTCCTAAACCATACCCTTTACGCGGCCATCTCCCGCCCTTTGGTCCCACCCGGTGGACAGTGAGATCTTCATGGTCCTGAGTACTAAATTAGTTAGTAGTCAAAATATGATTGATCTAAATTTAGATATATATAAATTTAAAAAAAAATGGACAATTCAAACCTAAAAAAGAAAGGTCGAAAAAAGTTTAAAATTAAAGCAGGAAAAACGTTATGTCAAAAAAAATTATATTGGACTTTTGTCAAATCAAATCAATATAGACTTGTCACATCCAACAATAGAGTCATCCAATTACTTCGAATATGACAAGACACTGTCACAATATCGATTGATAGGAGGAATATCCTAATCGAATAGATCCATTTCAGTCTAAATACATTACTAAAAATTTGGTAACTTTATGCCCGGTTATATTTTTGTCTCAAAACCACAGCTTTTATTTTTACCAAGTTGCCGTCATATTAACGTCAAATTCTATTGCATTTCCCTTCGCTATAGATAAACAATTTTTAGGAAGGAACTCTCACTCTGGCTTTACAAGCTATTGAGGGTTTTTCCCATTGAGCTCATGTGATATGTAATTAAACATGTCATTATCACTACACTTCTAGAAACATTTTAATAAATACAAAAACATTTTGTAATGTATAAAAGGCTTTGTACAGTGTTAAATGCAGAAAAGCCCATAACAAAATCTGTGGGAGTAATATTCCAATTACTCTTAGAAAATCAGGTCTTCTAAATAGATTAATAATGCAAGTTCTAGAACGTCCATGTTCCGCCATAATTAGAAGACTCAATGTCGTTTAAGTAGACACATCTCTGGTCACCGTTAGGATGGCAGTCATTTTACGTGTACCGCAGTGATGTCACTTTAGTTATTTCACAATTTCTCTGAGAGAGAACTTACTTCGTTAACAAACAATAAATTAATTAATAAATAAATTGTTGTTACTACATCTTTTTCCTTTTCTTTTTCTTTTTCCTTAAGATGCTCCAGACATTGAGTACTAAACGTCGGAACCTAAACCCTTCATCACGCGGTCACCACCGAAAGACGACACATAAGAACATAAAGAACTTCATTATGACAACAACCACAAAAGCCTACGTAATAGTAACCGTAACGATCACGTAAAGACTGAGTAATAAACTTCTACATACCAGAGTGTCTCTTTTTGAGCCACAAGTACAAAAATAAAATCCTCACATGCTGGTGATCTATATTAACATATAGGTAGATACCCCGCAAGTACTTTAGACGAAAGGCCAAATAGGAATAAGACGACTTAAGACAAGTAGACAGACAACATCCAAACTGGCTTCTCAGGGAGGAGTATAAGAGGAAAGCGATTCAACCGGCTATCAAGATCGCACAGCATGGATTGGTAGATAAGGATTAATTTAAATCAAATTATAATTATTATTAACTACGGGAAACAGACAGAGAAAAACAAGCTCCTACCCCGGCGCAGGAGCTTGTTTTTCTCTGTCTGTTTCCCGTAGTTAATAATAATTATAATTTGATTTAAATTAAAATGTAATCATTCTGTAGTATAAATACTACCAAAATCGTAAAAATGAATTTCTAATTGATTGTACGAGGTACAGGTACTAATTGGGTACTTTATAATTATAAGCGATATTTCTCGGTCTAGTTCTATGTCATTAATGTTGACTACTTAGACTTTAGTGGAAAATTGAAAGCTTTAAAATCGGGTTAAGGTATCTAAAACGTCAGGGGAAACCATACTCCCGCGTAGCTTAGCTGGTAAGAGCACTGTACTGGAAATACAGAGGCCCGGGTTCATACCCCGGCGCAGGAGCTTGTTTTTCTCTGTCTGTTTCCCGTAGTTAATAATAATTATAATTTGATTTAAATTAAAATGTAATCATTCTGTAGTATAAATACTACCAAAATCGTAAAAATGAATTTCTAATTGATTGTACGAGGTACAGGTACTAATTGGGTACTTTATAATTATAAGCGATATTTCTCGGTCTAGTTCTATGTCATTAATGTTGACTACTTAGACTTTAGTGGAAAATTGAAAGCTTTAAAATCGGGTTAAGGTATCTAAAACGTCAGGGGAAACCATACTCCCGCGTAGCTTAGCTGGTAAGAGCACTGTACTGGAAATACAGAGGCCCGGGTTCAAACCCCGGCGCAGGAGCTTGTTTTTCTCTGTCTGTTTCCCGTAGTCAATAATAATTATAATTTGATTTAAATTAAAATGTAATCATTCTGTAGTATAAATACTACCAAAATCGTAAAAAGGAGATAAGGATTAAGTAAGTAAGTAATATTCTCAATAATAAAATAAATCTAGAAAAAAAATATTACTAAGTTGAAATCTAACAGTTAAGAAACTAGTCAACATACTTGAAGTACCGCCTAATCCAAAAAAAACTATAATTATTATTAATATTCAAATCAAGAATAAAAGAAAAAGGTAAAAGTTTTCGAAGAGAACTTCATGAAGTTGGAATTAAACAATAAATCATCTGTTATAATTGTCCAAAAGAGTTTGATTCTTATCTCTTCACACGACAACTTCACGAAAGGTTCAAAGTACTATTATTCGATTTGAAGTTCAGAGATGAACAGTTAGATTGGGATGGTAAATAGTTAAGAGTGAAGCGTGCCAGAAAATCACTACAATAGAATCTTAACTGTGTATATATCTATACTAGTGAGTAACACAGATTTGAGAACTAGGTGTGGAGGTGGTTTGTCTTACCTTAGTATTTCTAACTCCTCCAATCTCTGACTCATAGCTTTGTCTCAACCTCGCCGCTCAAACTATTATTATAACTTTTCTACTCTCTGACAGGCAACAACTTGAGAAATATCACAGTCAAAACCTAACCTACATTATAATTATAGACTTTGCACCCTTCCAACCAAATTTAAACGTAATAATACTTCTTTACTGATAAATAAACTATAAATAAATTAATAATGATAAACAACCATATGCGCTAACAAAAATTTCTGAACTATTAACTAAATTTCTTTACATATAGGCTATTTAGCTATTATTAATTTAATGGCAACAACTTGAGAAATATCACAGTCAAAACCTAACCTACATTATAATTATAGACTTTGCACCCTTCCAACCAAATTTAAACGTAATAATACTTCTTTACTGATAAATAAACTATAAATAAATTAATAATGATAAACAACCATATGCGCTAACAAAAATTTCTGAACTATTAACTAAATTTCTTTACATATAGGCTATTTAGCTATTATTAATTTAATTTATAAACCTAATATAAGACCAATATTTATAAAACAAACTAATATAATATAATATAAATATATATATAAAGCAATAGCTGGAAGAGGAATGGTGATGACATAAATATATCATTAATTATCAATTCTAACCTATATCTCGTATAAGTAATAAACAATGGAAAAGGATTAATTTAAAATTAGTGTAACAGGATAAAGTAATGAAATTCATTTACTTGGTCCTTTGGAGAACAGAGGAACAATGGGAGTAATCGTAAATCAGTATTGTACACAAGGGTACAATTCAATTTAATTCCTTTACCCAATTAAATTAAAACAAACCCCTTTCTCCTTCCTACGATTAAATGTGATTTTCATTTTAAATAACCCAAAAAGGTTGTAACAGAAATATTGTTTTCATTAGCTTTTTGTTTCATTTGCATTTACATTTATGGTATAACATTATAAATATGTAAAATATCGTAGAAAATACTTCATCATATTTCGATCTTTTATTGCTCTGTGCCAATAGTAAATTATGTATTTTAATAAGTATCTATACATACAATAAGAATTGCGATTTATTTTATTTATAGTAAATTTTACATGATATTTCCAATCAGTGAGACGATTCAAGGCAAGAGTCAATGCCAAGCTAATGAAAGCGAGAATTGGAATTGGAAAAAAAATTGTTAAGAAAGTTTATTGGAAATTTATGGAGACATAGAAATGATAAGAATAAATACAAGAATTTGGAGTTGCTGCCTGGAAGGGATATTCTTTCTGTCCGATCTTGTTCTAACAACTTTCTCTATACTCATTAAATCTACTAGATATGGATTTGGACGACCGGGTCTAGTGCTGAACCAAGTAATTGACAAAGTATGTCATTAGGAGCTTACAAGATTGCAGAAATAATTAGATAAATACTGCGTGTCTGAGGACAATCACGTGACAACTAGGTTTAAAAATTAATATATAAATACTGCATGTCTAAGTAATCAGGTGAAAACTAGGTTTACAAATTAATAGATAAATACTGCGTGTCTAAGTAATCAGGTGACAACTAAGTGCAAAAATTATCAGATAAATACTGCGTATCTAAGTAATCAGGTGAAAACTAGGTTTACAAATTAATAGATAAATACTGCGTGTCTAAGTAATCAGGTGACAACTAAGTGCAAAAATTATCAGATAAATACTGCGTATCTAAGTAATCAGGTGAAAACTAGCTTTACAAATTAGATAAATACTGCGTGTCTAAGTAATCAGGTGACAACTAAGTGCAAAAATTATCAGATAAATACTGCGTATCTAAGTAATCAGGTGAAAACTAGCTTTACAAATTAATAGATAAATTCTGCTTGTCTAAGTAATTAGGTGAAAAACTCGGAGTATAAATTATTAGACAAATATGCGTGTCTAAGTAATTAGGTGTCTCGAGTTAAGTCAAAACTTATTTTATAGATAAGAGGGTCATTAAGAAATTCCAAATAACATTTTGTCCCTCACTGCAAAGAATATCAGGAGCATGTCTTTAACAAGAATACAATATATTTAATGTATATGAACCATTTATTTACTATCACTAAAGAAAAAAAATAAATAAAGAAAAATATGGGCTTGGTACCAAGAGATGTAATTTTCTTTCTCGCTAAATGGGGTATTGTTATAAATCAGGTTTAAGGCCACAGTTGAGTGGAATAAAAGTACCAACATTTATGTCCTCCAAACATAATTTTGAAACAATATGGAGGTAAAATTACGACACTGATAAACACCTAAAGAAGAAGTGGCTTACAGGCTTAGGTTGTAAAAAGTATTAAAAGGTTGTTAGAAAAAAACATCAAATATATATTATTGTACAATGTTGTATATAAAGTATAGGGTCGAACTTGGGTGGAACCAACCCTCTAGTTTTATACACATAATAAAAAGAAAATATTACATACAAATAGTAAATAGGAGTTAAAAACTTTTCCAGTCTTTTAAGGTATAGAGCATTTTTAACTTCACGCTCTTTCAGATTTTATTTTTTTTTCCTCTTCTTAAAGATTTCTGTTAAAAGTTGTTGAGGTAAAAGCAGTAGTGCCAACAACTTTTTACGAAACCCCCTTTTTCTTTCACATTATTTAACATCCACTTTAGTAAAATCTTGAAGCACTTTAAAATACCCTAAATCACAGGCATTTCCTCTTCAGGAAAAACCATCTTAAACAGAAAAAGATTTTTTTAAACTTTTTCCCGATGAGCGTATCATCATTATAGATATTTTTAAAGCTCATTACTTTTTCGTTTTAAACCGTTGATAGTTCAAGGATTTTCACCTCGTTTCGAAAAAAGAGTACTCATTATTATAATGAGTTTTAGTTCCTTTATATCCTATTTTACGTAAATTAAATAGTAAATCACTAAAAAAATTAATAAAGAAAGAGGATATACGTCTTTACAAATCAAATAATTTATAATGTAATATTTTTTAACACGAATGGTCAATTTTAGTTCAACAGAACTTAAGTAAGTTTAAATTAATTTGTTTTTGACACCCCCCTGATGTTTCTCTTTTCATGGATGCTTAAGGTGGCCATCAGTTGTGGGAGTTAACAAATATATTAAAATAAATGACGAGGGGACACCTTCAATACTACACATATAAAATAGATGGTTACTTTACTTCACATTCTATAAAATAAATAACTTACTTAGACATCTCACTTTACAACAAAAGTTAATTAATTCCACGCAGCTTAAGAAAAAAAAGGTATGTCAAATAGGGTATACCAAAGTAGTTTCCTCAAGTCAAATTATTAGAATTATCACAAGACTATGAAACTATTTATTTCCCCTATGAATTGAACGTTTGGACAGTTTGCTATAGTGACCTACGTCAACGAGTAGTTATTAACATAAGGTGGTCCACAAAACTGTCCCCTGATGTCTGAAAAAGTACGGGTATATTTCAAGAAATTTATGAATTCGGAGACAAAAAAATGTTGAAAATGTTAAAAATGGATGTAAAGAGAGTATTGAAGCCTAACTCAAGACAGATAACAGATATACAAGAAAAAAAGATTTGAACAATTATTACATTACATCCATTCGAATCAATCTTTAAGCTAATGATATAGTGACTTCGTTTTAAAAAGACATAAACACGAGAAAAAAAAAAAAAAAAAAAAAAAAAAAAAAAAAACTTAATAGCTAAAAGACAGAAGGCAGGGAACGGCTTAACGTGATAAGTAGATGCAAAATCGGTTTATACCAAAGCTAAGTGAAGAAAATTCTTCCCGAGGCGGGGATATAAGATTATCCCTAGGTGGAATCTCCTCGCGGAGTTGTTTGTTAAACTGGTTATCTCTACCGACAAGGCAAGGGCAAAGGGGAAAAAAACGCAGAGCGGTATAATAAATCCCGTTATATTAAACTCAATAGAACCGCGCAGAGAAACATCTTCATCCATAATAAGACAAACCAGCATTTTTCCTTTTCCCCGTTAACAAACAAACAAAAATAAAAATACAAAACATTTCAAGGTCTAAGTTTTTATTTTTAATTAAATCAACTATACCTATTCAAAAGTATTTTGTTAATATTGATGAGCACAAGTAGATAGAGTTTTTTAAAAATATTTTAAACCTTCATACGATAACATCACAATAGATAGATAATAGGGCAAGGAAATACATAATTGTATTTGAAAATTTATTTATGCTTGAAAATAAATAGATGGTCATTTTTAGAAATAAAAGTAGTTTTCTTCGTATAAATAAACAGGTCAAGTGTGTGCTAGCCACCACACATCGAGGGTCCAAAGGCAACACTGTATTGTTGTAGTAGTACCCTATTGATGGTGTTTTTTAAAAAACTAAAAAGCTTACTTTGAACTATTCTATGGGTCTGATATTCTCAAAACACATAAACAACTTCTGATGAAGTATTTTTTTGCCATTGAACCGAAAAACAGCCACATAAATACATTGAAAAGACCATAACTATAAAAAAAACCGTATTTTGCCAATAAAAGATAAAAAAATTTTTTTTCGAAATTTCCAAAAAGTGGTATCTTTACTTTTGGTCGAAGAATGTTCAGGAATTTTTTCAGATTTTTTGCACTTCACATAAGCGAGATAGAGGGGGGGGGGACACGTTTCAGACCCACTTCAAACGTGCCTACGCTCGCCCTATCAAAGTTATAACCAAAGAATTATATATTTTTGTAATCAACTAAACGTACCTTTTAATATGATACCCCTCACGATGTCGAAAAAAAAAAAAAAATAACCCTAAATTTTTTTACACTAAAGTTTTTGAAAAATATGTTTTTTAAGTCGCTATATTTTTAACATGTGTGGGTAGGTACAATACATATACATGCCAAATTTCAAAGTCATCGGACGAAAGATGTAGACAGACAGACAGACACACGCGCAAAAATATAAGGGTCCTTGGCTTTTGCCTACGGACCCTAAAAATTCGATTAAAACAATAAAAGAGAGGAGCCGCCTTCTTTGGGCACCTTATGTGATGGGATTTGAACCAGAGACATTTTTATAGGACAATATGTACTTCCTTAAGTATGCGAGTGACTAAGAAAATATCATACCATTTAAGATCGTATTCAAATGACACAACTCGACCCAGTATTAAAACAAGATTAATCGAAATATTTGTTAGAATGCTGAGAAAAATAACAATGATAATGTTTTTATCTCAATTTTAAATATTTATCAAAAATTTGTATTAAGCATACAAAGGAAAAGTAGAGAACTAGTCTCACGTTCAATACGAAACCGCTTTTCGCCTTAACTTTAGTGTGAAAGGAAAAGCTGGTTATATCAGTGTGTATGTGTCAAAAACTTTTATATAGAGGAAGCTAAAGAAGTAGTAGAGGTTTGACTTTTTTTTCTGCTCTATTGTAACAGAGTTATACATCTCTCTTCCACTAAAACTAGAAAACAAAAATGTATAGTTCTAAATTATCAGAGTCGAAAAATGTCATCTCATATGTTTGTGAATTGATACCTCGAAATCCTTAGGATATTAAATCTACTTTGGTTTCATTGAAAATCCATTTTATTTTTTATAGTAATATATTTAAATAATAATAATAATAATTTGGACTAAACTACAGTCAAATTTAAATAACTTCATTATATTTTTTTGAAAAAAAGTTTGTCTCATTGAATAGATGAAGTTAGATTTTTCCCTGACCTAAAATTCCAATTTTACATTTGAAGTTCCCGTTAACGCGAGCGTTGCGATAACGTTGTCCAACAAACTAATTCTGGCCATTGGTAAAAAACGAACATGTCTACCAAATCTAATCAAAATCGGTATACTTTTACACTAGTTATCACACGTTTCGGACGGATCGCGGACACACAGACAGACTAATGTCTGAAATGTATTTCATTATTGGAATTTTTGAAAATCGGAGACATAACATTTTTTTAGTTCTCAAAAGTGAACACGATGCTTCCATTACCTGTGGTAAGCTCGGAGGAAAAACAGAGATAAATTAGTACAAAAAAACAAACAAATATATTATATTCGTTCTCAGGACGTCCTTCTCTTTTATTTGAGACTCCACATGGAGCATTTCTGTTAAAAAAGTTAACACACAAAAAATTGGGAATAAATCAGTCTGTTAAAATAAACAGGAGTTAGTTATTAAAAATCGGAGTATGTATTTTATAAAGTCCATTGGATTAAAGGATATTTTAAAAGACGAAAATGTCTTTCATTGTAAAGGTAAATTGTCATGGAAGTTTAAGCCAATTTCTTCAAGTGATTTTCAACTTTGATACAACAATTATTATATTATACAAATTAAATTAAATTACACTGAAGGTTAAAA
The DNA here is from genome assembly GCA_001010745.2 of Gerris buenoi. Lineage (NCBI taxonomy): Eukaryota > Metazoa > Arthropoda > Insecta > Hemiptera > Gerridae > Gerris > Gerris buenoi. The sequence goes on from KZ651223.1 coordinate 97,652, forward strand.
TAATATATCTTGATTAAGTAGAAACTTAAAGAGTATTGTCAAAGTTAGCTTACTATATAATTGATAACGCAAGTTACGGGGAACAGAGCTTCGTGTCGGCTCCCTCCTGCACGAACAATTAAACAACTGAAAAGTCAATCGTGTACACATCATAAGTCTTTGAGATAAATGAGAAAGATTGACTGTTATGAATACTAAAAATGCAACAATAAAATCAAGACTTAAAGAAAAAACGTTAACAAATATGCGTGCCAAAAAATATCTTATTTATAAATTCTATTTAAACACTTAGTAAGTTTCTTTGCAAATTATATTAATATAATAGACTTCTATGTATTAACTTTTTCCCTGTGCTGAAATTATATTTACCTAATTATATAGTTTTCCTATTCTCCATGATAAAAAATATTAATGACATTCTTAATTATTGTGGCTATTCTTACAATAAAATTACTATAAATAATAGGTGTGGACTGAAATCTGTTTAAGTAAGAAAGAATCAAAACCAAATAAAAATTAAAGAGGTGGGTATAGAGTCATATAATCTATAAATTTAATTCATAAAATCGGTCCAAGACAACTTAGACAAAATGTCTCCTCGTGTTGAAACTGTATTTAAATTCCATAATATCTTATTTAATTGATATTTTTTAAAAAAAATTAAAAGCGTTCAATGGTTGTTTAATTATTGTTTTTAATTTTCAACCAAATTAGATTCATTTTCTTCAATATTTCGTAAACTAGATTTTGTCCGAGAACACGACTTATATTTTTAGATTTCAATTTAAATGGACTACATTTTAGAATTTTTTTTATTAAAATCGTCTGAACCGTTTTCAAGAAATTGTTTTCTCCACTTTTTTCAGAGTTTTTAGGGGCTAGCGTCCCCAAATTCGGATCGAGCTAAAATTAATTTCTCAATTTCGCCTTGGGGTTTGATTTACTGAACATAATATGCCAACTTTAAAAAAAAACAGTAGTTTAGGCTTCACGCTTCTGCACAGACGAGAGACTTTTTTTAAATACAATATTTTTTGAAATCAGGGGATCTCAAAACGTTTAAATCCATAAAAATCGATTTTTCACGCTATTACAATACTTTCTATTTATATGAGTAAGTAAAAATGTTATTGATACCTTACTTTTTAAAACGAAAAGAACTAAGTCCAAAGCCCAAAATCGGGCCTCTAACAACCATAGGTGTCGAAGGAAATAAGCCAGAATCGACATTTTGGCGAGATTATGTTTCGGAGAATATAGATGTTTCGGAGAATATAGATGATGAGGATAACATTGCTTCTTATTCTTTATTTTAATTTTAAGTAGGTACATTCTTACTTTATTTAGGTAAATAAAGTTGTTTCTTGTTTTAGGGTTGTGGGCTACAAAAATATATTATTTATGAAGTACGCACCAAGAATATGAGAAGCGGCAGAAAGACACGATTCAAGTATAAACTTGCTAATAAACATCAGTGGGGTAGAGCTCCCGCAAGGAAAATTCATGCGCCAAGATAAACTACGGGCTGCGCATCCAAACTCTAGGCTAACTAGAATTAGCTTGGAGCTTCCAAAGTTGAGATTTACTTAATTGCAAACTGGTTCCCTCTCGCCTCCCAATTAACTTTGCAGATTAACTTTAAAACTTTACTTGGACGAGTTGAAATTGCCGACAAATAAGATGAAATAAACTCTCTCCTGCAGTCAATCAACAAATTGGGAATAATTGGTAAGAATTAATTTTTTTTTTTCTTTCATTAGTGGTAATATGTACAATGACAATTATTGAGACTGTAATAAGTAAAATTATTTTCACGTGAATAGAAGCGAAGGAAAATCACTTTCTAAAACAAAAGAAAATTACACAAGTAAATCGACATCTTAAAATTATAATTATTGGAACTATTGCAACTTAAATCGGACATGTTTCACACGAATGAATGCAAGATGGAAGTAAACCAATTGTAATGAAGTAACAATAACAAAATAGGAACTTCCACTCTGTATGTGACAAATTTCGTTACGGAACTGTTTGATTTACTTTAACCAGGGTAAATAAGGGTATTATTATTATTATTATTATTATATTAATTAACAATTAAACAGTCAGTCAATTAGTGTGGAAGATAGCTTCCTTGTGTCCTGTTTCGTATAATGATTTCCTGTTCGTAATTTAATGATTTTAGTATTTTAAAACCAATTATTGTCAAATATATTTAATCCCCCTCCCCGTTTTTAGGGTTTCAAGGTCACCCAAGAAAATCGGTCCAGTAGTATACATTTTTTTTTTTTTTTTAAAACCTACATTTTTTGGATCAATGCATTTAAAAAGTGTAAATTTATCAAAATAATATTTTTGCGCCATTACAATTCTTTCACAATCTTGCCTTATAATTTATAGTCAATATACAAAGACATTTCAAACCCATCTCTTCTTTACGAGTTCTATCTTTTATTAATAATAAACTGATTCCAATAAAGACAAACATCATAAAAGTAGGGGAAACTGTTATTTTCGATATCTTAGCGCAGAGAAAAGTGTTAAATCATTACTTTATTTATTTTACTTTGTAAGCAATTTTTATGTTTGAAATGAAAATAGGTATAAGCTAAATCAGCAATTAAAAAACAAAAAAAACAATCTAAAAATATATTTTTATTTTAGATCTTCATACTATTCATAGAGTATAAAAAAAAGATGTTTGCACAAGGGGAAATAAACGTGGTTTTTTTTTAATCCATAATACGGGTTTAATATTTTTTTAACACCATTGGAGGAAAATTTGTACATATTGATTGTTAATCAATATTACCATCAAGGTTATTAGGGCGCCCCCAAATTTAGAGCTTGAATTATTTCTCAATAATTATCCTAAATATTATATACGTCAAATTTAATCGTAATTGGTCCCACGGTTGCTCAGATCATTTGGACTCAAGGAACATTAAACCATTAAATTCATCAACATATCAAATCTTTTTTATTAAAATAAAAATTTATTAATAGAAATATCGGTCCGATAAATCGTAAAAAAATAATATTGATACTGAAAAGAAATTCTATAATATCTCATTTAATTGATTTTTAAAAATAAATAAATTTTTTACAGGAGGTTGTTTAAATTTTTATTCGTGTTATAACAAGATCAGATTAATTTTCATCAATATCTAGATTTTTGCTGGGAAAACGACTTGTATGATTAGATTCTTATTTAAATCGACTACATTTTAGATTTTTTTAAATAAAAATATTAGAAACTGTTAAGCTAAAATTCATTTTAGCGTTAAATTTCAAATTTCATCGAAATGGGCTCAGTTACGCTCCATGTGTCTGCACAGATACCAGACCAACATTTTTAAAACACCACTTTTTTAGGTAGAGGACCTCAAAACCAGTAAATCCATCAACATCTCAAACTCAGTTTTTCGCACCATCACAAAACTTCCTCTTTATTATATACAAAATATATAGAAAAGAAAGTAAAAAAGGAGACGGGAAAATCCAACCAACTTGAATGAAAGTCTTTCAGTCTTTTATTCGGTAAAAACTTCCAATAGTGACTTTCTTAGCGGAGAGAAAAATTATAGAAAATATCCTGTAGGAGATTAGAAAATATTGCGGATTTTTACGGCAGAAAACTGAGTAGAGCTATAGAGATTTTGCCCTTAAAAACAACAATATATACGCTTAGAGAGCCTGTACTTGAGAAGAAAAGAAAAGCAATATCGCATGCCTTAGACTTTAGACCAAGCAAGGGCTACAGCACAAAACTTTATACTATCAAACCGGATAAAAATCCATTTTAGAGCTGCTATTGACACGGAAACAATACAAAATTATATTAAAAAAATAACATAAAATACCACCAGGATTAACAATAAAATCCAAATGGAAAGTCAAAGATTAGAAATAATAATACAGAGGGAAATATCTAAACTTATCAGAAAATGTTATAACACTATTTGTAGAAGAACACAGCTCAACCGTTACTAACATGACAGCTGTTACTTTTCTATTCTTCCTTTTAATTGAAAAGGGTTATCATGTTATTTGTTATGAAATCAAACTTAATCATGCTAATATATATATATTATAATATTCATTATTGGTAGTGTTCATTAGAGTTGCAAAACTAGCTTACAATTTTAAATTTTGAATTGTTAATATTTGGTGAATGCCAAATATTAACAAGTGAATTGAATGCAAGGGTAACGATAACAAGTCAGCCAGGGTTCTGAGACAGAGGCACTACCCTCATTCAGCTGTTACCTTCCAGACGACTTGTTTTCCCCTGGAACCACCCAATTTTACACGCTACCTTGCCATGGCAGAGTTGGGAAATAGCATACTGCGAATCAAAATAACAATACAACTTTATCAAGAAGCAAATTCTAAAACATGAGGCAAACAGTTTAATACAATAGAAGCGACTCAAGGGAGGGTAACCAACATAAAGTCAGTCGATAAGAAAACAAAAAGTACACTTAAGGCTTAAACAATGTCACAAAACACAATATTGGGCCTATCGAAAAAGTCTGAGAAAGAAACAAGTACACTTAAGTTAACTATAGGAAAACAAAAAGTACTTAGGACTTTCACCTTACGCCTCTTAGGAAGCAGAGTCGAAAAGTATAATATAGCACCAAACAACCAGTACATAAAGAAAAACCTATGCTAAAGAAAACGAAAAATAACAAACTTAACTAGATGTAGAACTTAAGGGTATAGTCAAAAGATATAATGTACTGTTGGTCAAAGAGTACTTAAAAAAAAAAAAAAAAAATATTTGTAAATAAAGAAAATAGTGGCAAATAAAACTAGATTAAAGACATAAAAAAAACAGCAATAATACAGTTTCAATAAAAAATAAACTATTACTAATAATTAAAAAATACAATTGAATTTAGCAATTGGGAAGTAGTCCTTAAGAGCCAGTAAATTTTGAAGTTAATTTACGAACAAAAGTCACGTCGTACGCAAGTAGTGTGTTAAAGTGTTTAGGGAATCTTAACAGTCTTCCGACTATTCCACGATAATTTCTCTAAACATCCAGTTAAGTTACTTGCAACTCACATAAAACCAAGGTCGAATAAACCTACGTTCTGGTGATCTCTGCTTCCTTAAGAGGCGTAAGGTGGAAGTCCCATGTATACTTTTTGATACAATCTCAGAGAGATAAGGGATGTTAAACACTGTTGACCATATCAAGTGTTTGCGTGAAGTGGTCAATCCCCTGTGGTCCTAAATTAATCTAATATTTTGTGGACCAGGACTCAGTTTGTTTAGCTCGAGATTCAAAGATTGCAGAAAATTACAATAAAGTTCTGATCAAAAGATTATAAGATATTTTTAATTAATATTATTTTTTTAATAAATTAAAGTGGAAGGCCGATTCAAAAACAGGATGCATTTTTTGACTCGTCCTTAGTAATTAGTATAGTGCTGAGGAATAAATTGATTCAGTACTCTCTTAAAAGTTTCTCTTACAAATTAAACCCCAAAACGTACTGTTTAATAGGGGAGCATAGGGTAATGGCCCACGTACCCACTCCAACGTTCATGGATTAGACTGAGAATTCTCTAAATAAGATAAGATTCTACAATACAGTTTTGACCATCGTAACTTAGTTAAGGTAAAGGTGAATTCAAAAGTTTCTTAAAGTAAGCTAAATAACTAACTTCATTTCTAGCGTAACGACAAAAACATGGTATAACCCTTAACATCTTTAGTTACATTTACATATTAATTAAAATGTATTTAAACTTAGTCTATTTCAACATTAATTCAGAACGAGAAGAAACTTCCACGTTATAAGTAAATTATACAAAGAAGCCTGTTTAATATTCTAGGTAGAATGTGTTCAGGTTAAACAAAGAAGACTACATTTTTGGGGGGAATTAATTTATTTTTCATCTTTTTACCATTGAACAAATTGGGTTTTGTTCCTAAAATTAGGACTTACACACAGTAAAAATATATAATAGAATTATTATTTATTGTGTAAAAGATATCCCTTTAAAAAGTAGGGAAAGAGGTGAGATAGATAAAAAAATAGTGGTCTTCATTGGGTTCTATTTATTTTACCTAAAGGACAGGAGGATAACGAATTTGGGTTAGAAGTCTCAGACGAAGGACGAAGGGTCATGCCTCGATCTAAAGGGCTACTATTATTTGTTTCTAAATAGAATTTAGAGTAAGGACAAGGACACCCTACACCTACAGTTTGACAAGTGTGACGCGACCTAGTACTTTCATCTCGCCTTCATTTCTTCCTTGACACATTAATTGATCATAATTCAACTAAGTCAGTACAAGCATAAGTTGAATTATACAGTTATGGGACTGTTTATGAAGACCATCTTAATGAATAACATAAACTGACTGAGTTTACGTTAAGAGATGGTATATGTTATTTTATGAGTGAATTCTTTAGCTATTTGTTATAATAATGAATAACGAGGCAGTAGTATGACGTAACAAAAGAATTTTGATAAAATATCAGGAAAATTGTCTGTGTAGAAGATTATATAAAATTTCGAACCACGATTGTTTATTTTAACATTGTGGAGACAATATTTTTGACTTCTACAATTGACCAATTTTATATCCTTGTATTGACATCTATATCTATAGTCATGATTATGAATTGGTACAATAGATCAGTCAACAAAACCAATCATATCAAAATTTAAAACTTTTTAATAATCGAGTTAAATAATATGTAAATACGTAATTTATGCCCAATATTTCATCAACAAATTAAGTCATTTTATAAATGAAAAATTAAAAAAAATACGGTAGTAAAGAAAAAGTTATATACTGTATATACTCAGTATTTGAATCTAGCAACCCCCTCTAGCAGCTATGGGGGACTCTCATTCCTTTCACTTATTATGTATTTATTTTTTGATTTGTTTTGATTTTCATAGACTTTTTCATTACTTCAATTAGTTATAATAATTGTACTTTGTAACAATATTGTGTTTTATGTATTATTATTTTTAAGTGTGTGAAGCTTAATTTTAATTATTGATAAGGATTAAAACAGACGAAGAAATGTCTCTCATTTATCTATTAGGTTTTAACAAATCCAAAATCATTAAATACAAAGAGCTTGTAAAATTTACCGAACCATATGGTAAAATTAAGGTGTAAAAAGGTAATGGATCTACAAATAGGACTAGTTTCCTTTTCCATTAAATAAACTAATAATTTAATCAAACTTTCAAAAAGAAAACGAAAACTAAGTAAGAAAGTATGTAGTAACTTTCACATTGTTAAAACAATTTACTTAACAAACATCAGTTTGTTATTAAGTTAGAAAGTAAGAAAAACACAACCAAGTATGCTATGCAATAACTGTACTTTACCTACATCATCACTAATAATGCATCGTTAACTTAGTCATAGTTAGAAACATTGTTTTGTTAGCGCTAAAAAGGTGAGTGGAAATACAAACACCTTCTAAAGGATAAACTAAACATAAAGCTCCTTATTTAATTTTAAAATCATTATTTTGACCCGAGATAAAAGTTTAATGGAGCTAGGAAATTGCTATCTTGCCACAAAACAATAATTGCAATACTATTATAATAATAATCATATTAAGAGTTTAAAATTGCACGATAAAAAGAACTTTTTAAATACTACGTTTTTAAATTTTCTGTCATAAATCATAAATTTGAAACCTGTCAAAATGAAGATTTTAAATATGGGACATGTCAAAACAAATAAAATAACTAGCGGATTTTCTCCGAACTAACTTTTCATATAGCCAAATTTGCTGAAAACTAATTAAATTCTGCTGCAAGATGGCTAATAGTATTAAAATAATTCATTGTCATCGTGTTCTGAGCTATTCTAAAAGTTTCAAATGTCTAGCTACTCGGGAAGTTAGTTAAAAATCGATTGTAAGATTTGTACTGGACAAACAAACAAACAAGAAAGCAAGCTAATAAAAACGCAGTAAAAATACAAAAGTAGTGTATCTGAAAAATAATATCAAAGATTTATACTTAATTTAATTAATGTATTTTGCTTTTTTACGTGTTATTATAATGATTTTACTTCTTCCATATAATTTATTAGCATACATAAGAAATCAAGTTTATTAAAATATCTTAAATTCTCTTAATGTTAACATCCTTAAGTTGGATAAGAGAGGATTTAGAATTGCTTAAAGGCATCATCAAACATAAAGCTTAATGTTGTACTATCAACATATGTCAGAATATAAGAAGTTCTCTCTCCTTCTGCAGAAGATAACGATGTTAACTAAGTTACTTCTGTAACTCTGGCGTTTCTTACATTTATCCTCAGCAACTTTTATCTCTTTAAAAGTTTCGAGTTTTAAAATTTTCAGTTCTAATAACGACATCAAAGTTCAACACTTTTTTTATATTTCGTCTCAATGGAAAATCTATATTATTTTGTAAGCTTTTCTAAATTTTCATTAATTAGGAGATTTGATAATAAGTATATTTTATCTTAATCGCATTTACCTTCTGTAACTAAAATAAACTAACTTATCTAGCTTAATAGCTTCTGTAAATAATATCACAAATAAACTAACTACGCATGGTGTAACTGCACTGATTATAATATTAAATTTAAATTAATATTTTTTTCCGTAACAGTACGGAATTAGTAGTATATATATAAAAAGGAATACTTAAAATGTAACTTTTCAATGTTTTCAGTCCTCTAACACTCACTTGTTTCTATAAAAGTGTATCATTATTCCCCTGCGGCCCAATGAATATCACATAAATTCTTCTTCGTTATTCTAACATCGTTATGTGCTTGACTTAAGGAACGGAGTCACTTTTTCAGATCTGGCGGCAATCTTTCTTCCTCGTCTCACAATGCAGCCATTGATACTCTCAGATTCCGACCACCCCTTCTGTTTTGTCATTTATAAATACATTATGAATACATTTTCTTATGAGGTTTTAAACGAAGCAGGTTTGTCTGGCTGCTCTAACCTTCTTCAGCCAGTAGAGTAGAGTCTTTCGTTTTCAGCAAGGCCTCCATTCCCTCCACTACAGAACGATTTAAGTTCCTCGGAGAATCAGGGCTTCAATCAACTATGTACTTTTGTACGAGAAAACGCTAAATAAGTATGCTAAAAGTAATTGCACCTTGGGATCAACCAGTTCCCAGGACGAGAAGGATAGCCTTTACTTCGATATATTTGTTGTTGTAATATAATTGTTGTCATTGCTTTTTAAATATTTTAAAATACTGAAAATTATTATTTACTGATAAATAGCAGATTCTCCAAAGTTAAGTATATTACCTATAAAGTTATATTTATCCAAAGAGAAATGTTTAAATTATTTAACAAACTTAAATCTTACTTAAAATAATTCTCAACATTTCAAGATAAATGAACTAAATATTTTTATAAAATTAATAATCTGTTAAACGGAAAAACAAACTCTGAAAATATGAAAATTTAAATTTAAGACTAAATTTTATCTTCTGATTAAACAACTGTATTATAGTCACGGGGAAATAATTGTTAATACTTCACCTTCTCTAAAATTAAACTATTTTATACTTCACAAATAATAATTTACATTTATTTTATTAAAAAATTATAACACACAATACATTTAAAAAAATATATAGGTATTATTAGTTATTTTTATTACTTTTTGAATTGAGAAATGAATTTATTTAAATATTTTACGAAATGAAAATTTATAAATAAAAATACGCTCAATAAAAACCAATAGGACCGTCAAACAAACTATAAAAAAATCGGCAGTTTCTTTAAGATTACCACAATACCAATAGAACAAAAATAAAATAATCAAAAATATAATTATAAAATTATTTTATTACATATTAATAATTATTATAAATATAAAAGTATTACTGATATGTAATTATTTTTAGTTTAACCGATAGTGAAATATAAACAACTATTGTGTGCTATTATGTTTAGTATATAAGTCTTTATTTAATATTTCTTTTATGTTCTTGCGGTAACCTCATTGTACAGATATAAGCCGAAAAAGACCTTTGTTTACATAAGTTAAATACTATACTATGTAAAAAAAAATCTACTTCCAATAACTTAGCAAAATTATAACTTTTGACGCTAATTAATAAAATAGCAAATTTATTTTTTTATAGGATTCACACATGGACCTTCTCCATTCAAAAATGTACTCACTGAATATATTAATTGTTTTTAAATAGTATATCTATTTATGATTCCATTTAAGTCAATAAATATCAAATTTGTGTTTATTTACTTGTAGATACATGTATACACGCTAAAACTACCACCGACTTATTTAAAATTTATTTTTTTTTAAATTTATTTATTTTTTTAAATTTAATTTGACATTTTATAATAAACTAATCTTCTTATTTATGAATTTGTTAACCTATTGAATTAAATGTAGAACTAACTTAAGAGAAAGCTCGCAAGAACATAAATCTTTACTCATAGCATGACAAGACAGTAACTATACAGCTTAATGCGACAGAACTGGATGACGGTTCGTTTAATATTCCAGAAGTTACTATTATTGTAACGGTCATTCAAAAACGTTTTGAACTTGTCGTCTAATTCCTTAATGAGAGATGTTTCATCAAGGTTGATGTTGCTGATATGTGTCATGCTGCAAACTATGACTTCAAACTTCAAGTATGATACTGGAGAGTTTGAAACTGGAGAGTTGGATCATCCAGTAGTTGATTAGTAGTGATGCTATCTGTACCCTGAATAACTATTTTCTATAACAATGAAGATCCTATAAGGGTAGAGGAAGGAGAAGAAGAAGACTAAACTACTTCATCGGCAACGTTTCGGCTTAGCCAGCCATTTTCGAGCCTAAACATAATAATTTATTCATAGCATGACAAGACAGTAACTATACAGCTTAATTAAATGATTTTATAGATACAGATATTTATATAGTAGTTACCTCTGTCGTAATAAGCTCTCAAGCTAAAGTGTTATTAATGTGATAGAAACATGAAGTGTTAGGGAACTGGTAGTTCACCTCGTCAGATATCCTAAAACTGGTAAAAAATATAAAAATAATAACTACTAGTTAATGTATTAG
>KZ651223.1:108930-122672 GCA_001010745.2 Gerris buenoi
TTTTTTTTCTCACTGTGATATTGTTTTCGAGTTGTTTTTTTGTTAAATGTTAGTTTATGTTAAAACATTTTTACCCATAGATACTGGGATTGTTAGTTTTTACGTACACTACTTACCTTTGAATTTTAAGTGATGAAGATCACTCCATCCTTATCATGGTAAATTTTCACAGTTATGCTAGTTTATTAACATCCTTTGATGTCTCATGGTGAATTAGAGGTTTATGTTTTTCGACACTTAATTTCGCTAATACATTAACTAGTAGTTATTATTTTTATATTTTTTACCAGTTTTAGGATATCTGACGAGGTGAACTACCAGTTCCCTAACACTTCATGTTTCTATCACATTAATAACACTTTAGCTTGAGAGCTTATTACGACAGAGGTAACTACTATATAAATATCTGTATCTATAAAATCATTTAATTAAGCTGTATAGTTACTGTCTTGTCATGCTATGAATAAATTATTATGTTTAGGCTCGAAAATGGCTGGCTAAGCCGAAACGTTGCCGATGAAGTAGTTTAGTCTTCTTCTTCTCCTTCCTCTACCCTTATAGGATCTTCATTGTTATAGAAAATAGTTATTCAGGGTACAGATAGCATCACTACTAATCAACTACTGGATGATCCAACTCTCCAGTTTCAAACTCTCCAGTATCATACTTGAAGTTTGAAGTCATAGTTTGCAGCATGACACATATCAGCAACATCAACCTTGATGAAACATCTCTCATTAAGGAATTAGACGACAAGTTCAAAACGTTTTTGAATGACCGTTACAATAATAGTAACTTCTGGAATATTAAACGAACCGTCATCCAGTTCTGTCGCATTAAGCTGTATAGTTACTGTCTTGTCATGCTATGAATAAATTATTATGTTTTAGGCTCGAAAATGGCTGGCTAAGCCGAAACGTTGCCGATGAAGTAGTTTAGTCTTCTTCTTCTCCTTCCTCTACCCTTATAGGATCTTCATTGTTATAGAAAATAGTTATTCAGGGTACAGATAGCATCACTACTAATAAATCTTTACACTGATTTTTCTAAAGAGGAGACGCATGTTTTGCATTATAAATCTATGCAATCTAAATTATCCTTGCATGTAATGGCCTATAAAATTGATAATTATTAAAATTTATATGACTTTAAATTAGATTAGAAAAAAGATTTAGTCTTTGATGATGGATAAACTAATTTTAATCTAAATTTTAGTTTAAATCTAATTATAATTTTTACTAACTACGGGAACAGACAGAGAAAAATAGACTCCAGCGCCGGGATTCTAAATTTTAGATAAATATTTTTTTACATAAAATAAAATTATCTAATTAAGAGAATTCTAAGTTATTTTTAATTAATAATAAATTTAATACAAATCAATTATCATTCATAGTTTTCATTTGATCTTACATCTTCAGTCAAAAATTTTCATTTAAACATTTTCTCTTTCTTTATAGAGCTCAATGTGTACTAAATTTTGATTTCAAGATTTTCAAAAAAGGGGACAGATAATAAGTGAGGGAAAAGAGACACAGAAGTTTTAACTAGTAAAAGGGAAGGAAAGCAAGAAGATGAAAACAGTACTAAAGAGTTTCAAATTTTCTAAGTCAAAGTAAGTAGTAAGTAGAAGAAACTCTGTTCAGACTGGAAGTAGGGGTGTGGGAGGTTGGTAAGGATCAAATATCGGCCCCTTTGAAACAGCAGCTTCTATCTCAACCAAGAATCTACTCAAAAGATAGCTACTCTTATAAGGAGAATTCTCTATTGGGGACTACTTAAAATTCCTCACTCAACGAGACTTTTAAACAAGTCAAAGAGCTTGTCCAATACTACCCATCTTCATCTTCATATCTCTAAGTGAGACTTTGTCCAATAGAAACAAGTTTACAGCGAAAATATTCTTCTTCCAAAAATATAAAAAACATGAACTAGTTACTTTTTAAAAACTTTTATATGAAGTATTAACTTTAATAAGAAAAATACTACTAACCATTCCACTCATTATAATAAACTTTATATTATGTCGTTATTTCACTTTCATCTTTAACTTTAAAAAAAAAAAACTTTGAAAAACTTTTGAATATAAAGTACTAACTTTAATAAGAAAATGCAACTAAATGATATTCATATCGTTAAAAATCGAGTTCCCTTTTCGAAAAAGTTATTATATCTTTAGATTTATTTTTTTTCTTTAAATATTAAAGTAAAAATATATACTTTAAAATAGAAAATAATGGATCCAAGCATAGTAAAAAAGAGAAAATTTATTTTAGCTAAAAGAAGAACAATTTCACTCGGTAAAAGTTATATGTTTATAACGTCCAGAAACCTTTTGAATATTTTAAAAAAGTTAGAGGCTTTTGACATAAAATGAGTTGTATAAGAGACTGCAAATTTGATACTAGACATAAATTCTAAAAAATATACAAAAAAAATGTATGCTTCTAGAAAACAAATCGCGGTATAGAAATTTCATTATTTCAATTTAACCCATTGCAGAACTGCTTCATCTACGTCATAATTAAGACCTCTAGATCTTTTTTTAGAATCTCCGCTTGTTTCGTATAGTTTAAATATTATATTAAATTAGGTAGTTTAAACTTAATATACAAAATAGTAGACACTGAACTCGGAGCGATTTCATATTTATGAATACTTATTCCTTCTTCATTCCTTCATTTCCTTCAGGGGTGCCCAGAAGTAGGTTTAGGCACCACTACAGGTAAGGACTGACTTTTCTGCCAAGTTCCAACTATCTAGGTTAAATACCTTGGGCGCTACGATGATAACAAACACACATACATACAACATACATAATACATACAATATAGAAGTCATGCTGAAAACCACTCAGGAGGTCTTAAAAACACCCAAATTCCGTTGAAATAAATTTGGCTTTTCCTCGAACTACAAACAGCTTTTCCTCGAACTAACAGAATAATTTTTAAACTATGACCATACAAACTTTAAATGTCACTCACAATAACAGAGTAACAGTTCCCACCGTGAGCTGCCTCGAGGAAAAGCTAAAGTTTTTTGTCGTTGATACGCACTTTCAGAAACTTCGGAGCACTTTCTTACATAAACGGTTCGTTGTACGCAAAAAATGAAAATAACGTTTCTTGTGTGAAACTTTATATTCTTCAATTTTGATCTGATCTTTAATTGGTCTCCAAGCCACATGAAATGAGATATTCACAAAAATACGAAAAAAGTCGTGCAAAAACAAACACTATGCAAGTTATATTAAGCTAGGTTTTTGCTGAACCGTTCGTTGTACGAAAAAAATTAATAAGGCCTTTTCTGTGGGGAATTTAATAATCTTTAATTTTGATTTGACGCTTATTTTGTCTCCGAGCCATAGGAAGCGCGATATTCGTAAAAATACGTAAAAAGTGGTGCGGTGACGAATATTAAATATTCATAGATATTCTTCGCCCTATAATTAGTAAACCGTCCATTGTACGCAATAAATGAATAGAACTTTTTTTGTGGGAAATTTTGTGATCTTTAATCTTGATAATCACCTTGATCGGGGACCGAGCCATTGGAAACGAGCTATTCGCAAATAACTGAATTTGTTGACCTTTGCCCTTGAATATCTTTTAACGCGACAAAGACCTCGTTGCCGATTTTGGATATGTTTTTCAGAACGTCAAAAATCAAGCGATCAAAGAAAAAAATGTTGGCTCCAATTTTTTTTGGAACAGAAGCCATTTTTTTACTAAAATAACTGGACTATTTAACTTTAATTCAATTTCTATTGTAAAATAAAATTTCTATTTTACCTTGATTCTGAGTTTGTATAATCCTGTTAATCAACTATTTGGTAAATTTGAGGATGTTACATTTTTAAAAGTCTCCCGGTTCCGGGATGGGAGACGCAGATAGATGAAAATTTGATCCCTTGGAAATATAATGAATCTAAAGACGTACGCAATTAGACTTGCCTGACACACTACACACTCTTACAATTTTGTCCACTAAATATTATAAGACCTTACATTAAAACTTAATTACGACGAAGAGGACTTTTTGATAAGTACTACTCTGTACAAGTCCAGGGCTTATACAGAGTACAAAGAAAAATACAATCTAGGGTACCAGTACCATCAAGCCATTTTTGACTTTTTTTTGTTATGTTAAATAAAAATCATAGGTTTTTTTTTTATCAAAAATCGAACGTATCAAAAAATAATAGATTATCCAGTGATATTTGGTCAACTTTAAGCACTTATATTAATGCCCTAAACGTCTAAAGTGAAATTCAAGAGCATCATGGGCTAAAATTAAAAAAAAATATATTTGGAGGGAGGACACCCTACGTTTTGGGGGGATTTGCGCATTGAGCTTTAGGGGGGATGGGCACCACTGATTTCCTTAAAGAAGCTCGTTATATGAAAGTCCGATTGTATTTAAATTTACTATGCCTTTACACAAGTTGCAAACGATCATTCTGACGTTGCTCCATTTGATGTATTAAGTTTTCAGTTAAGTCGTTTTTCTTTCAAAGGACCAAATTATAAAAAATGACATACAAAAACTATACATATACTCGAAGTTTTATCATACAAATTTTTAATTTGATGATAACAGGAATTTGATTGGATTTGCCAGAAAGCAATATAGTCTGATAATTCGTTTAGCATTATATGTTTCTAATAATTTTATGATAGCAATTTAAATTTAATACCAATATCGAAACTATAAACTGAAATGTTGAGCCGTTGAGCCATGAACATCCAATATACAATAAACTTCTCTTCCACTAACTAATTAAATATTATATATAATTAGTAGTACGAATATCGCGCTTCCTATGGCTCGGAGACAAAGAAATAATTACTATAATAAAATATTAAAACATAATTGCATGTCCCTACTTAATACTAAAGAAACAATGACTATAATTAAATAATAATGTATGATAATTAAACGAACCTACTTTAGACCATTAAATTTCTTCTATTAAAATTATTTGTTAAAAAAAATCCAATATACCATAAAAAGATGCTATAATAAATTTTATGACTATTTAGAGTTTATTAACGTCCGGAAGAAGCTGTGCCTTAATGTCACCCTGGACGATAATTTGTAGGCTTTAACGACTTCAATCTGACGCTGGTAAAATCTCATGAGAAAAATAATATTTATAAAATAAAACCAATCTTAAGGCACGCTGCACTAAAGATAGAGTTTGATTGAATAAACTTGTTAAAAATGTAGGTATACACATAAATAATATGTATAATTTTTTTTAGAGTGAGCCAAATTTCAACAAAATATTGTTGTAAACAAATTCCGTATATATTGAGTTAATAAATTATAGTAAAAGAAGGTGAACTGATTAAAGTTATTAGAAGTGTGAATTTCTTTTCTGAGCTACTTTTTTATGTTTTAATGTCAAATATCGGTAAATAAAACCATTATTCAAAATATCTTTAATAGAATTAATTATTGTATATGTTAAATCTATGTTGAATCGAAATCGTGGAATTGTATTAAGCTTTTGCTTCTAGTTAAATTTAAAATAAACGTATATAAAAAGTATGCATGCATCAACAGTTATTGTAACATCATTCGAAATAAATTGAAATAAAATAATTTCAAAAAATATAATATACACTAAAGTAAACAAATACATTTTTTTTTAAAAAAAGGATGTTTCTTTAGTTTGTTTCTGAAGAGTTTATCCTTCAGGAGAAGTAATTAAGCACGGGTCACTGAATTCCGTTATGCATGAAAGCCTTTACTTTCCATCATATTTTCGGTCTTTTGTTTTCAAATTCTCTCCTTTTACTTATATTTTAACTAAATTACTTAAACGCGATATTATTTAAACATGAAGTGAGGAAAAATACAATAATGTTTCCTTCATATATTATGTAACCATTCAAATTAATTCCAACATATAAACTTTTAACACATTAAACCTTTCTCTGTAAAAATTTAATTAATAATTCGCATGTTCTTTTTCGTTTTCAAAAACAGAAACGACGATTAAAAATATACCGATTGCTAGTCTTAAGCATGGTCTTTAACTTAAGGACATTTGACAATAAACTGATTCGTATTTTCCTTTAAATTAATTTTTGAGAAGATATCCTGTTTTAATAAGAACATTTGTATTACAACTAAACAAGTTCGAAGAGTCGAAGTTCTACTACTATTGTAAAAGGAAGCTTTAATTAATTCATAAGTTCATATATCATTGAAAAGGTCACAAACATAGGACTTCTTTGTTAACAAATGTAGAATAGGTATGTAATATAATATATGTAAAATAGGAATGTAAATATAATCGGATGGAGATGAGTAAGATTATCAAAAGTTTAAAATTTTGTTTTCTTAAGAGGTTCGACCCTACAATTATTAATAACAATGAATAAACATAATACTCGTATCTGTTTTAAGAAGATTCCAATGACATCGTTGACTGTTTTGATTATTAAACATGATATGTTAAAAAAATACTCAAGCCTTCTAGCAAATACTTTATTACCGGAAAGCTAGATAACATTTTATTAGGTCATTAAAATAAGGTAAATACATGAATATATGAACTCATCTGATACACACAAAACTAAACAATTAGAACAGGATCTGTCTAACAATACATAATGTATTTGCCTTATAATATCGATATGTCTATTCAGAATGTTTTTAATACGACCAGCAAAACCAAATGATAAGTTAATGAATATAGGTACACGCCTATCTGTGAAAACCAAGATTTTTTAAGATACTTCTGAACCTTTTTTTCTTTTGTTTTGTAAAAACCTCAACACAATATACAGAAGCAATGTTCCTAAAATATATCTGACATGTCTTCTATATACTATGCCTGTTTTAATAACTATTTGGCAGTAAAATAAGTGAATCTTTCCAACTCAATGACAATTGAATAAATGAACACACCTGTCTGATAAGGTCAGACATCTGAAATAACTATGAAACTGTTTTCAAAACAAAATCGGAGCAGTCTGCCGCCTTTTAGGTGTTCCTTCCTTTTTACTTTATCTTATATGTTGCGAACACAGAAAGAATGTATTGTGATGGCACAATAATTATATTTTAAAATTTTAATGGATTTAAACTTTTTTAAGGTCCCCTGAAAGAAAGGATTGTTTTTAAAAAATCTCTTTTTTTGGAGTTCTACTAATGAAAGACGATCTGTAGTATACTTTCGACAAACTATCCAAATTTCTTTAAAATATGATTACTTTTTATGATAAAAAAAAAATAATAAAAAAAATCACATACGTTGAGAACTACAAGCCATATGTGACCAATAATATGACCTACCAAATTTCATTCTAGGTCGATAATATTTAAAACATATAGAGTAGTTCACAAAAATACACACGACAGAGAGACACGAGACCAAAAATGTTCCCTGATGTCTAAAAGTTTTCAATTAGGAGTCATAAAAGAATTACGTTCTTCAGAACGGACTGGGCCGATTTAAATTAAATTTGATAGAATATGTTAAAAAAAATCCTACCCGAGGCGAAATCGAAAAATGAATTGTAGCTCTCAATTTGGGGGCGTTAACTAAAAACTCTGAATAAACGTAAAAAAAAAATGCTGACTAGAAATTTCTCAAATATAGTCCATTTATAAATACATTTAACCATGTATGTTGGTTTTCCGGGCAAAAATCTAGATATCTGTATCTTTTCCGAGATATAGACAAAAATAAATCTGATTTTCCTGAAAATAAAAAACAAGATGTAAACAATCATCTATCGAACACTATAAATTCTTAGAAATAAATTAATTACATTAGATATTATGGGATCTAAATGCATTGTCGATATGCATCTCCGATGCGTTTGTTTACCAGCAGGTACATTATTGCAATGTATATAAGGGTAAATCTATATAAGTGTACGTATGATTTGGTAATAAATGGACATATTATCTATCCCTATATCTATAATGAAAAAAGTTTTGTCTAACAAAGTAGTACATTGTATTTAAAAATTTAAATTACTTAAATATTTATTTAAAGATTATTCCTGCTTCCTTATTCCGTAAAATCGATTTATAGCTCTCCCGAAAAATTTACAATTTGGCACATAGTGTCCTTTACCTCCGATACACAGAGATAAGTAAATGGAATAATTATTTATTTTATTATAATTTTTCACTTAGCAATAAATGGTACATTTTTGTTTTAGGCAAGATCAAACAAACGTAGGTTTACTACGCAATGAAAATCTCATATTATTTATTGTCAATCAATGAACTTCGAGAGTGTTTACTATTAAACACTGTTTAGATTACTAAGTATTTCAGCACCATCTGTTAGTTCGTCCAACAACTTTAAGGCTTAGCCTGACCATAATACTAATAAAATATATAAAATTTGATAAAATTTAAATGTTAAATCATTCGTGTCAATTGTATTTACTATGCTTCAAAAACTTGTAATGTTCATTTCTTTGAATTTTTAACACTGAACTCATTGTATTCATTTTAATTGTGTTCCTTTCCGCGTTATGGTTTTTTTTTTTTTTTTTTTTTTTTTTTTTTTTTTTTATATATATATAGAAGGTAAGGAACACAGGTAAGGTGGATAAGGAGTGGGACTGACCAGTGTCTCCTTGAGTTGTTTGGCCGAAATAGGCGAGAGCCACTGGTGAACATTGATGAACCTCTTGGGCAGCATCTTGAGTGTTGACCTGGTGGTGTGGGTGGTGACCAGAGAGATGGACGAAGGGGGAGTTGAGGCCGGCGCCTGCTCACCGCCGCTGCTCTCCTCTAGCACCACCATCGCGCCGCAAATTTACTTGCGGCGCCCGCTTAACAAATATTTCAGTAGCAACACTCCAGTATCGTCTCAATTTTAGATTTATTTTCAATCACACAGAAACCACAAACATTCTCCACCACAACTTTAAAAATATAAATTCCACGCTCTTCCGAGGTAGAATAAATGCGGGAAGATTGTTATCACAATTTATTAATCTATATGAAACCCCAAAAAAGGTTTAAAAAATCACAATCAGATTAAAAAAAAAAAAAAAAACGTATCACGAAAAAAATATAAAATAAAACGGTTGATTCACATCAATTAAGAATAAACCGTGGAATTAATATTCCACTCAACGAAAAAAAATTAATCTATCGAAGAAAAAAATCACAGCGTGTATTTAGTGTCGTAGAAACGAATATTGAAGAAGGGTCGACGAGCGAAGAGACCGGGGCACGAGTGAGAGACGCGCAGCTCGCGAGGGTTCTCACTGGACTGAAGAGCGAGCTCGGGACGGGCTGAGATCTCCCCTCTACCTGGGCGCCCTGGGGACTAGGGCAGGGCGGGGGTGAGAGAGAGGTGGCGCACTGGCACAAAAACAACCCTGCCAGCCTCCCCCGGCCACACCGCAACTACATCACTTTTGATCTTCTCTTATTAAAGAGAGCAACCCCCGGCACAGTGTACGTTCGGTAACACCTCTCTCTCACAGGACACCGTCTTATAAAGCATTTTACTTGCCCGCGATAAATTCTCTCAAACCACCACGTGCACACCCTACAAGATTTCACCCACGTACATTAGAAAAGCCTTTTCATAATTCCGACACCGCTAAACACAACCTCCGTATTTACCCTCCCTTTGCCGAAAAAGGTGACTTAACGGTAAATAAAGGGGCAGTCCTAGCCGCTCTACTCACTCCCCGCCGTTTAAAATGTAATTTCCGAGGAATAATTCATTTTACCCGACGCCGACAACAAACAAGAGAGTAAGGGGATGGGGGAGGGCATTTTAAGGTTACCTGAAATTTGGTTAACAATGCGCTGAGATATGAGACTTTTATTCTCTTTGACAAAAAAATATATACAACCTGCTAGTAGTTGAAAACTTGCGTTTTAAACCTGCTTCAAAGTTTTAATTTCAATTCTAACAGAGAAAGTTAACGAAACTCTAGGCTCCCCCTTACCTGATTAATATTCCTTCAGATAATTTTAAGAGAGAAATTATTGTATCAAACCTTGTAACAATTAACGTCTCCTTCACAAGATAAATGTTTGCTTTATCCCTCTTTCAACCCCTTCCCTTATTATTTTCAAGTTTTCTGGCGACGCGGTTAACTTAAATGATGGCTCAGGGCCAAACGAGCGCAATTTTTTGGTGATAAAATCCTGCAATATTATTATCGAAAAACATATTTTCAAACGATAATCTCTCTCGCTCTCTCGAGATCTTTGGTAGAGAATTTCAATTATTCAATTAAAAAGGGGCACATTAATAGAGTAGGTAAGAAGGGGTGCACATTTTGAAAATATTCCGCAACAATAAATATTTCTAAAATCAACTTTGTAAAAGTTTTTGGGGCTACTATAGACTATAATTTCATATAGTTGACAATATACTTTGTTAATTCTATCGAAATTGTAATTCATAGTTGAATTTTTGCAGTCCAGCAATAGCATGGAAGTACAGCTTAATAGTAGTAGCTTAATAATAGTTGGACCACAATCGAAGGATGAAAAAGGCGATACGGAACGTTTAAATTTTAATTTAAATCAAACTATAAATATTATTGACAACGGGAGACAGACAGAGAAAAATAGACTCCAGCGCCGGGACTCGAACCACGGGCCTGTATACTTCCAGCATAGCCCCCCCCCCCCATAGGCCCGTAGTTCGAGTCCCGGTGCTGGAGTCTATTTTGCTCTGTCTGTCTCCCGTTGTCAATAATTATAGTTTGATTTAAATTAAAATTTAAACGTTCCGTATCGCCTTTTTCATCCTTCGATTGTGGTCCAAAATTTATTATTAAAAATTATATTATTTAAGTAATCAAAAATATTTCTATTTTAAGTCTGCGAAAAATACATTTGAAATAAAAATAGGCCTAACCTGGGCTGGGGTTTGGGAAAACCCCATAAACCTGTGCAAGTCCCAAGAAGAAAATAAGTTGTGGATGCTACTAGTGGTTTTATTACTGAAGTAAATATGGTGTTTTTTTTTTTTTATACTGATCAATGATACAAATCTATGACCATAATTCATGGTCATAGGTACAGTTATTTCAGAGAGACCGTGATACTTTGGGTCAGGAGTATTTCGATAATATATATATAATTCAACAGCAGGGTATGTTATGAGAATTTTTTTTTATTTGAAATAAAAACATTGGTTTCAACAATAATATAAAGGTAAGCAATTAACTTAAATGAATATTCTATTATAATTTTTAAAAGCTGGTTACCTTTATTATAGAATTACGAGTATTGTATAACAAATTGTAGATATTGTTATATCTCTCCTTTTAAACCTATGGTAGTAGATGGTATTTCAGATAACTTTTTTAATTTATAACTCAAAATTAATTATAAATTTTGACTGTCACATTGATTAAGACAAAATGTAAAATATGGATTATAACTTAATTAAATATCGTAACTCTAAAAGAAAAATCAAATACACTAATCATTCTAAAGTCATCGTGTCTTATTTTGACTGATTTTTGTTTTAGTAGTTTCGAATTGGAAGATAAAAAAAAGGAAGATTTGGCATGAGACATGATGCCAGAAGATAAATGATTGTTTAACACAGTTCTTGGGGTTCGGTTTAGACACGAAGTGACTTTTCTTTTGACTGTTTCAAAGATCAGATGTAATTAGTACACGAATCATTCCATATGTCTCGACCGAATAGATTATTTGAGATATTGCCTTCAGTCCATCTTCAGACACCATTGTTTTCTATAAACAAACAATTTCTATCCATTCACTAATCAATAATATATGACAATATATTATCTTCATAAGAAAAAATTATAATAAATAAAACCTACATCAAATATTTTTTTTTTCACTTCAATATCAAATCGAACAAAGAAAATAATAAAATCAAAACACATTTGGCAGGCAATCTGGCTAGAGGTATGGCCGAGATGATATGTGTACGCTCTCTCTCTAGCTAGAAGCTAGAACCTCCACATCTGCATTTAGTAAAGGTGACTTTCTATTTATATACAACTCACAGAGAACAGACAAGTGGGCAAGCGAGGGAGTGTTTTGGCATTCTATTGAAAAACATTGTAACGAGGTCCCCTCCTTTCTTATAACAGAAATAATTCGGTCACCTAAGAAATGAGAAAAATAACATTGAAACGCTTTGTATAATTTTAAAATACCAATTTGTTATCGAGTTAAAAATATTTTGTTAGGGGCTCAGAGCATTAAACATTAACAGATATGAATATAATCAATTTTTTATTAAGATCAAACAAATCATCTATAAACTAAAAAAATTAATATAAATTTGTTTTATACATTATGTAACTATATTAAATTAACAGCGTTGAAATCAGTGATTTAATTGAGTTTCATTTCATAGCATTTGTTTAAAGCAGTCATACATAGTTCTATGTATAATATATTTTGTTTCTTTTTTCAGCGCTTAATATAGATACTCTCCTATTAGTAAAATTATTTCTGATTGTAAATTCCTACTGTGATAAGGAGGTGGTCGGTAAGCGGTAGAAGAAGCAGGTTCTAATAAAAAGGTCTGTGATCAATTTGTGTCTTGATCAAATTATAAAACAATTACTACAGAAAATGTCAGTCCGTCAAACTGGAACAAAATTTTCTCATGTAAGTATACAGTGATATAGAATTTACATCCGCAAAATGGAATAACAAATTAAACACTATCCACAAGTGTTATATATTTTTGTAATCTACTCTGTAATACATCTCATTTGATATTCCATTCACAAGTTGAAAAAAAAAAAAAAATCACGTGACATGAATTGTCCGCCATTTAGAATTTGAACAGCTGATAATTTTGAGTTCACTGTTTCCTGTGGGCGCGTCAAAACGATCTTTAATACAGCAAAGTTTCATATTTTTATCTATTTTGATTTAAACGTTATTGGTGTTAAAATAGGAAATTTTTATATGTAACTGGCAACACTGTCTCCTAACGCATGTATACGTAAAAAAGAATAGACGCTTGTTCCTCGTGTTGTATGCTATATGTAGTTCTTTATCGTTCTTACTTTGACTTTAATATTATACCTTTATTTTAATATTCAATAAAACAACACCTTTATTTTAATATTCAATAAAACAACAATTGGAACCGTATGTTGACGAGTGACAGACAGACACAGGGACGAAACTATAACGGTTTCTTTTTTTGGTTATACCAACGAAACTCTGCTACCAACGAAAAAGCTGACTTTTTTAAACTTGGCCCTTTTTTCACGGTTAGGTTTTGGTAGGGGGATGAGATATTTTTATGATTTTATATATTTTTTAATTTAAAAATTTATCCAGTTCATTGATGCAAGATACTTAGGTTTGATATCATCCATCATTATTTGAAATGGAAGAGAATATTGACATTTATATAATTACTTCATTCACACATTCTAAGTTGAACTTCTTTTCCACATTTAGAGCTTTTAGAGGGCAAATATCCCAAATTTAGAGCTACAATTAATTCGTAGGTTGAGTTCTTCTAAAAATGTATAACAAATTTCATAGTAATCAGCTTAGTAGATGTTAGCTTAGTAAATGTTCGTGTTAATTCAAAATAACACTAAAATTAATAGTTTTTTTGGTTTTATTTTTAAATTACATAGTGTTTCAACAAAAAAATCTAAAGCAATAAAAAATAGCTATTTGGTAATAAATAACTCATAGACAGATTGCTTATAGCAATTTTATCCAAAAAGAAATATAATATAGCCTCAAGGTATTACAGTCTCTTACAGTTA
>KZ651223.1:129709-139749 GCA_001010745.2 Gerris buenoi
GGGGGGGGGGGGGGGGGGGGGGCGCTAACTCTAAAAACTTTAAGAAAATAAATAAATTTCTCGAAAGCAGTTTCAACAATTTTAGTAAAAAAAAAAAAAAAAAAAAAAAAAAAAAAATTTTTTTTTTTTTTTGTATGGTAAATTTTGATAAAATGTTAAATAAAAATTAAACGTATTCATGAAAAATATTCAAGTAACAAATAATAGAAAACAATAGACCTGGAGTTTTGCAGGTACACTTTATCAAAATATTAGACAGATTTTTTTACAGATGGCTATGTGGTGAAGCAGTAGACACTTATCGATGCCTAGTCAACTCAAATTGTCAAATAACACCAATAAATTTGTCACCCTAGTTATCGGAGCTATGAAGCGTATAATATAATATACCTAACAGAATCATACAGTTAGATTATACGTCACTTTCTAGATTATCACACTGTGTTCACGGTTTATTTCAACTTCGAATGAAATCCATTCAACAATTGGCAACGCCTATAAAATCAGTCTTACTAGTGGCTACAATAAATTTCACGCTTATAATGTAGATATAAGAAGTCCTAGTATTTATTTTCACTTATATTGGTTATTAATATTTAATAGTATATCACCTGTTCTATAACAAGGAACCTGGTAAACTGGCATCCAAATAAAATTATTTACCTGCAACAAAGAAATAAACAAATTATTAATACAAAAATATACAACATGAAAGCTTAATATTATAATGTATTTAAAAATTCATGGAGATATTTATGTATGCAAGTGAAATAGAGAACAAATCATCGAGAGAAAAAACTGACAGTATTATAAAGAATAAGTTTATAATTGTTGTTTCTTTTTGTGAAACAACTACAATATCATGCTTTTTTACATCAAATTTATCAATTTTATACATTTCGAGTTTATGTCTGTATAGCCTGCGCAAGTTCCCCAAAACTTAAGTAGGAACACCTAATTACTAGGTGTGCAATGCTTGCAATATTGAGCTGAGCGTGCGTTTTAACCATATATTAATTCATTTATTTTATTTTTTTCTATTTTACCAATAACCCCTCATAAATTAAAATATGACATAACAACAATAACTGTATTCTTAAAGCGCTTTCCAATGACACACCATGCACCTTGAAGGGCATAAACTATTTTAAATGTTGTACCCCGTACCCCCGTGTACCAATTTGGACCAATTCAGATTTATACCTTCCTGTGGTTGGTCACTATGTCCGTGCCGAATTTTGTGCGGATCAGCACAGCTGTTCAGGAGAAAACTTTTGTACTCCGTACCCCGTACCCCTGTGTACCAATTTGGACCATTTCAGATTTATACCTTCCTGTGGTTAGTCACTATGACCATGCCAAATTTTGTGCAGATCGGTTCAGCCGTTCAGGAGGAGTATTAATCATAAAAAATGCAAAGTGTAGTATAAGAGCTTCGCTTCGCTCAGCTCAATAAAAGGTGAGAGCTAATGGTAGACATTATACAGCGAATAAATGTGGCAAAAACAGCCTCTTTTTTGTGCACACTCGTTTGTTTTTATCTCCTTTTAAAAGCCATATCCTCTCACCGTAAAAGTTTCTCACCCTGACAAAAGTTGTCTTTTCTTCATTTTGTAACTTTTTATGTTTTGCCGCTTTAGGAGAAGGGGTTGGGTAGGGTGCTCAATTGTTCGGCTCCCATCTCAGACTTAGAGGAGAATTGGACCTTGTTGGCGTCATAATAAACCACATCAGCTGTTCCGCTGCTCCTATCGATCAGCCGCTTTTGTTGTTATTGGGGGTAGTGATAACATTATGAGATGGCAATGTAAATGCACTTTTCCTAAGAAATCAAACTGAAGTATAAAATTGGAATCTAATTCAAATAATTTGATTTTAAGATATAGATCTAAAAGTTTTAATGGACACTGGACACCTCTAACTGTAGTGGGAAAAACCAAGAAAATTAATCAGAAGTGCGACAAGGGGTCATGGAATAAGTCTTGTATTATGAGATCGCAGTTCAGATACAGATAATATACAACCTTAGATTAAGGATGAGTCAAAAGTGCAGTTTAAAAATAGATAATAACCATAGATTGATGTTTAGTTAAAAATGAAGTTCAGAAATAGATAATATAACCTTAGATCCAAGCCTAGTTAGAAGATCAATTCAGAAACATAATATCCTTAGATTGAGACAGTAATAATATCAGTTCAAAAACAGAGTAGAACCTCAGGTTGAAAATAGTGTTAGAAAATAATAATATAAATAAGGTTACAATAAATATATTATATAAAAAATGTGGCCAGTTTTCTTGAGGGAAGGAAAGAAAAAAAAACAACACATTTCTTAGCTGTTTGATGGCAGGCCTTAGCAGAGCTATAATAAAGAAGAATCACTTTCAGAGGCTTTTTTGGCAATTTTAGTATCCCTAAGTTTAGTACAGACAATATAACAAGGGATAAAAGGTTGTGCAAGCATATAAAACTTCATAAAAATAAAATAATAAAAAAAGGACACAAAAAACCTTCCCACTTTCCTAACATAAACTCTACATAGAGAACTTACACGACTATATAATATTACACGGAGAAAATTTAAACAATAATATAAAAGGTATAACAACAACAGATATAACAGCGTCGGGTTCAACTTACAAATACATGTTGCTATAATAAAAACACAAGGGAAATGTTTTCACAGGAAATCTATAAAAATTATATTAAAAGTTTTTTTCTTTTTAAATTTTGCGGCGACTGCTATCGCAGTTGCTGTTACAAAAATAATGGTTAAAATGAAACAAAGATATATAAATGAATTGGTAGAAAAACTCCTTTTTCCTTGGGGATTCATAAGGTTTATGTAATCGTATAAGAGTAACTTATTTATCAAGGATGAAGGCTTAGCCCTGCCAAAGGGTTTATCCATCTATATTTAGTCGATGATACGTAAGTTGACGTCTTGCTCCATCAAAAGTATATAATAATTGGCTATCACAAAATTACAACCAAATATATGTCACTTCATTTTTGTGTACAGCCATTTATATTACGATGTTAGCTGAACACCTATATATACTGGATATAATAATAGGGAGATCTATAGTAGATTTAATAATAAATAATATGGAAATAGGCTTGGTCGAAAGAAGAATGATAAAGGGTCGGTGAGAGAACGAAGTAACCTCATATACCTAAACAACAAAGGGAAAATACTTTGACATAATACTTTCTCATGAGGAAAATAATTTGGAATCAAAAGGTACCTCTCTCTTGTCATTCATTCTATACCACCTCAAGCGCGCAATTCCAGCTAACTGTTCCCATTTAAGTTTTATAAAAAAAATATATATATATTCCACTTTTAAAGCTCTGACAAAAACTTCACTACGTTTTTTTTTTAATCAAAAACTGTCTCTTCTATTTTTATTTAGAATGTAATCATTGTCTAGTTTTAACTCTTTTAAGAGGAAATAATTTAGTTGTAGAGTCAAAGTGTGGTTGGGAATAATTTACTCTCTCACTACTACTTTATTTGCTCTCTTTGGGTTTTAAATACAAAAACATCGGTTCGACAATCTAGAACAAAGATTTCTCACATGTAGAGTGAATTCAGTATATCAATCCCATACTATTTCATTGGAGGCGGGGAGTCTCACAACTATTCTTTACCAAATAATTCTAAAATGGAGGCAGATATAAAGTTGAAATATGGAGGCAATATTTATCTTTTAGAAAGCTGTATTTGGTGTGAATTTCAGCTCAATCAGTGAAATAGTTCAGAAATTATTTAGCGTTAGAGTTTCAAAAGTCAAAAGGTAGCTTAAGCTCTATGCATCTTCTGAGAAAACAAATATTTTTTAAAAACTACTTTTTTGGACTCATGGGATCTTAAAACGTGCAAATTAATCAAAATTAGATTTATTATATAATACGTGCAATGAAAATAAATAGACACATAACATTAGATATTATAGTGTCACTAAAGCCTTGTTCCCACTTGGCAAGTAATTTAGTAACTGAGCTAGTAGCAACTCACCAAAAATAGTTCGCACTTGCACTTTACTAAACTGTCCAGTACATTAGTAGCTAGTGTATTAGCAAGATGGACTGGACAGGCAAAAGTAAATAAGCTAATTATGCTTATTGCAATGTCTAATTTAGAAGAAGTTAAAGAAGGAATTAGTATCAAAAGCAAAATTATTTATATTTATGTTTTAAATAGTTATTATTTAAATTATTATAATTTTATTTATGTTTACAAAGCGGGTATTATTTAAAGTTCCACAGGCACTCATGTTGTAAGTAGTTCGCAACAAACTTCAAAGTTGTATCTTCATTCCAACAAGACACGTTTGTGGTACTGCAGTTATAAACTAATGAAATAAAACAAATTTTACAGGTTCGCACTTTTTTAGTGGATAGTATGGAGAGCCCCCACCTCTACTCGCCCGAAAGAATTGAATGAAATGAATTGAGTATTTAGTCAAGTATTTTAGTAAGTGACTAAATTAGTTGACTAACCTTAAATTACTACGACTCTACTAAATTACTAGACTAAATTACTTGAACCTCTCCATAAGGATTTTTTTCATGATATTTTTGTAATAATTTAAAGGAAGTACAGGGTTTCAAGCTAATGATGGTACTTAAAACTTGAAAAAAATGTAATAGAGTAAATGTGCTAAACAGTTAAAAACCCTATAAAAAGTGTGGCAAATCTTATTTTCAGCATGTGGAACTCAGTTTACTGAAAACGCCTTTCAAATGATTTTTTCTAATTATCCATTTTAAATCCCTCTCTTTCCTCAATCAAATTGTGTTAGTTGGCATGAAATGATAAAAGCTGTAAATAAATTAAAACCTCTGTTCCAACCTCTGTTTTGTCAGTAATGCAAATAGTTAATTATTTATCACAATATAAACGCCTTACTATAAACCTGCCATTATTTTATTTAAGAAATAAAAAGTTAAAATAAGATAAAAGTTTTTGACGGGTCTCAAATTGAGTTTTTAGTTCTTCGAAGCAAGTTTAAAAAGAAATGTGATCAATCATTTTTTTTTTAATTTTAGTGCAGCGGATAAAGTATAAAAAAAAATCCATCATAAACTGAATAACTATCTTCGATGAATTTTAACTTTGAAGCGAGATTAAAGCTATTAGAATTTTTGTATAGTGATTAATTTTCTTTTGGTAATAACTGATGGAGTTAAGGATTAAGGATCTCAGATTTTTTACAATAATATAATCAAGTTTTGTCACTTTATTGGCAAATCACCAACCACCATCTATGATGAGATGGTTTTGAGTAGTTTGAGCAGTAAATAGCCACCTACAAGCTTTCGGTGAAAAAAAATGGATGCTCACTCTATTCCGTTCTTTATACAGTAGAACGTAATAGGATTCGTATAATGGCTTCAGTCTCTATAAGAATAAAATAACAGATCTCTCCTCTAACTTCCCTGGATCTTAACATTGCAACATTAACTTCTCTTTCTTGACACCATAAAAAATTGGTAGTACATACATGTTGCAAGCAACTAAAAAAAATCCTTTCCACTCTTATACCCTTTAATCTTCCATAAAACGTAATTTAACCACTTCCAATCTTTCTAAAGTCTACTATTTTTATAAATTTAGCTTCCTTTCTGTGGCATTAACAATTTTTTTGAAAGAGATTTCTAATCGCCCATTTTAATTCAAGATGACGGCCATATATGTATTTAGAACAAAGTAATCTTACTATAATTATTACTTCTTTTCATACCAAAAAAAGCTTTTTTTTGGTATGATAATTTCTAAAGTCATATCAGATGCTTGCCAAGAAGGGATATTCTAAAATTGTATCCCTAAGGAGAAAAATTAGAAAAGAGCAAAATAAAAGGAATTCGATTACATTCTAATTTTCTACAGTTAATTCTGTTTTTTTTTTTTTGTTTTTGTTTTTTTTTCACTTTATTGAGTAACACAACTACATAAAAAGAAATGTTATAAGTGTTATTGATACATGTTTTTCGGGCATGGAATTACTTGAGAAAGGCAGTAGTCCATTGACTACTCCTTTCGGCATGAGGAATTAATTTATTGACAATGATAATAATTTAAGAATTTAAATAATAATAAGGGAACACAAATTAATTTAAATAATAAAATAATAAGTAAATAATCAGAAAATAGAATTTAAATAGATAGATAAAATTAAAAAATATGTAATAATAACTATAGGTTGTATGATAATGAATATAAATTGTCAATATATAATCACATTCGTAGTAAGTCTCTGGGCCACTGCCTCTTCAGGCGGCGAGGTGGGTCATCTGGGATGGATTGGGAGGAGAGGATTTCAACTAAAGGATTGGTGTGATTGGATAAGGATTCGTGAAATTTATGGTATCGGGATATGGATAGGTCTCTAACAAAAGGAACATTGAGGTCGTTATGGAGAGTGAGGTTAGAGACGTAGTAAGGAGCATGTGTGATTTTTCTGAGGATCTTGGATTGAAGAGTTTGAATTCGACGGGAGTTGGAAGGCTTAATGCTACCCCATACTTCTAGACCATAGGTCCAAGCTGGTTTTAATATTACATTGTAAATTCGAAGTTTATTATTTAAAGTAAGTTTAGACCTACGATCTAGTAAACGAAGCAGCAACTTGTAGCGTCTTGAGATGTCAGTAAGTTTGGTCTTAGTGTGGTGTTGCCAGGTGAGTCGTCGATCAAGGTGAAGGCCAAGGTAACGGACAGTATTGGATTGTGGAATGAGGACTTGGTTAAGAATGACTGGGGGACAGGTGCTATGACGAAGAGTAAAAGTGACATGTACACTTTTCCCTTTGTTAATCCGGATCCTCCATTTTCTTAGCCAAGGTTCGAGAAAGAAAAGATGATTTTGGGTGTTGTTTGAGGCAATTTGAGGGTCTTGGTGGACAGATAGGATTGCCTGGTCATCAGCAAAGGTGGCAAGGACTGAGGAAGGGTGTTGAGGGATGTCATGTGTGTAGAAGGAAAATAGGCGAGGTCCGAGGATACTGCCCTGAGGTACTCCAGCTCTTACAGGGCAGATGGATGAGGAAGAGGTTCCTAAACTTGCACAGCAATACCTATCAGCGAGAAAGGACTTAATGATGAGGTAGTAAGTGAAAGGAAGGACGGCCTTGAGTTTCCAAAGCAGCTCAGCGTGCCAAACTCGATCGAAAGCTTGCGCCTCGTCCAGAAAGACAGCTGAGCAGAACATTTTCTTCTCAAGGGTGGAGGAAATGACATCGACTATGCGATGGCACTGTTGGACGGTGGAATGGTGAGCACGGAAACCAAATTGATGGTCAGGAAGGAATGGTCTGAGTAAGGGAAGGAGTCTGCGGAGAAGGAGTTTTTCTTGGAGTTTTCCCATCACTGGGAGAAGGCTTATGGGACGATAGGATGAGGGAAGATGAGGAGGTTTAGAAGGTTTAGGAATCATAACAATGGTGGCGAATTTCCATTGTGTAGGGAAGTGAGTGGTTTTAAGGACAGAGTTGAATATGTATGTGAGGAATAGGATACCTTTTTTTGGAAGATGTTTCAGGATTTCAGAGATAATAAGGTCATAACCAGGAGATTTACGTGTAGGGAGGTGTTTAATAATGTACGTTATATCTGATGGGTTAAAAGCTTTAGGAGGAGGATATAATTGTAGGGGAGATAAGAGACCTTGGTGTACAAGGTTTGCATGGGTGTGATCTATTATATCAGGATGTGGAGAGAAAAGGTTTGTAAGGTGTTGAGCAAAGACTACAACTTTTTCAGTTTCAGACTTTGCCCAGGAGTTGTCAGGTTTTAGGATGGGAGAAGGGATGGATTTGTGGGAAAGGATCCGTCTGGTTGCGTTCCACAATGATCTGTCTTGGTCTGTAAGTCGTGAAGTGAATGTCCTAAATTTTTCTTCCTTATAGAGTCTCAATAAGTTTGTCAGTCTTCTGCTTGCTATATTGTACGTCCATTGTCTGAAGGGTATCTAGTTTGTTTCCAGTGGGCCCTAGCTCGTCTTTAAGTTAATTCTGGAGAACAAGTTTCTTAATGAGGATGCAATATAGATACATATTATGTATGTGAGTTTCAATAACATAAAATTAATTATATATAATTTACAAAGAAGGAAAATGCTCTGCTTTTTCCGGAAAGTTAACAAGCTGAGAATAAATTAATAAATAAGTCCATTGAATATAATAAGAATAGATTCCTTATAAAATCCTTAAGAATGCATTCCTTATTTCAATAAAAAATTTAATTTTATTGAATAAAACGTAGAGACAGTGTTATAATACGTTTATAAATGTAATCCCATACCACAAATACTTAAGTTAATAAATATACCAAATGCAAAATTCAATTTTTTCATTCATAAGTCTGAAAAGTTTTTAACGAAATTTAAGAGAATGTTAAAAAATTAAAGGAAAATAACAAATAAAGTATAATTTAAAATCCTACTCACTTAATATTTTTCTTTAGACCAAGTTTCCATTAAGTTTAAATTATGTAAGATACGAAAATTAAAGGAATTTCAAGGAGAAATAAAGTCAACAGTTTTTTTCTTGGTAAACATAATTAAACGATTCACTACTTTAATTTCTTAAAATCCTCCACCGAAACAGAGTAAAAAAAAAAATATTTTGTTTATTTATCATTCTGTTTCATTTGATAGGAATAAAGAAACTGACCTTGGTATTTAAACTTAACCATTTTATTACAATTTTTCTTTGTGTAAAACTACAATACAGGGATTTTTGCCATTAATTTTATCCAAGTTGAGGGGATATAGAAATAAGGGGGAGGGATTTAGGAAAATGTATGACACCTACATATTCTCGCTTAAAAATAACATAGTAATAATAACACATTACGCAACGAAGCACGAGAATCCAGCTAGTATCTCTCTCATGAGACATATATAATCAATATTAAACGACGCAATTAAATAGTAATCAATTTAATAGAATTCAAATGTAATACTTTATTATATTTTATAAATTATTATGATTACAGTCTAGTGTAGTACAAGGTATCTTCTTCCCTTTTCAACAAAATAGAGAGGATAGTTCTATCTCCTACTACTTATATGGTTTGGCCTACGCTCTCTTTCTTATTCACTGGATTCGCTTTATCTTATAAAACTTTTTTAATAATATCTATAGAAAGCTTAAGAAGTTTTTACATTTTTGGATTTTAATTTAGTCTCACAGGTCCTATTCACACATGGGGATTGGGGATACTCAAATATTCGAAACTAGGAATCTCGGCGACTAAGAGACTCATGTGTAATTGTAATTAGAGACGCTAAAACTCGAAAACCAGGCGAATCTGCATGCTGGTCCCCTAAGCTCCCAGTCTCTGAGTTTTCTTCGTATCGCAATGAGTGAACAAGTGTTTAATTGGAAATTTGTGGCGAAAGTGGAGAAGTTACCCGTGCTGCATAGTTACAAGCTTAAAGAAATTTATAACCTTAGTCCTGTAATCCTTTTGCTGCAACAAATAATCTACAATTAATGTTATTTTAGATGTAAGGATGCACTCAAAACGATCTCAATTTTCTTCTTCTTTATCGGCGGTCATAATAACACTGGATAACGATATCCTCGTCGCTATTATAATCATTATATATTGTTCGGGGAGGTAGATACCTAATGATGAAGAGTACTGAGTACCTCTTTACCTGTGCAATTGCCGATGAAAACTGAATTTACTTTCTAATCAAACCTCGTACAACGTGGTTGTATGCGCAACTCGAGGCGTGGTTGTGAGAAGTATGACGTGAGACGAATCGCCCAGTATCCCAGTCTCCTGGTCTCGTGGCAGCTAGAGGCGAGATTCGTGTCAATAGAGCCTTAGGGAGTACGATCTATATCGTAGAGTTGATCTACCCAACACCTCTTTCTAGTTATGTCACACACAAATTCAACGAAAAGTAAGCTCTAATTATATAAAATTGGTATCATTATTTCAAAACATTTTTATTTAAAAATAAAAAAAAATCCATTTGTCAAGTTTAGTATAACTGTTAACATTGGATAAGTTAATAAAAA
>KZ651223.1:152913-173563 GCA_001010745.2 Gerris buenoi
AAGTAATTTATTTTAATTTAATGTTAAGCAATTTTCATTTTCCATATTAACCTAAACAAATTATTAAGTATGTAGTATTATATTTAATGAAATGGTCTACTCAATAAACCAATATGATAGTAATAGATATAAAATAGTTATAATAATATTATACAGCCAATAATAATCAATAGTTATAATAATAATAATAATATATGGCTGTATATTATACAGCCACTGATTGCAAGCATGAACCCCGCGCGAAGAGCGGGGCGATGCTTGTATATATATATCTTTATTCTATAACACAACTACAATTTACATGTTATGAGAGTTAGCGTTAACATTGTTATTTAGCTTGAATGGTAGGAAAAGGTGATAATCCAGTGACCATCCCTTTTGGCGTTGATTTTACAGAAAGTAGTTAAACTATAATAATATCAGACTATAATACAAATTAAATCAATAAGTAAAGATACAATAAATAAAAAGATAATTAGAGATAGATAAAGTCTAAATAATATTGCTAATACAATATAATATAAAGTAAATATAGAAATATATCAATTATTATAGTTGAACGTTTAATAAATCCCTTGGCCTCTGTCTCTTCAGGCGTCTGGGATGTTGGGAAGTAAGGAGACGTACTAGAGGATTAGGATGATTCAATAAGGATTCATGGAATGTGCGATAGCGGGAATTGGATAGATCTCGAACGAAGGGAACGTTGAGGTCGTTGTGAAGGATGAGGTTGGGTACGTAGAAAGGAACATCAGCAATCTTTCTTAGGATCTTTGGTCTTGGGATTGGATGGTTTGGAGTCGACGGGAGTTTGAGGGCTTGGTGCTACCCCATACTTCCAGACCATAGGTCCAGACCGGCTTTAGGATTACATTATAAATTTTAAGCTTGTTATTTAGAGAGAGTTTGGACCTATAATCCAGAAGACGAAGCAATAACTTGTATCGTCGTGTCATGGCAGTTCGTTTTGTTTTTGTGTATTGTTGCCAAGTAAGACGTCTGTCGAGGATAAGACCAAGGTTGCGGACTTTATCGGATTGAAGAATAAGAACTTGGTTAAGAATGACTGAAGGACAAGCGGTATGGCGAAGAGCAAAGGTGACGTGCACACTTTTCTGTTCGTTTATTTTAATTATCCATTTCCTTAACGTGTGGCAACTCTTATGTGCAAGTGTCTTTCTGTTCGTTTATTTTAATTCTCCATTTCCTTAACGTGTGGCAACTCTCATGTGCAAAGTCACCTCCATTTCCTTAACGGGTCAAGGAAGTGGATACATAGTTAATAGTATTTTGTGTAATATAGTGTTCGTTTTAAGATTTCCTTAACGGGTCAAGGAAGTGGAGGTGACTTTGCACATGGTCCGAAGCAACTACTGGATTCTTATGTACGGAGAGGATTGCCTTGTCATCCGCAAAGGTGGCAAGCACAGAGCAAGGATGTTGTAGGATATCATGTGTATATATGGAAGAAAGGAGTGGTCCTATGATACTGCCCTGAGGTACGCCAGCACTAACAGGGCAGATAGATGAAAAAGAGGATCCAAGACTACACGGAAATACCTATAAGTGAGGTAGGATTTAAGAATAAGGTAATAAGTGAAGGGAAGGATGCCCTTAAGTCGCCAAAGCATTCCAGCATGCCAGACCCTGTCAAAAGCTTGCGCTTCGCCAAGGAAGACAGCTGAACAGTACTTTTTATTCTCGAGGGAGGAGGCAATAACATCGACGAGACGATGACATGGTTGGATGGTAAAGTGATGGGAGCGGAAACCGAATTGAAGGTAAGTTTTCCAAGACGCGACTCCAGCGATAGACACTCAGCGACTATCGTTCTTTTTAATTTACATGGTAAGAGTCACTCAGCTAGGAAAACGGTAACATGCAAACTCAAAAGAGGTGTCCTCAGCGATAATCGCCCAGCGACTATCGCTTACGCGTCTATCGCTGGAGTCGCGTCTTGGAAAATAAAGCTTGATGGACAGGAAGTTATGGACTTAGGATAGGAATTATTCGACGAAGAAGAAGTTTTTCCAATATTTTACCCATTTTCAAATATTTACCGTATGAAGTAGTAATAGTATTATGAATATTCATATTTATATATGAAAAACGCACTGCATAATATGTAGTTTATTCATTATATTTGTAAGAATGATTCGCAGTGACCAATTTAACTCGGTATGTTTTAATAAACTTCAATAAAAAAATAAAACTTTAATAAAAAAAAACGAGACTTTTTAATAAAAATTTGCAAATGAAGATTAATTTCAGTTCTTTAGTATGCAATAAATAACGCTGTCATTAATCACAACTAAATAAAAACTCAACAGCACTAGTAATAATAGAGACAATGACGCAAAACATATAATCTGTTACAATAAGCGGCTATTATAAGAGTTGCCACAGAACAAAACCGTATTAAAGAAACATTCCTAGAACTGACCCCGCCATCGCATCTTCAGATAGATAATTCAACCATATTATTTACCACTGCTCATTAATTAACAAACCAACACATTTTCAATTGCAAGATTAAAACGTCAAGTATATTTCTCGATAATGACAAATTTAATAAATGGCTACAAATCAAGAAGGCAGGAATGACATGTGACAAGGGTAACGGAGAGAGGTCCACAGGGGTATTCGATGATATTAATTAGCATACATCTGGTGCTCCCTCCCAGCTTTATCTTGGGTAGGCTGTATTACAAGGTTCACTGCACCCTAAAACTCTGCATAAGCAACTCCGCAAAGGCGTCTACTAACAATAATTTGCTTACATATACACAATATAGCGTTCTCTACTTCAAGAGATTAGAAGGTCCTACTGGAAATTCATTTACCAGATAACTTTGTACCGGTATATATAACTTTAACGAAGGGAATTCCCTCTTCTCTAGGGACCTCTAGTTTTAAAACATCGAAACAAAATAATACTGTATTTTAATTTGATTCAACAAACATATTGCATCATTAAACTTTATAATGTTTAAACATATCTCATTATCATTGCAAGATAAAGCCAAAGTACAAACCCAGAAACCCTGTCATTACTGCAATCACGATATACTCCTATTAATAAAATCAACTATTAGTTTGAAACTCATATTAACCATATTCAAATTTATATTATAACCAATTAAAAGATAAAACAGCAGTTTTGCTTAAATTCAGGAATTATTAGAGAACTTTATATAAAAGGATTGTCATGGATATTTCTTAAAAACATTTTGTGGATGTCAATGTTTCCATAACTCGCATAATACAGCATAATGAGTTAAACATTACCAAATTTGGAGAATTCAACAAAAAATCAAGAGTAGTTTCGACGAAAAGGTATATTTGTGTATGGATTATAATACACCATGATTTTCAGTTACTAACAGAGTAAACTTGACCTCCCATGAGCAGTTCGGCAAAAGAGAAACCTTTCTGGAGATTAGTATTATAGATTAGCATGTATAGAGAAAAATATGAGCTGCATTCGTAGGACTTAGCACAAGATTTTTTACAAAATAAAATTTTAAGTTTATTGGCGGCATCGTTGGGCGATAATATATTACGCTACTTTTGGAAACCAATCCAAATTCCAAGTGGTTTTAAAAAATATTTGTCTGACGTCTCCAGACACGTGGACCCTAAACTACTAGACTGAATTTGGTTAAAGTTCGTGATACGTTCAGTAATTTAGTGATATGTTCAGAAAAATCATACCTCTATGAGCAACCGAGAAATTAATGTGAGCTCTACATTCTGAGTCGCTACCCCCAAAATTTCTCGAAAAACAGTTCCGACAATTTTGATTAAACAATTCCTAAATTTTGTCTTCTTTAAACTAACCATATAAGTCGTATTCCCGATAAGAGGCGAGTTACTGAGAAAATAGCTATAATTGAGAAGGGTAAGAGGAGGTCTGGTTTAAATCCCTTCCCAGGAGGTAAATTATTTGTACGGTAAATTTTGATCAACTGTTCATTAATAATAATTATATGTAACCCAAAAATCCTTAATAACTAACAAATAGAAATCAGTGGACCAAGTAATTATGTACTCGTATACGAAAAAGTTAAGTACAAATTGAATCGGATGGATCTTTTATACTTGAATAAAGTTAAAAGTATGAGATTTAGTAAGAATAGAATCAATTTAAAGTCAAAGAATACAATCTAAAACATGAATTAGAGGGGGAAAATGGTTGATAACTTTATTATTTAACCGATTCCTATTCATTTTCTTCGTTCTTTTTTTGTAAATTTATACATATTTCACATGTTTTGGAAGACAAAATGAAATAAAATGAACTACTAAAAGGTTATATTCACTGTGTTCTCCTACCTTAATAATATTTCATTTTTAGAAGCACAAGAGGGAGAAGGAAATCCTACTTAGAGTTTGATTTATAGGAAGTCATATGTTAAAGGTAGGAATATTATAATGGCATGCAGAATATGGGGTTTGAGAATATACAGGATGAGTTGAAGCTACACGCTATCATCCTAAGGTGTCACAATGCCTTTAAAATAAGGCTTATAGGCTTGAATAACAATATACTGCACCAAAAGTAAAGGCCGAAAATAACTTTCATAAAAACCACACCTTTATAAAACAAAAAATAAGCAAAAGGAAAAGCATTAGAGCACATTCTCCAATATATAGTATATATGAAGACCCCCAAAAGATATTAACCTTTAATCTTAATTTATACGAAATATTAACAAGTGAATAGAAATATTAATTGGTGAACCTTTGGCCCCTGCATACATCTGAAAACATATTTAGCTAAGAGCATAGCATCTTTAAGGCCAAACAGTTTTCAAATATAATTTACATCGAACGAAGAAAAAAAAAAATAATTTAAGCTAAGCCTTCAATAAATTACGCTAACAATGACCCATGATAAGGCGTATATTTCTCTCATAATAGGTTGCGTCTGTAGTGAATCTTAGTCAAGTATGTATTCAAAAATGTATTCAATCTATTAAATAAACAAGTAAGGCGCGCTTCACGTAAGTACGTGAGGCGATAATCGTTGGTTTCTGTACGATTAAGTTTAAATATTAAGTGTAATAGTTGCATATTCTTTTTCTACACTTCAAGACCTTTAAATTGATGTATAACATGCCATGGTAACTAAAAACTTTTTTAGTCGCCAACCATATTGGCCGCCATCTTGAAAATATTTCGTGTGTTATTTTAATAGTTGCATATTCATTTTCTACACTTTAAGACCTTTAAATTGATGTATAATATAACATAGTTACTAAATTTTTGTTTTTAGTCATCCGTCATATTGGCCGCCATCTTTAAAATATTACGTGTGTTATTTTAATAGTTTCATATGCTTTTTCTACACTTCGAGACCTTTAAATTAATGTATAACATGTCATGGTAGCTAAAAACTTTTTTTTGGTCACCCGCCATATTGGCAGGGCCGCCATCTTGGAAATATTAGGTGTAAAAACACCAAAATTTGTCCAGTTGTCTAAAATGCCGAGATGAACCTGTGTGACAAATTTTATGTTTCTAGCTATAGTAGTTTATGAGTTAAAACAAGCAAACGGACGGACAGACAGACAGACGGACAGACACAGACAGACAGAGCCGCTATATAAGGTTTCTTTTTGTACTTTGTACAGAAACCTAAAACTAATCAAGTAAGAGAAAAATTCCCTCTGTCGATGAATATAATAATAACATTTCTGATATCGACTATTTTTTATTTATTTTGGGAATGTGTTTGTTAATTACATATTTATAAGGAATGATTTTTGTTCCAAGTTTGAACTCTCGGAGTTATGCGTGACACAGACGGACAGACTGAAAGAATAGCAAAAACCACTGAAATCCAACGTATTATTCTGTTGAAATCTCGGTTTCGAAATTTTTGGGTGAAAACAATACTTTTTCTTTAAGGTAAGGAAAAGTAGCAAATCCTTCTTGGTAAAGAACCGATTCGATCGCTATGTGGTGACACTATACCAAAATATATCCCCGCAAAGCTTATTGAAATAAGTCAAAAGGGCTCTCTAAATAAGATGTGTTCCAAGAGATTCTCCGCCTCTGCTATATTCAATTGTTTCAACCCTTCCTTTACTACAGCTTTCAAAATCGAAAAATGAACTAGTACATCTGATCCTATCTTTATTGTGAAAAAATACAAGGGCAATAACAGACACGTAACTAAATTGTATCAATAAAAAGGGTTATAAACTTACTTTAGAAGCATGCGATCTGTTTTAGAAATAAAGATAATATTTTTAAAATCAATATCCCCTTAGCTTGAGTAGGTAAAGTAAACATTTTAATCAAATTTTCCAAAATAACAATAAAATTGGGTAGTTGTTTGAACATATTAATTTTTTTTTTTTTACATACATAATAACTTTAAGCAAAGTTGATTGTAAATTTCATATTTCTATACAAACTTTTGTGATGTACAATAAATAAATCGAATTTAAATTTAAATTTCATACTTCAATACAAAATTTTGTGATGTACAATAAATAATTCGAATACATCAACTAAACGGACTTCTTTTACATAAATCTAGTAATTTAATTGACCTCTCCACTTGTATGTTCAAATGAAACTAAATTCTATGCTTCATTTCTCAAGCTAATTTTAAAAAAATTAAAACAATAGTCTCAAAATCGAATCAAGGAATCGCCTCATACAATAAACTGTGTTATGGTAAACGGTTCTTACGTTTTTGTTGCTGTATTAGGAATTCTAGTGTTAAAGAGCTCCACGAAACGGTGAAATTATGTTAACGAAAAATATCGGGCTGGATGAGTTGAAATTTGATTAGGAATACCTACAAAGATTATTGTAACTGATTATACCAAGTTTAAAAACACATTGAAAAACAAAAATAGGATGGTCAATGTCTGCATGAGATTTCAAAACCTATTCCTCCCCCGGGCAACGCCAGGTATTTCAGCTAGTTGTTTATAAAGGTAGGTTTCGACTATTTCAGTTAGTCATAAGTGAACTAATAAGGTACAATAAACTAATTATATTATTAACACTATGAGCAAGTTCTAGATTCAACCATTTAAGTTAGTTATGGCCGAACTGATAAAGTTCTACAAAATCTACTTAGCTTCTTTATTTTATTTGTGGTAACGAAAGTATTGCCACCATTCTTAAATATGAATGATAGCAAACGATGAATAAAATTTATCAAGCTTGAATAAAATATATATATATATATTTATTTCTCATATAAAGAAAAAGTATTGTGATAGCGCGAAAATGATTTTGAAGAATTTATAAGTTTTGAGGTCCCCCGAGTCACAAAACATTTCTTTGTTTATAAAAAATCTGTCTGTCATATGTCTGTAAAGACGCCTAGAGCCTAAACTACTGGGCCGATTTTGATGAAATTTGGTATACATGTCACATGTTTAAAAAAAATCATACCCCGAAGCGAAATCGATAAATGAAAATTTTAAATTGAAGTCCATTTAAATACGCGGACGGAGAGAGTCAGGGTTGATTCCATCCGAGGAGAAGTTATTTTTATGATAAATTTTGATGAAATGTTCAATAATAATTATATGCACACACGAAAACTAAACCGGAAAACACTGAGCTAAGTAATTATGAACTCGTATACATGAGAAAGTCTGTCAGAGTTGTCTCGGAGCGACTTTTTTTTTTTTTTTAAATCTATTATAGTCTAAAAGGGTAACACAACTATCTTACAATATCTTTAATATTTAAAAAGACAAATCTCTGTACAAAAAAAAATCTCACACCAAAGCCGAATCTATATATCTTCCTTTCGAGTGCTCCCAGCTCTAACTATAAATTTAGACCGGTAGAAAAAATAAAATCCTACTATCAGGGTAATAAGAAATCTACTTTGACGAAGTAGTCTAAATGTAATTACAAAAGCTTCTTATTGTGTATTTAGATTCAAATATACACAAAGCAGCGACATTGTCAACTAAGCTAAACTATTCTAGATGAGCCTAAAAGTAAAAAGACCAACAGAAACAAAATTATTTTTGTGAGTTTTATTCACACTGATAATGTCTCATGCTTTAACAGCATATTATTTCAGCAATCCTAAGCGTTTCTATAGTTCTCAGGTAAATAAATCACACCAGCACAGCACTTATTCAAACGACAGAGTAGGTAAATAATAAAAGTTGTATCAAGCAGGGCGTAAACAGTATGATGTCTAATTTTGTCTAAATATAATATAAAAAAAATAATACAGTTCACATTAATACAGTATCGGTAGGGTGAACAGTTTTTAATAAACAACCGCTAAAGAAGTCCAGATATCGTCGTTGTCTGTTTGCTGTTTTCGTCGCTACCCGTGTGTATATTATGCTCACAAAAAGGAAAAATATTTTAGTTGAATTAAAAAAATATAGAGAGAGAACATAGAAAACAATAAAAGTGTCTTATATGCATTTATTTTTCATTACACTGCATAAAAAAATGAACTACATAGTTCCTTTTTCATTAAGCCATTCTATAGAAGCCCCTTAAAAATACTCCGTTTAATGGTTATAATGGATACACATTCAAATTTTTTAAAAGCACACCCACACCTTTATTTTACAAGTTTAAAAGTCATTAAATTTATATAAATATGCATTCATCTGTATAAAATATATATACATAATTATTTTACTTTTTCTCCTAAATTATCATTAATAATAAACTGTTTTACAACGAACGTTGTAGTCGTTTTATTAAAAACTCTTTACAGTAAAAGGGTGGCAGGAAAGTGCGAGATCTAGAGAATGTGTTAAAAAAATGATGCTAAAATAAGAGTGAAAAAACTCGAACGAAATTGCCACAGTCAATAAGGCACCTTTCCTCTTTTTTGCATTAATGCTTTAAATTGTGCAAAAACGGCTGAAGTTTTCACTGATAAGTCTACTCTCATATTTTATAATATGTTAAATTTTCTTTTTAGGGGAAAAATACGTAAAAAGGATGGAGGTAAAAAACCTCAGTACATAACTGACTCAACAAGAATTTTTGGATTAAAAAATACAAACAAAACCAGACATTGTCCCACTTTTTTCAAGCTTTTTCTCGTTACTAACTTCAGGATGAAAATTAAAAAAACTTGGGATCCATTATTTATTTTTATTTGTAAGAGAAGTAAGCTCTGCCCACACTCCTATACTGGAGAACTAACGAAATTCACCGAATTTTCCTTTTTTTTTAAAGAGTTGGTGTTTTATAATGGGGACACGAAGGGGATGATGTGGAACCATGGACCAGATAGAGCGTGAAAGAACGAGAGAAACCATCGTCTATGGTAAACAGCATTCAAAACATGAGCATTTTGAGTTAGAGGCCATGAACGTGGATAAACTCTATTGGACTGGGACAAACATCAGTCTTCAGTATAGCAGATAGCGGATCGTGTTAACCCTCACAAAATATAACAAACCCTTTTCTCATTGCTGCGTTTTTATTGCGGCAAACTGAATACGGAGAATCCACGTTACAGAGAAGAGGGAAGGAGAAAAAAAAAAAATTATTTCTTTATTGGATTTTTCAATTAAATCGAAGTCACGAATTTGAATTCGTTTGGAAAAAACAAAATGCAGTGGTGAGTCAGGGTTAAACTCTCTTGTATACAGAAAAAATCATCCCTAACTCAGACTTTATTTAAAAAATAAACTCGTTTTTCTCAATCTCCCTCTATCAGAGCACAGAAATTTACATCTATTCAAGTTCATGTGATAATTTTGTAGTACGGGTAAAATAGACTAAATACGGTGAGTCATTCATATAACCTAGTTTATGAGTCTTGCAGTAGAATTCAATTTTTGAAGAGTCCCCAAAGTTTTTGGGGAAGGTGTAATAATTTGTAAGGGAAGTAAATGATTTAATTTTAAAAATAAATAAATAAAAAGAGTTATTAAAGTGTCCTATTATA
This sequence comes from Gerris buenoi, assembly GCA_001010745.2. Lineage (NCBI taxonomy): Eukaryota > Metazoa > Arthropoda > Insecta > Hemiptera > Gerridae > Gerris > Gerris buenoi. The sequence continues at coordinate 162,830 of KZ651223.1, forward strand.
AGTATTTTATCGAGCTCAATAGAATGAGACAACTTTCATTGGTCGATTGAACCTATAGGTATCATTGGAGAAAACCCAGCATATTTCATGAATGAACAAATTTTAAGTTTTTTCAATACCGTATAACCAATACTATTATCACTAATATTTTGCTTCCGAGCTTAAGCTTACCGAAGGTAACGGAAGCATTGTGTTCACTTTTGAGAACGAAAAACTTTTATGCCTCCGATTTTAAAAATTCCAAGACAGAAATCCGTTTTAGACATCAGGGAACATTTTTGGTATCGTGTCTGTCTGTCTGTCGGTCTGTGTGTCCGCGAATTTTGAAACGTCCGACGATAACTTGAGTAATTCTTGACCGATTTTGATGAAATTTGGTAGAAATGTTCACTTTACCAATGCCCAGGACGAGTTCGTTGGGCAACGTTATCTGTCAAAGTGTTCACGCGTAACACCCACGTAAACGTGAACTTCAGATTTTAAATTGGAATTTTAGGCCGGAAAAAAATCAAATTTCATCTATTCAAAGAGACAAACATTTCTTTTAAATACAATTTTTTAGTAAAACCAACAGCGACACCGCTATGAAGTGTTAAAGATCGCTAAAACAATTAATAGTTTTTTAGAAAATAAAGAATATAACAATAATGTTAATGATATTATAACAATAAAGTTCATGATAGGATGCGAGGAAGCTATGTGCCACACTAATTGGCAGTCTATTTTTATTTTTATTTTTTAAAGAAATTCGTTAATAAAAAAAAAAAAGCCTACTTGAAAAGTTAAGTTAAGGCAAAGTGAAGAGTAAAACGAGAAAATCTATTACGAATGCCCCTCACTGTGAACTTCAGGATGCATTATAATTCACAGAGTAATAAAATTAAGAGGGATAAGAACATACGCTAGAAATTAAGCTACGCCCATTCAAAATAATACTCAGAGAAGATAACGGACTATTCTCAACCATGAGAGCATTTACTAAACAAGCTTATCTGCACGACTAATTTTGTAACTCCGTTTAGTAGGATAAATTATTTAACATCCTCCATGTTATATGAAGGAAGTTAGGGGGCTAAGTTATTGTTAAGAGGAATGCGACCGTCGGATTCCCATTAATGACTTTAGGAAATGGTAGAATTCCACAAGAAGGGACAGTTCGATTGCCTCTAAAATGGCGATTACGGCTTGTGGCCACCTCTGTCCACTTTAGACTGCAAACAAGGCATTTATTCCAAATTACCATTGTAAATGGTATCGCAGGGTTTCTTCACAAGAGATTATCAACTATTTAGGGGATTCTATTTACTATTTTCTCCAATTAACTTATTACTATTACAAAAAAGGAGTTCATAAAAAGTATTTTGTAAAGAAATTTATTTAAAGAGTACTTAAAATTTTTATATACATTCTCATTTTTTTTTTTTGCTGACATATCTTAAACTAAAACCTACTTTTAAACAGGATAAAGTGTAAAAGCAAAGAATTAAGTTACTAATAAGAAGAAGAATGGGATCACCAAATTATTAACATTTTGTATCAAACATAATGATACCACTTAATAACACCTGTTATATACAAACGGGTGGACATTTACTATACTTTACCATCTTCTCATCCTGGTTTATAGTCCCTAGTACAATGAGGGTGATGATTAATCAAGATCTAACCGTAGCATTGATTACAGAAGGTTGTTTAAATTTATAAGTATTCTAAACCACCGTTCAATCGAAGCAATCCTCGTTGGCTTTCCATCTTTCATCCCCCTATATCCCTTCCAATAAACCCAAGAGACGAAGTGGAGGCCAGTACAGAGCAGCTCCCATAGGAGCCAATATCCGCACGAGTTTGAAGCAACAAATTAGGTAGGATAGAAGGACACCCAGGGTAGTAAGAGAGTCTCCAGGGGCAGAAGGGACGATACATCTAATATGGACACAGAACATAGCTTCGGGCATAACTTGACTAAGCCACTCTATGAATAGTTGATCCTATGCTTGACTCCTCGCTAGGGGGAGCTAGTATCCCTCTAACCAACCTTTCTTCTCAATTAAGTTCTAAACAACTCGGACACACACGCCTCAGGAAAACTCTTCACGTATGCAAATTAACCTGACCTAAATAAAATTAATGTAATTTCAACGAACCCTAGGGACATTATTAGTGGGTTTTTTCCTCTTTAATTTTAATTCTATAAATACGTAATCCCCGTTCCACAAAAAACTTTTATTGCACACACCCTAAGTGTAATGACTTTAATATAATTCAAACAATGTTTACTACTACAGCTAAACTGCTTTCTTTCACATTAAGCATATCGATTGACTTATTATTACATGAAACTGCCAACATTCGGTAATAAAAGTTTTTTAAATTTTAATGCACAACAAAATATAAAATTTCTATTCAGTAAATAAAATACGTTCTTTACTTTATATGCCCAAAATAATAAAATAAGAGGTCATTTCAGTGAAATAAGAAAAGAAGAGCTCGAAGGGCAGCAAAAGGGGCCCAGGACCATTTCTTTATAAAAATATTCAAAGCTAATTTTTGAAATATTAAAATAGTTCCTGTTATCTATCAGGTCAGAATCTGAAGACTAATTTAATATAAAAAAAAGTCAAGTGACGAGGATAGACTCTGAAGAAACTAGTAATTTGTTGCTACGGCGTGGTCAAATGAGCGAAGCGTAACCACCTGACAATGGGTCAACGGCATGAAGCACTGTAATCCTGGGCAGAACAAACAAACAGCAATACACGTGCCTTCTATTAATATTTCACGCTACACGGACTTAGAATATATTGAACCCTAACAAGTCCACCTGGCAACAACGTAGTTCCTTGAAGCTATTTTGGTTTAAAGGATTTACACCTAAAACAGTCATAAGTTCCTAGGCAATTGTTAAGTAGAAAAATATTAACATAATGGATATTTTTAATATTCATTAGTTAATAAAAAAAAAACCGAATTTATTAACATCAATCTTAATAATAATACTAAGACATACCTACTATCTACACGTTGGTACATCTGCACGAGAAATTCTATCTTTCTGCAATTAAAAAGGTTTTGTAAACAAACAATTATGTGTGTTAATTTGTGTTTGTAACCAAACCCTGGGTGTATCATATTTTTGTTAAATATTCGCGGACGTGTTTTTTATCTTGTACACACACACACACACACATTATTATTAAATAAGAAAAAAAGAAACTGACGGAATACCCATACCTTTAAAACTTTGAAGTTTTGCAAACGTGAAAAGAAAGAACTGCAAGGGCTTACCTGAAACAAAAAAAATGACAGAAATTATTATATATACACGTGGCATCATTAACACTAAGACTAATGAGTTCATTAGTTTAAGAGCAATAGAAGAGTACTTTGAAGTATTCATATAAAAACCAAGCAAGTAGCCTTATTGATTACTTTACTTAATATAAGATGCATATTTCTCCAGGCGGACTGCAGTACGTAGTGGCTAGAGTAATTAAAAGTTTCAACTCTAAAGAGCTTTCAAGTTTGTTGTTCAACTCATTGACCATTTTTGTTTCATAGTTAACTAAGGTGTTGACAAATGGACATCTACGTCTAGAAATGTTTATTTTCTCAGAACATGACTGACGTTTAAAACTAAGTCAAATTTTAAATATGACTCTATAAGATTTAAAAATATGACAACTTTAAACTTCTATAACCACTCTTCCCCCTGACACTTCATTTCTTCGCGACGCTCGAAATGACAAATATTCGTGGTTAAAAGTGGGTTTAAACAAAATACAGGCAAATGTGAAATAAACTCTATGAGTAAAATTATTAGTTTTTTTTCTAACTTCAAGAAGAAACTATGTATAGTAAATAATTAAATCTGTCTAAAGGGATAACGTCATGGAGGAAACATCGATGTTATTATCGTCTCTTCTTGAAGAAGAAGAGGAAGACCAACAAATTGTAGTGCTACAGCAGTTTCAAACTAATCCTCATCCGATGTATTGACAAGAGATAGAAAGGGATTTTAAAACTTCCGTTTAGAAAACAGTTATTAAAGGATGATTCTGAGTTAAAACGATTTTAAATATAGATCAGCTTAATTATACTGATAAATTTGATCTGTGTTTACAAAATATTAGTAAGTTCTAAAAAAAAAAAAATCTCTCAAATAAATAACGATGTTACACTAAATAAATCCTCATTAAAAGGATAAAAGAATCCTTCACTCAATATTATATTATGTTTGTTAAGTAGAATTACACTACTAGAGATCTCCAATTACGATGGAATTCTTAAATTAATCAAGAAGAATTCTAAGCATAAAAAGCAAAACTAATTTAAAATTTTGAAACAATAGAGAGGAAGTGCATAAGAAAAGCCACTAAAAAAATAGAGGAGGTTTACAATTTATTCCATCGAATAGTTAAGAGCAATGTAATTTTACACTGTACTATGGCGAAAGAACTGAATCCACCTGGAAACTACTTTTTGTAGAGTTATATATTACTTATCAAGCTTCAGTACACCTGCAGAGCTATAAAGCTACTTCATAAAATAATTACCAAATGGTGTAAATTAAACTAATTTATAATTAATATAACTATTTTATAATTAACTAGCAGGATACCCGTGATTCGCTACGGAGTGTTATTTTAATTTGATAAGTATATAAACTTACCAAGAAACATTTAAATTATTTTACTATGCGAGAATATCTAGTTTCTATCCCTCCCACTTATACCCCCTCCTCTTTGATAATTTGAAGATATCCCAAATTTACCTCCCTCCTAAATGTTAATATGACGAAACTGTACATAACAACAATTACTGTACTCTTCAAGTGCTTTTCAACGATATACATCATGAAGGGTATTCATTACTTTGACCCCGTATTCATTACTTGTACCCCGTACCCCTGGTACCAAAATTTAAATTTTGAAAATTCATGTAAACAGGGATTTTCCCCTTCCTTTGATGTTCATGTTCAAGTGTGCAAATTTTCAATGAGATCGGACTAAAACTGTAGATTTGTATAAAAAACATACACACATACTTTGACTTTTATATATATGTGGCCGCCATTTTGAATCAAAATGCCCGATAGGTAAACCATTTATCAAAAGATTCTTATTTCATAAAAGGAAGCTAACTTCTAAATTTCAAGGTTCTAGTGCAATTGTTTCCGGAGATATCGTCTTGTCGAATTTTGTATATAAATGGCCGCCATCTTGATTCAAGATGGCGGATTTTAAAAATATTTCTTAGCGAGCACCTAGGAGGTAAGAAGAACACACATACAAAATTTCATGGTCATAGGTCCAGTGGTTTCAGAGATATCGTGATGTGTCAATCAGTAAGTCAGTGAGTGGTATTTGGATTTTATATATGTAGATAACATTTTATTTTTAATTATTTTGAAAATTGTAATACTAGTGTGAAAGCAAACATATACTCACTGGGCATACTTTTTTTAATAATTAAATTTAAAAATATAAATTAAAGGCAAATCATTGTTTGGAAGGATAGTAGTAATAAGGAGGTAATAAACATAAGTCAGGTAAATAGATATATTATTGGTTACCAAGGATACGCAGTTATAACTCGCGCTTGGTAGAAAAAGGCTTAGGGTTTAAAAATTTGTCCGAGATAATATACAAGATACTTATTAGGAAATATTTATGTATCTGAGAACCCAGATGGAAGTAGACTAGACAGCTTAGTTAGCAAAAGAAAGATGAGTCGTGGAACAGATAGCCATGATGATTATGATAAAGATCACCGCTACTCCTGGCTATAGGGACAACGGGATTTTTTTCCCGCAATGTGCAAGGATTTATAAGAAGAGAGACTTACGCGCAAAGGCCAAGGGGTTACCGTGGTTAAGGGGTTAAGGTTTTTTTGGTAGTGATTAATGTCCCTTCCTCCTACGGTTTTCCGTAGATAAGACAGGGGAGGCTACGCCCAGGCAGGAAAAGCCATTATCTGGACACATTGGGCAAACAGTACGGTCGGGAAAATCGATACAGATATAGGCGTGAGGCGAAGAGTAAAGTTAAGAAGGGGTAGTGGTAAGGTAAGACAAGTAAACAATTTTCTTCCCGGACTTGCACTGTATATAACTACCGGTCAATAACTCTAACTGTCAATATGTAACATCTTTCCCGGCTCAAACCTGATTTTCACTTGGGCTTTAACAAGGTAGAAGAAAAAGGCGTTTCTATTGGAGGAGACCTACTACAAGGGCACAATGAAAACAAAGCAAAACGGAAGCCATTACTCACCACCGTCCCTAGCCCCTAATGGCTTCCAATAGCCTCTTTTCTCCTCCGACTTGGCTTGAAAAAAGAGCCAGTTGTATCTCGCATTGTCCAGACCAATTCAAACACGGAGGAACTTTTAGTCCACTCCATTGATAGATAATTTCCCTCTAATGATGAAGAAATAGTAGTGTAAAACGGCTATACTTGTTGACAAAAAGTGATCTCAACTGCATAGAGCATGCATTTTTATTGCTGATAGAGTTAAGATTCCAATTAAGGAAGTATCGCATAGTGTAAAGTCAACAGTATACTCTTCTTTGGCAAAGTATACTGGTCCCTCCAATACTGAACTGACCTTATTATAACAAGAAGAGCCTCATTTATTCCCAGAAATGTATCAATAAATAATTTTATAGCCCACGCATCATGATTCCTTTTAAAATACCTTACGGGTTGCAGTTTCAGTAAATTACAGTTTAGCTTCCAAATTATTGCCACTTATAATGCAGTTATCTTTTCCAAAAAATTAAATTTTTAATTTAAAGCACCTCACAAATTTAATTTAGACTGTTAAAATATATTTACTTAAGGATAATTCTTAAAGCAAATAAATAAATTATGTAGGTATAGTAAACGACACTTCTGTTTAGAAAAATTCCCTTATTGCGTTCTAAAAAATAGTTAGAGCGAGATATTTTTGTGAGTGCTTTTGCGAATAATTATGTAATAAATTGTAGCGATTATAAATCAATACTTAGGTTCCTTAATATAACAAATAAATAAAGCAAAATATAAGTTGTACATGAAGAGGGAAAATTCTCAGTAAGAGGTATCTTAATAGCTATTAAATTATATAAATCAATACGTACAAAATTATAGCTGAAGAAAGGTATAAACATATAAATTACATACTTGTAACATCGCCAAAAAAATAATAGAATAACTGAAGAAAATTTACAAGAACGCTAAAAATTATTCATCCTAGTCCATAATTCAATTTACCACAGTATAACATCCACAAGACTGTAATACACGCAGAAACAAGCGATTTTGGGTTTATGGAATAAAAATTCTGGCATTACAACAAAGAAAAGCATAAAAGATACAAGATGGTGAAAAATGAGAAACACTTACTAAGTTGGAATACTGGTAACATAGATTCTATAGACAGGTCTGCAACAATCTATGGCTTGTTCAAGTATAGATTTATGAGGTACCAAATAAAATTGCCAAAAGACAATAATTTGACCCGTTTATTATACATGTCTAAGAATTTAAATATTTGAAATTTCTTTCAAAAATAATTTCGAAATACCAATCTTTATATCTCTACCCTCTCCTCTCGGATAAATCTAAATACCAATCTTTATAAGATCTACTTCTCTCTACCATCTCCTCTTGGATAAAATAATTTGCATTAAGTACAAAAAAACTAATGCTGGCTATAAGCGCATGCGTAGTGTTGTCTTATTATCTTTTAATTTTTACACGTAAACTCAAGTGAATTTTACAACCTTTATTGATTTCTATTTTGCTTTGAACACTACTATAAATCCAACACTACTATAGATCCAATATCCAATACTGATAAAGTTTAGGATGCGTTTTGGATAATGTGTTTAGGTAGATCGATTTTAGAGAGTAATCATAATCACTATGTAAGAAATATATAGATCAATAAATAAATATCCTCAATCTATTTAATGTACGAGTTAGCTTTTGGTGCCTGATGTACTTAGGAGCAAGGTATTTAGGGAAAATCGATTTTTCGGTTCAGTGTACAGTACATTTATAAATAATTATATTACATTTTTTTAATCATTATTTGCATTTTCTTTCTCCTAATTATATTTTCTTACTAGTTAGAAAAAAACACACTACACACTCCGTAGCGAATGTGTTTATTATTCGTTGTTTTACTACGAGAGAATGCTACAGTTTCCTAAATCTCTTGGACACAATAATTTGCATCAACCCCAAACACCTAATTAGTACTTGTCTCCGACTACTGGTGAAACATTCTAAAAGTTAACCTTCCTGAAAAGCAGAAGTGTGTTTCTTCTATTTCCCCCCAAATGAATCAAATTTCTGGAAACTCATTTAAAAGCAGTCAAGACTTGTGTAGAATATGTAATCATACTAATTTAATTATATTTGAATTTGTGTTCAAATACTATGTAACCATAGTGGCTCTTTATAATACATAATATATAATGCGACTGTCATTGACCTCATGCGTGCCAACCCATGTGTAATCATACACCTATTCATAACTGTCTTGGAAAAACTGCTATCTTGAAGTAGGGAAAAGAGTTTTTATTTATTTTTTATTTTTTAAAAAAGAATTTCTTTCCTTCCTACTAAGTTTTAAAAGTTTACATAAAGCAAATGTAAAGGGTTACAAACTGTATTGATTAATCTTATTTTTAACAACATAATACTTATAGTCGCCGTGGTTTTTAACATTCCACAATTCACTTTTGCTCCTCCTATATGGACTTTAGTAAATGGATGTTGATTACTTGCAGAGAATTTATAGATGAACAAAAATAAATTTATTTAACTCATAAAATATTCTATAAAATAAGGGTGACTTCAGGTGCAATTATGATAAAAAAAAGAAACAATATTATAAAAAATTAAAAAAAAACTTAGAGGAAGAAATAAAAAAGTAATTACACTTTATTACTTTATCGGGTAAAATTTTTAAAAAAATCTATGATTGAATTTTGCAACAGAAGTAACCTAAATAAATGAAAACAAAAATACCCTATATTCACCTCAATAAACTCCATCTGAAAAAAGGTGAAAGAGTGAGAGAGAGATAAATAAATAAAACAAGAGATCCTTGTCTGTATTGGAATATGAGTGACCACACTGAAGAAAAGTAGGATTAAAAAAAATGGTGCGAAGTGAGCGGAACTAATTCTAGAGAGGGGTTCAGAGATGGAGTCAACCCATTTCCAATAAAGTATCCGGTGGAAAGAGAAAGGGAATGGGCATAGCCAACCAAACAATTCCAAAAGCCATAATTAATTCGGAAATTGGACAACACGTTGTCCCTGGTACCAGAATCGATAGGAGAGATGCTTGCTTCATAGGGCCGTTCCTAAATTGCTTTGCATCCTACTGGACCATACTAAAGACTAGACCCCCTCCAAAAACAATTTCGGCAAGTTTTAATTCAATTCAATAAAATGACCTTAACTTTATATAATGGTACTCAAGGGGATGACTAAGGGACCAGTCTAACCAACAACACAAAACTAATCATAACAGCTTACTTGTTTTCCATTTTTTTAATAATAAAAATAAAAAAAAGAGAAAAAAAATCCAATTGGTGAAACATACTTTTAAAATTTGGAATATGCTCCAGTTTAAAACAACTTAATAATAAATACAAAGTGCTTATTATAACGATACTACATAACAAACAACAATTCAATATAAACCTAATATTTTTTGCTTTCTTTCTTTCTCCCGATAAAAACATCAATATGACGGGCAATGCGATTACTTTACTCATCTATTCGATGTGATCAGCAGTGTGAAACATATCTGACCTTTCTAGGATTGGGACTCACCAGTTTCTTTCTGTGTTTAGACCTTGGCTTCTGGCGGCGGAGTTGTGATTCGCTTCGCTTACGCTTTCCATTCGACCACGCATGTCTGTCAATGTTACATTATTTTTAACAAGTAACTTCCATGATTGAATTTTTCTTCTATCTTGGGAAATTATCCATTTACTTTTATTCTAGGAGTTTTTAAAGATCTATGTAACTGAAATTTGTTAGAAGAGATGGAATATAGTTTTCCAAGGGTGGACGAGTTTAACCAGAACTTTGCTAATGACGAGTTATCTCCTGTGACTATTTGTCTCGGTTAAAGTCGGAAGAGCTCCGGAGTATGTATATTCCCATCAGTATGCACATAGCCCTCCTGTTTGTGCCTTTTTTAGTAATAACTTAACCCCACGTTATTTCTCGTCTCGATAACAGCCACTGAGAGGAGAAACCTCTGGCCGAATCTCTTCTTTATTTAAAGCTGTTCTCTTTCTCTCACCGTCCATAATCTTCAATTTGAAATTCTTACCACGCTTCTTCTATACTGAACAAGTGCTTAAAGTTGCTAAACAGCTGTTACTTCTTCTCTCTTGTAAACCTCTTCCAAAGTCTTAACTCTTTTCCAAAAACTCTCCACCACCCCCGGGCCTTTTGAATATTTGAATAAATGAAAAGTATACTTTGTTTTTGTTTCCTTTGTTTTTTCCCCCTCAATTTGATCTTAAAATAGATAAAATCTCGGAAAACATTTTTAAAGTTTCTCACTTTTTCCTCATTGTTAAAACATTCGAAATTATTTTTATTATTCTATAATATTGGGTAAAATATAAAGAAAAACAATTTTTTCTACAATGAATAAGCAATAGTACATTAGATTGATTGAAGTAATATATATATATATATATATATATAGAATACGC
>KZ651223.1:174738-190731 GCA_001010745.2 Gerris buenoi
ATACATATTTGTGTCCTACTCTTCAATATATATATATATATCATTTTAACAATTTAAGCTCCAACAAATCTCATTAGAAAAACTCTATTATGGCCCTAATATTACATATATATATAAATATATATATATCACAAATACGTTTAATATTCTTGTATAAGATATATTGATATCAATATATTTTACCAAATATATTGAATATACCATGGCAACTCTTTTTTTAGATTAAAGAAATAGGAAACATAATCGATCATCCATATTATTTGTTCGGTTTGCTATGTCGACATCGTTCCTCTAAAAATAAAAATAAAAAATAACAGCGGTACAGTTCTGTTCATATGACATGGACATAAAAAATGTCGTTGTGTTGAAAAGGTTTTTCTTGTGTTCACAGAATCATTATTCTGCCAGAAAGATAAATTGAATCAAGGGTCCCGCATCGAATTTTACCCAGCAACCTTTGACTCTGTTACCATCCTTACAACATTCTTCTATATTATATATATATAAAGTTTAAAACATTTATTTTTATACAGAATTCACATTTTTCTGCTCCAGCTAAGAGAAGATGGAATTTGCTGGCGAGACTGAGGGAGGTGTTATAGGGGTTAAGATTCAATCCTGACCCAAGTAAATTTTTGATGGGAGGGTTATATTCGTGAAACTTCTACTGCTGAGGAGGTAAGATTTCCAAGTGAACTAGCTGCCACCAAGAGGTCAATAAATACTGCTGAAGCTGGGTGTGTTGAAATCGACGAGAATATCTCTTAGCTCAACGGTTCAGACCCTTGGCTCTGTTGGTCTTCTGCTTCGCTACCAATTGGTATCATTGTATTATTCAGTTGTTATTAGGTCCTCTTTTTACCTTATCCTTTCAGCACTGTTAACCTCGTTTTTCTCTTTTCTACGTATTCAAACCGTTTAATTATTCACATTTATATTCAAACTCGTTCCTCCAGTCCCTCTTACTATTAACCATCTTTCTAGATTCTAGATAAAATAATAAGTTTTTCCCCCTTTATACCTTTTTCAATAGAAAAAAAACCGACCCCTTTGTAAAAACCCTTTTTAATTTTTAATTTTATTTAAAATAACCCTGGAATAAAAAGGAGGGGCAAATGTTATTACTGGGTTTCGGTTTAAAGCGCTTGAAAAAAAAACTTCTCTTTGCTTCTTCTTTGCTAAAGAAGAAAATAACCCAAATTTAAATTTTGTAAGCTTGATTCTATGGAATTTAGAGAATTAATTTCCACCAATATTTCTTTTTTAATATTTTGCACAAACAGTTTAACTTTTCAATAAATCTTAAAATAAAATGTTATTTTTTCTTTAAAAAACATAGTTTTTTTGAAAAAAAAAAAATAAATAAAAATAATAATAATAATAAGGTAAAAGGGCAAAAAGGTAAGGTAAAGAGGCAAAGATTAATTTTTTTAAATAAAAATGTTAGCATCAACTAAATTGAGGAACGAAATACGCCAAAAAAATACAAATCATCAAAGTTAATACAATGAAGTAAGTAAAAAAAAAAAGTTTTAAAAATGAGAAATAAACACGCGTTTTTGCAATATTGCAACCTAAACTAAATTAAGCAAGTTGTATATTAAGATTATACTTTGGTTTGATAAATGTCTCCAGTTGTTATATATCTGATAGAATACATAGCGGGCAGCGGGGTGCGCGAGTCGTCTAATTGGTTTCGTTTAGAGTTTTCAGTTCGACAACTGGAAGGGGTTTACAAACTTCATCCGATAGAGTGACAAATGGTGTCTTTAAATTAAACGCACATATCCAATTCGTACTTCTCCATATGTCCAATTGAAGAAAATTCAAAGATGTCACCCAATTTCAAAATAATATCTTATCTCACTGTAAAAAAATAAGGGCTTAATTAAGAAGACCCTCAAATAATCCAAGAAACGTCCAATTCAGACTGTATTTGATAATTCACTTGTTTATCAAACTAGTAAAATGGTAGCGTTTATGAAACTCTAAAGTCTACTGTTTGCATAATTAACAATTTGCTCCCAAGACAAAAAAATCTGATTCAGACATCAGGAAACATTTTCAGTACCCGAGTCTGTTCATCTGTGGGGCCTAAATTTTTGCTAACTAACATACCATAAAACTGTTCCTATGTGTCACACTTGCGTGGCACATCCCTTGGTGTCTCTCACAAATTGTGTAGCCTATTGCAGTGTGCAAACACGGTATTACATTGCTAATATCTACTCGTCCGACTTTAATCAAATTTGGTTGGTAGACCATAATTATGACTATTATTGCTTTTTCTAGTTAGCCTATTGTTAGTCCGATAAGAGCTTCTATCCTCTATGCCCATTTGTTTCTCTTCCACATGCGCATCAACATACATTTATTTACACCTATATATCTTCAAATGTATACTTATCTGATATTAATGTAATTTGGATGGTTTGTCCAAAGCAGTCCGCAGACAGTCCCAGAATAATTTCAACCGTCTGCGCTATTAAAAGTTTGCTAAATTGATACTTTAATCCATGTACAAAATCAAAACAATTTGACAGATTAAAAAAATCACAGGGAAGTACTTAGTCCAAGTACTTTTAAGGGTTTTGTAAATGAGTAAGCATACCCATTATGTAATTATGATTTCTTGTCTTCAATCTCAAGAGTCCTGGGTTCGATCCCCCGGGGGGTCACAATGATTTTTATCAGTAATAAACCAATAAGGAACGCAACATTTAAAAAAGCAAATATATACATATTTGTGTCCTACTCTTCAACAGCTTTCATTTGATACCCAACTCAAAATTTTAAAAAAATAAAATTTTGGGCAAATTTTAAATTTTCGCGCCTAAAATTGGCAATTTTTAAAATTTTTCGATGCACTCCCGGAATTTACATCACCCCACAATAGGGTATTAGTATGAATTATTTTGAAATTTTACATCCAGCCGTTATATGGTAGTTGAGGGGGGGCAATTTTGGGTGTATTTTGATTTATTTGACCAATAAGGAAAGCGAAATTTAAAAATTTATTCATATATTCGTAATCTGCTATTCAGCAGCTTTCATTTGATACCCCACTCGAAAATTAAAAAAAATCTAAATTTTTGACTTTACCGCATTTTTTCGAATTGCGCATGCGCATATTAAATTTTTAACTTTTGTGTATATGTCCTGTGTTTGGGCCCGGAAGTTACGCCAGTGTTATAAATTTCAGCATTTTAGCTTAAATGGTTCGGGCGCTATGAGCCAAAGAGCGACGGACAGACGGACACATCACCCTCGGCATAAGGGTTTTGAGAAGTATCTACAAAACCCTAAAAACGACGGGAGAATTTGACAATAATAGGTTGTAAAAGAAAAAATCATTAAAATATACGAAATAGGAAGCGAGTAAGCTATGTGCTTCACTAATTGGCAGACTACTTATTTTAATAAGGGTTTACCTAGTAAAAAGATTTCTGATTTAAACATTTAATTTAATTTTAAGCAACATTTGTCTTTCCTTAAACCAATATTCCATTGAGATTTGTGTGGGGTTTTTTTATGAATTTTGTTTTAGTCAGAAACCGGTATTTTCCCTCTTTACAGTCAGTCGTGTTTTAAAAGTCAAATATTGAGTGTTAAAGTCAAACAAAACAGTTAAGCTATATTGGAAACCAACGTTGCCAGGCCAGAAACGTAATATTTGGTATGGAACTAACTTCACCGCATAGAACATTACATACTAACCCTGCCTTATTAACATTTTGCTAATATATATATATATTTTTATAGACGAGGGAATAAAGTGCAGAAATTTAAAACTATTCTTTTTGGTGTTTTTTTCTGCAGGTGGTCTTTTCAAATTAATTAGTTCTAAAGGTAAAACGTAAATAGGAAATACAAGTATATTATTTAAAATAAATTGAAACTGAATTAAGCAGTCAATATATAAATCTATTTTGTATTTACTTAAATAGTTTCTTATAGCAAAGTCATTTTTATGTATACTGAAGAAGATTATACTTTGGTTTGATAAATGTCTCCAGTTGTTATTTATCTGATAGAATACATAGCGGGCAGCGGGGTGCGCGAGTCGTCTAATTGGTTTCGTTTAGAGTTTTCAGTTCGACAACTGGAAGGGGTTTACAAACTTCATCCGATAGAGTGACAAATGGTGTCTTTAAATTAAACGCACATATCCAATTCGTACTTCTCCTCCATATGTCCAATTGAAGAAAATTCAAAGATGTCACCCAATTTCAAAATAATATCTTATCTCACTGTAAAAAAATAAGGGCTTAATTAAGAAGACCCTCAAATAATCCAAGAAACGTCCAATTCAGACTGTATTTGATAATTCACTTGTTTATCAAACTAGTAAAATGGTAGCGTTTATGAAACTCTAAAGTCTACTGTTTGCATAATTAACAATTTGCTCCCAAGACAAAAAAATCTGATTCAGACATCAGGAAACATTTTCAGTACCCGAGTCTGTTCATCTGTGGGGCCTAAATTTTTGCTAACTAACATACCATAAAACTGTTCCTATGTGTCACACTTGCGTGGCACNCGTCAACCATCAACGACTTAGTAACCTTGTCTAAAATATCAAACCATTAGGTCCCTTGTCAAAAAAATAATCATTTTTCAGACGAAATCTATAATAACATAAGTTAAAAAAAAATTGGGTCTTGAAGTTGACCCTGGTTGACTAAGTTCTAAACCTGGGTAGTTTTGACCTTGGAAGACAATTTTAAGGTCATGGTAAAGTGCGCCTCCTCAATTCCAACGAAGTTTGTATATTTCACATTTTCCGCTAAACATGATCCACCCAATTTATCCAGCGGTTCCGGTATTTTTGAGATACCCTGTTTGTAGTATTTAAAATTGTTTTTATACCAAATACAGTAACACATTTTGTGCTGTGCTTCTTTGCATGTTCTTTTCATACAATCTTTGCAGATTATTTGCATATTGAGGGGAGGGGGGGCTGATTATAATCAGTACCTCTTTTTTTTCTTTTTTTTTTTTTAGTTACTTTACTTACTCATTTACTTTTTGTGTTCAATTAGATTGATAGGTTTGAGAAAACTGCCCTTTTTTAATACCAATTTTCTTAACATTTCCCCAAACCAATACACTTAATGCAAACTCATGGTATACTCGACCTTTTCGATTATTTCATTATGTTTTATTATTCAACTGAATTAAATTATATTCAAATAACATTTTTTTTTCTTTTTACTCAAGATTTTTTAAGAAATAAATACATCTTTAAATTTTAGTAGTGTATCTTTACAAAGTTATTTAAAACCTTTGAACAATCTAACTGACTTTTTTAATACTAAACTATTACTATAAAGGTAGAAGAGGAGTCTTCACTTTGAAAGCTAAACCCTTTAAAGAAATTTTAGACGAACAAAATGATTGTCCAATATTTAAAATTGTGAAATTTTATTGAACTTCTGTAGGTTATATTGACTGGGTTCTTTTTCTTACACAATAATACTGATAGTCTCAAAATAGTTTAAAATACAGTAACGTAATTAAATTATGGTTATAAGAATTTGTTATTTGAATTAAAGGAGGATGGCAGAAAAGTATAAAGTATAATGAGGGAAATAATCAAAACTATAAAGAGGACAAAAGCAAATATAAAAGTTTATTCTTTAATCAGAAGTGTTGTATGACAAGCAGAGCAGAAAAATAAATATTAGACGTGTAATTAGGTACAGAGACCCTATTTTAATCAAATTAAAGCAAACACACAAAGCTTCTAGAACACAAAGAACTACGTAGCATTTCACTTCTGTTTCTATAATTCTCAAAATCTCACCTCTATAAAAAAAACTTCATACGATTTTTTTTTTTTATTAAAGGTTAGAATGAACATTTTTCTTTCTTGGCAGCCGGACAATATCGGCCTTATCTTATCTAAGACCCTTAATATACATTTTATATAAAATATTCCACGTGGTCGATATCATTTATGCATGTAACAGTATCTGATTTAGTTTTTTAATTACTAAATCAGAAATTTAGAATTCAAATAACGTCAATATTAAACTTTTAAAGGTGAGAAATAAAAAAAAGAAGGTTATTCGAAGATGCTTTTATACAACAGTAGAATGATGAAACACAATGAAAGGCCATAATGAAGTCATAATAGANGTGTTCTTCAACATTGCCCTAGGAACTGCGTGGTCGTTTCTCGAATTTTACTATTCCGTTTTATATTTAGATTTAAATGATTTGTAGTTTTTTTTTTAAAATAAAATTGCATAACCTTACAAAAAGTTCCAAATGACAGTAGATATTAAGAATTATTCAGCCAGCCAGACCATCCTAAAATCCAGCCAAAAACCGCTCGAATCGTCTTAAAAACCCCTAAAACGGATAATTCCATTGAAATCTTGGATTTGGACTTTTTGGTAACCATTTTGATTTGGTATATAATGCAAACATTTCCATTGATTTTCGTTTTGATATATGCCACCATTTTTAAAATATCGACTGATGAATTTAATTAGTAACTAAATAATTTCTGAGCTATTTCGCTGATTGAGCTGAAATTTTCCGTATATCATAGTATCTGCTGCCATTTTGAAAACTATCGTTTACATTTTATACGTCACCATAACAGACTTATGAAGTCCGTTATTGTACAATGATACAGGACAACTTTTAACGGACAAAAAAAATTATAATTCACATAAAAAAATCATTTATAGGTTTGTCTATGGCAAGGAAAAGTTTCATGATGCCCTGTTTCCGATTTTTATTATTCAAAAGTTAAATAGATTAGCCTTTATTAAAAACATAGTACAGCTTTTATGTCAATATTAAACTTTTAAAGGTGAGAAATAAAAAAAAGAAGGTTATTCGAAGATGCTTTTATACAACAGTAGAATGATGAAACACAATGAAAGGCCATAATGAAGTCATAATAGAAAAGGTCGAGTCTACAGTGGTTTGCATAAAGGGCTATTGATTAGGGGAAATGTCAAGAAAATTGGTATAAAAAAAGGGCATCTAGTGTAAGGTTCCCTCAAACCTGTCAATCTAATTGAACAAAAGCAAAGTAACTAAAAAAATATGGCATACACAACAAATATTGATCAGTCACTGTTTTAGAGCATGCAAATGTTCAGCAAGGGTAGCATGAAAAGGTCATGCTATGACCCAGAGCCAGAGCAGTATTTTATTTGGTATATTTTACTTTCTAAAATACGTAGAATATATAGAGAGAAAGTATTGTTACTGCGTGGAAAATTAATTTTTGAGATTATTTTATTCTGATTGTTGTGTTCTTTCATCTGTGGAGACTATCTGAGAGACATATCTTCAGGACATTGATATTTATATTGACGCGTGGAGCCATAAAATGATCGATAAATTTCGATGAAATTGGACATACGCATGTTTAGAAAACTCCCATTCTGAGGTGGAAACAAGAAATTAATTTTAGCTATTATATTAATTTGGGAGCGCTTCACTCCAAAACCTTTGAAAAAACTATAAAAAATTATTGACAATCATTTCAAGTTTTCGATTTAAGAAATTCTAAAATATAGTAGATTTAATTACTAATCCAACCCTCAGTCGATTTCCCGTGAAAAATGTAAAAAAAAAAGAAGGTTATTATCAATCAATTTGAATTATTCATGTTGCAATTTGACATTTTTTTTTATTCGGTAGTTTTATTAATTTGTCTAAGATGAATAGAATACATCTTATAAATGTATTCAATACAAAAAATCAATACAAAGTTTGGGAGTGCACATCTGTGAAATGTACTTGGGGTTGGGAACTGTTGACGACGATATTGAACTTATAATAATATACAGGGCAATTCAGAAAAACCCACCATTTTCTACATTGAATAAATCAGCAAAAAATAAAGTTACATAGTGAAAAAAAAAATGCAACANCCGGAGATATTGTCTTGTAGAATTTTGTGTATAAATGGCCGCCATTTTGAATCAAGATGTCAGATTTTAAAAATATTTCTTAGCGAGCACCTAAGAGGTTAGAGGAACGCACCTACAAAATTTCATGGTCGTAGGTCCAGTGGTTTCAGAGATATCGTGATGTAACAGTGAGTCAGTGAGTCAGTGAGTGGTATTTGGATTTTATATATATAGATAAAACGAACTTTATCAAAGGTAAAAATAATACATATAATTTTTACTGATCATTGGTTCCATTTTTAATTAAAAATAAATAAATATTTTGATTTAAAAGAGACAAGTAATTTTCAAAGGTCATATTATTATTTTTATTTTTTTTTTATTTTCATGCTTCAAAAATGTATATTTATCTATAGATGTTCACTTTTACTAAATTTAGTACCATCCAATATTTGAATTGGTTTGATATAAGATCTTTATTTAAATTTGTAGCCTATAAACATGCTTTTATGAATTGTATATCTACACATTTACCCCACACCGAAAAAACAACAAAAAACTATAGTTAGTTAATAGTTAAAAATAAATTAATTAAGATGTTTTAGAATTTAAATTCAGTATCACATTGTAAATATGTTTGACCTACTTATTGGAGCGGATTTTATTTTACATATAAATAAATATTTATATCATAATATTGTTTTTGTTTTTTTACATTAAATGGTAAATGTATGTGAGAAAGTTAAGCGAGACTTTTTGCACTTCTGTCTTGTATTTTGCAAGATTTATATTAATACTTAGAATTTGTAAAGAAATAATAATGTAAATTACTTTAGTATAACTGTACAATTCCAGTTTTCTGACCGTTTTTAAGTTCAATAGTATGACCTGTATTCATCTGGCCAGATAAGTACAAAAAAAAAATCAGTAACATGGCCGGTTTGTATTGCCCGAGGAGTAAAATGTATAAAGAATTATACAGTAGGTTAGTAGTGGAAGATGTAGAGGAACCAGTCTTTATTTATTGAGTTTTGCTTTTTCTGTATTTACGGGTTAAAGTTTTGTCCCAGTTGAGAACACTAAAGCTTCCAGTTTTTTTCCATGTTCCGCTTGAATGAAGTAAAGGGTACCGTTGTTCAATATTACCGTAACTTCTTATTTGCAGCTCTCGATTCTTTTATTTAACAAACAAATTTCCATATTCACCTTAACTTCGAAAAAAATAAGGAGAAATAACACTAAACTTAACTAAAACGAGTTTTGTTACCAAAAAATTTAAAAACAGAAACAAATTCTCTATTGTTAGCATCGAATAACTATATTGTTTTGAATTAAATATTTTATTTTTGCTAACCAAGAATAATTGGAAGTACAACAGGATTTACCATGCAACATAATATAGCCACCTTCCAGAGTATCACTCCCGTAATCTCCGTAGCATTTGAATAGAATCTTATCTTCTATTTAATTTTTAATTTTCAATTTGCACTTGTATTTTCCCCATGTTTAATAACTTAAAAGAGGAAAAACAAAAGGAGAAGAAAGGAAAATTAAATTAATATTAAAACTTACATTGGTATAAAAGGGGCGGATGAAAAAGAAAAAGTTGCTAAGGAAGGAAAAGGAGATTGTGTTTGCTTGCCGGTCAAGTGCTGTTTCTGACCAAGGGGCTCAGGACTACCTCTTCTTGTAATTAGAATGTAGTTTTTTCTTGCCTTTTCTTTTTTACCGGACTCCGCTTTTTTGTTTCTTCTAGCTTTTTTCTCTTTAAATATTTTACTAAGGGAGTTTTCTTTCAGGAGACAATGGTTTATTCATGGACGAAATTTTCTTGTCTCCTCCTCGTTATTTCTTCCCCCTTCTTCACTTCCCACCCTGTCTGCATCCTTGCTTAAAAAACTTCTTTTTTTCTTTATCTTCACCCCGAAATTATAAATGGGAATCGTCGAGGTTGAGTTTTTTTTTACTCTTTTTAAAAGATTCTGTATGTATATATATTTCTTTCGGGGCTAAAAGAGGGAAGACAAACTCTTGTCTTTTCAGATTTTAAAGGTATTCGAACAATGTTACCCTCTCTCGTTGGGATAAGAAAAAACCTTTTCATTTACCAACTCCTTGGGATTAATTCTTGATTTCTTTTTCTTCTTCTCTTGTTCTCTTAAACATTCTTTTCTTCTAGTAAAATGTAAAATATAATAGACATGAATATTTATCATTTAAAAATAAGAAATAAAGTAAATACATAATTACACTCATATTTAGTCAAATTTAACTTGTAAATGTACAGTTTCTATTTTCATTATCATATTTATTACTCATTCACATACGTTATAAATATTATACATGTAATAACACATATACATGTATATAAATATGTATGTATACTTATATTATACAAGTACAAAAAATGAATTATTTTACATAGTTAGTGCAGACGCTTAGAACCTACACTTCTTTTTTTAAATACAAATTTCACCACATAGATTGTTTTCCTATGCAATATGGAAAAAAAAGTCTAGGTTGTGATCAAAATAAAAACTTTATTTAAACGAGGATCTCTTCTTTAGACCATTCCGATCTTTTGTCTGTGCAAATGCCCTCCTTGTATTATTCTACCCGCAAAACCTTTACTTTATAGTTTCAACTTAAATATAATACACTAACCGATCCCGACAATGTTCATCAATATTCTAATTACCTAGGTACGTTATTTTTTTTATGCACTTCAACTTGGGAGAAAATAAACCACTAGAGGCTATATCTGAACGCAATTTTAAAAAATGAGCCGCTTTATTTTAAAAGGTTTTTTTTAGTTCAAAGTTAATTTTCTTGACAATACATAACTAGTTTAAACCTTTAAATCTAAACTGTTTCTTTTCTGTCTTATATTTATTTTAAAATTACAAAAGACATCGGTTTATAGTGATGTACCGTTATAGTGATGTTTCCGTTCTTTTAATAGTGTGGTTTGAAAGGAAATGGAAAGGTACATAGAGTCTGTTGAGATGTGGTTTTGTGTCCGGTCTNGCTTAAAAAACTTCTTTTTTTCTTTATCTTCACCCGAAATTATAAATGGGAATCGTCGAGGTTGAGTTTTTTTTTACTCTTTTTAAAAGATTCTGTATGTATATATATTTCTTTCGGGGCTAAAAGAGGGAAGACAAACTCTTGTCTTTTCAGATTTTAAAGGTATTCGAACAATGTTACCCTCTCTCGTTGGGATAAGAAAAAACCTTTTCATTTACCAACTCCTTGGGATTAATTCTTGATTTCTTTTTCTTCTTCTCTTGTTCTCTTAAACATTCTTTTCTTCTAGTAAAATGTAAAATATAATAGACATGAATATTTATCATTTAAAAATAAGAAATAAAGTAAATACATAATTACACTCATATTTAGTCAAATTTAACTTGTAAATGTACAGTTTCTATTTTCATTATCATATTTATTACTCATTCACATACGTTATAAATATTATACATGTAATAACACATATACATGTATATAAATATGTATGTATACTTATATTATACAAGTACAAAAAATGAATTATTTTACATAGTTAGTGCAGACGCTTAGAACCTACACTTCTTTTTTTAAATACAAATTTCACCACATAGATTGTTTTCCTATGCAATATGGAAAAAAAAGTCTAGGTTGTGATCAAAATAAAAACTTTATTTAAACGAGGATCTCTTCTTTAGACCATTCCGATCTTTTGTCTGTGCAAATGCCCTCCTTGTATTATTCTACCCGCAAAACCTTTACTTTATAGTTTCAACTTAAATATAATACACTAACCGATCCCGACAATGTTCATCAATATTCTAATTACCTAGGTACGTTATTTTTTTTATGCACTTCAACTTGGGAGAAAATAAACCACTAGAGGCTATATCTGAACGCAATTTTAAAAAATGAGCCGCTTTATTTTAAAAGGTTTTTTTTAGTTCAAAGTTAATTTTCTTGACAATACATAACTAGTTTAAACCTTTAAATCTAAACTGTTTCTTTTCTGTCTTATATTTATTTTAAAATTACAAAAGACATCGGTTTATAGTGATGTACCGTTATAGTGATGTTTCCGTTCTTTTAATAGTGTGGTTTGAAAGGAAATGGAAAGGTACATAGAGTCTGTTGAGATGTGGTTTTGTGTCCGGTCTGTTTTTCTTCCAATATTTGAGGTATCGCTTTGAATGGTTTCACCTTGTTTGGTTCTTCGCCAGTGTCAAAGAGAGTTAGTCAATGTTTCGGTCGCATTTTCTTCGCTACATACCTTCTTATCTCTATCCCAGGAGATTTTTCCCAGATATATTCGAAATAAACAACTAGGTTTTTACTCGTTTCTTGACGTGAAACATCGCCTACAATAAAGACTCAGTACTCCGTGCCAACAACTGTCAGGGAAAAGCTCCCTTTTATTTTATTTTTTTTTTATTTATTTCCTTTTCTTTTTCCACTTATCAAACAATCTTAAAATCTGTCTCGATGTATATTGCACATGCTAAATTATTTTATAACCCTAAAAATTCACGCCAAAGAGATTTTTTTCAATGTAATAATAAAAAAAAGTCTACTAAAATATTTACGTAATAGAAAGTAGAAATATTTTGACATTTTCTATCTTTCTCTTTAGCCTTATTTTTGATCGATCGATTTTTAATGTGATTGACATGCGTGATTAACGAGTATTTTTTTCATTTATAAAGATCTTGCAAAATATTAAAAGTTTACTNTCCATAAACTGATTACATTATTAACTTAAATACTAACTATTAACTTACTAAATTCGAATTAATTATATTCACTTTAAATATGAAAATATATTTATATATTTGTGGAAACAGTAATATTAATAATAGATTATAAATCTTTACAATTTATTTACAAAATATATAAGGCTATAAATGGGCCATTAAATTTCCGTACTTCACTGCGTGATGTAATGCTAATGCTTTTTATTAGATTAGTATGTACTAATCTAATCTAGTCTTGGGTCTATGTAAATATAACCCATCTGCAAAAAATATTAAAATTCATAAGCTAAGCAAAATTTTGAAGATAGTATAGTATAATTTCCTAGTAGGAACCATTTTTTTTTATAGTATTTGTAAGACTATTAGGGGGACGGAGTAGCAGAATGTTTTATCGCAACTCCGTCTGAATTCAAGGTCCAAACTCTAAACCACTGATGATTTAGATTATTCTAATGATGTGATGATTGGTCAAACTATGTAATCGTTCTGATAAACCAACATCTTTTTATGTCATACCTTAATTTAATGAAATTTAAGTCATAATTTACCTATTATTGGTCCCATATAAGTTCAACCTTCTACGCCCATTCGTTTCTCTTCCACATGCGCACAAACATACATTTATTTAAATCTATCTACATATATATATATATATATTCAAAAGGCTGTAAACAGAAACTTAGAACTGAGTATTACTTTCCACGTTGATAATAATAAATAATTATCCTGGTGTATACATTGTTAATTACACAAATTATTTAAGTTAATCGTTAAATCTGTAATACTATGTGGACAGGGACCTAGGGCTCCTACACGTAGAGACAAAGGAGTTGCTACAAAAATGTGAACAGAAGGTATTGAGAAGGAAAACAGAATAAATTGACTAGAGTAAATAGAGGAAAAGCTCTTCGACCTAAACCGGGCGTCGCTTTCGAACCAAGTTCAGTGAGCATAGGAGGAACTCGGAGACCGTTTCTTCGCTCACCTCCAGGATACAGGGCAGCAACATGTCCAGTGGCGTTGCTACATTTTACAGTGAACGGCCCAAAACTTAATTCTTTGGAGAGCCTGGAGATTCGAAGAAACCTGGCAAATCCCCTTAATGAAAGGGGGGAGGGCAGATCTTCTATACTACTGGACACTCTAATTTAAGTCATATTCCACGCTCTCCAGCCCGTTTTTTAAGTCGGGTTTTCTCGTTACCTTTTACTGCTAATTAATTTCATATGTATTTTTATTATTTTGTTAACAATTTTATAACCTTTTTTACATTATCCATCTCAAGAGATTTTCTTTTCGTTTTTCTTTTTTTTATTCCATGTTCTTATTTTAATTAATTTGATTCATTTATTTGATCTATCCGTGTCATTTTAGGTACTGATGATGACCGAGAGGCCGAAAGCTAGTTTTATGAGGATTCAATACTTATTTTGTGGAGAGACTTTCATTTTTTATTATTTCATTGCATTGAGAAGAATCTTCGTTATATTCGTGAAAATGGAGAATGGTGTGTAAGGACCAATAAAGAGTTAGCAGACCTGAACGGAGAGCCAGGATCTAATTGAAGATAAGAGGGCCAAACTGAGATGCACTGTGCATCTTAAAAGACTATAGGGTGATAGGGCAGTCAAAGGTGGTGTAATTTAATTATTGTTAAGGCGGAAATACACGAGTCAAGGGGGGGGGACTGACAAAGTAGGACAGTGACTGGAGTGTACGACCGATCCGGATGCTGTTTATAAAAGCATGCTGTTTCACATAGGCAAATGCACACACCTTTTGCAGCACGCCAATTACTGCCACTGGCAAGCTATTTTACTAGCATTTGTATATCCGCCTTTAATGAAGAAGGTGTGGAAAGGATGACAAGCAGGCAAATGTAGTATAAACAGTGCTCATTGCATCAAGGGAATCCTTAGAGCAAAATAAGAGAATTTAACACAGGTACGTAATATTTAAGTTAGTGATAACAAACAATGAATACAGTGGGCAAATTATTTAACTGGTACGACAAAAATTTTCAAAGCAAATGACAAAACATTAAAGATTAGAGGAAATAGATATGAGTAAATTAACCAACATCACTAGATGTTGACATATTTCCTATTGTAAAATAACATATTAACTTTATTAAATTAAAAAAAAAGAAAAAAAAAATATGAGTGTACNCCTTCTTCTCTTGTTCTCTTAAACATTCTTTTCTTCTAGTAAAATGTAAAATATAATAGAGATGAATATTTATCATTTAAAATTAAGAAATAAAGTAAATACATAATTACACTCATATTTAGTCAAATTTAACTTGTAAATGTACAGTTTCTATTTTCATTTATTACTCTTTCACACACGTTATAAATATTATACATGTAATAACACATATACATGTATATAAATATGTATGTATACTTATATTATACAAGTACAAAAAATGAATTATTTTACATAGTTAGTGCAGACGCTTAGAACCTACACTTCTTTTTTTAAATACAAATTTCACCACATAGATTGTTTTCCTATGCAATATGGAAAAAAAAGTCTAGGTTGTGATCAAAATAAAAACTTTATTTAAACGAGGATCTCTTCTTTAGACCATTCCGATCTTTTGTCTGTGCAAATGCCCTCCTTGTATTATTCTACCCGCAAAACCTTTACTTTATAGTTTCAACTTAAATATAATACACTAACCGATCTCGAAAATGTTCATCAATATTCTAATTACCTAGGTACGTTATTTTTTTTTTTCAACTTGGGAGAGTCTCCCATTCCTTTCCCATCCTTGCAGGCGTGCCTCAAGGTAGCATTCTAGCTCCTTTCCTATATTCCCTTTACACAGCTGATATCCCGCTTCACCCCAATACCTTCCTAGCTTCCTTCGCCGATGATAAGGCCATCCTCTCAACCAACTCCGACCACCAATTAGCATCCCAATACCTTCAAACCCACCTTTCAATCGTTGAAAAGTGGGCTCAAAAATTGAAAATCAAATTTAACGCCGAAAAAAGTGTACATGTTACGTTTACCCTAAGAAGAGCAACCTGTCCTCCCGTTCACTTGAACGGTTCCCTTCTTCCTGTCTCTAATGATGTGCGATACTTAGGACTCTACCTAGACAGAAGACTCACCTGGAACTCACACACACGACACAAACGAACCGACATGAAACGACGCTATAAATTACTCTTACCACTTCTTGACTCTAGATCAAAACTTACATTACAGAACAAACTAACTATCTATAACACTATTATAAAACCTATCTGGACCTACGGACTTGAACTGTGGGGAACTACCAAGCCGTCTAACTCCTACAAAATCCAATCCCTCCAATCAATAATCCTCCGCAAAATCACCAACGC
>KZ651223.1:193670-221727 GCA_001010745.2 Gerris buenoi
AAAAAAAAAAAAAAAAAAAAAAAAAAAAAAAAAATATATGAGTGTATAAGTACGAAAAAACAGAAAGGACCTATATAAAAGATACACAATATCACCGTCAGTACTTTAACGAGATATTAATGGATCTTATAAACTAAAGACAAGTAATGTTACCTGAGAAAAATGAGAAGAAGGAGACCTACTTGTAAGGAAAGAATGGGCATTGTTAATGTTAAAATAATTACTTCTTGTAAATCCTACACTAATTAAGGCTAGGATAGAAGAACTCTGTACTCAGCTGAGTCCTCAAGAGAAAGCAAAGCTTAGAAAGTTTTCTCACTGGTATGGCCTAATGAATCTAGATTGCACGATACAATTTATACTATTGTGTCAAGTATCTAGAAAATCTTATATTGAGAGTAAAAAAATACAATATAGAAAATAGCTCATACTAAAAAGTAACACTATAAAAAAAAAAAGTTGATTTTGTTTACTTGGAGGCAAAAAAAAAACCCCTGATACAAAATATAGCAGATGGAAACTCAATATGCACATTATTTTTAAAGACGAATAGCAGTTTTGTCGTGAACATAATGATTTATAACTCATAAACATTTTATAACCTCTTTTTAAGAAGTACATTATGAGTTTTTTGTAAAAAAATAAAGTTTATATATACATTGGTTTCCAGTGACTATATTTTATTAGAGTATTTTTATTACTTAGCTTGTCGTTAAAAGAAAGTTAAGTCTGTCAATACGTTTTTCCCTGCTCAAGTTATTATGTTTACTAATTGGTTAGTGTGAAGCATTATACGAAAAACTCTATACTTGGAAATAAAAAGCTTAAATGATAAAAATAGTAACTAGACGAAAAAAATTGTCTTTTATTTTAATAAAAAATAGGATGGTTTATTATAAGTATAGTACTGAGCTTTTTTAATATCATTGAATAAAGAAATATCTTAAGAGTAATATATAACTCAGATTTTTCCTTGAACTATTTTTAAAGTAAGATATACATAAAGGGGAGGGGGGGGGGGGAATGAGTAAAAGCGAAACTGGGGAAAAAATCCCTGCGGGCGAATGAAAAATAGAGGAAGGCTTTGTAACCCGTGAACCGAGAAACTTTGCTTCCCAGCAACACAACTTTAGGCAGAAAAAATAAAGACTAAAGCAAGCTTTTCTTTCTATATTTAACAACTAAGTGGTGTAAGAAGCAAAGTAATGACCAAAATTCGAGCATAACTACAGGAATAATCCAATAAAGGGGATAATAATACAACTATAAATAGTAGGGGGAGCCTTAGAAAGTAAGGGAAGGAGAAATCTACGACGATATATGTTTAAGGCAGAGGAAAATCGCCAAAATTCGGTTCAAGAAATAAAGTAGAAGGGGGAGAAAGAAAGAGTTTTAAAAATGGAGCAGAGGTTACAAGTATATAGGGGCCCAAGGATCGGCATTTCGAACCAGAGCCCCTGTCACTAATTAGATTATAAAGTCCACCAAGGCTAAGTGAGATCCCCTTCTAACTAATGGAAAAAAGGTTCGTCTGGTAATCTAAACTCTAAGAAGAAGAGAGATGGAAGGAATAAGAGAAAAAAGCTGTCAAGGAAGAAGAAGAAGAAAACAAAAGAATGGAGAATGAAGGGAACCACTTGGATGTAGTAGACACGTAAATACTAAGAGAAGAAAGACACCAGGACCTGAGGGAGTTCAGGAAAACCACACTGAATTACAAATCTAGCACAGGCTTATCCACTCTCATTACAGCCTATCTCCTTCTTGGAGCTCACCTACCCAAACCTCTTCTCAACAACACAAGCACAAAACTAGTTAATAGTTAACCAACCTGGAGGAATGCACAATAAATCTACTCAAGAAAAATCCTAACAGATACAAACTTAGCTTTTTATTACTACTCCTTTACTTTCAATGTAATATCTAAAAATATAAGCAAAGGCAGGACTATTATACTGAGATATGATAATCAAGATGAATGCATAAATGTAATGACAGGATTAATTGCTTTTTTAAATACAGTTAGTTAATAACATTCATCGTATTAGATTATAATCAACTCATAATTAATATATTCAACTAACTTTTCAAGTTAGATATCAGCTGCTGCTAGTTTTGATTAAAACCGACAAAATTTTCGCCTAAGAAGAGAGGATGAAAATTTTAATTTCCATTTCAAGTCGTTACCCTGGTCTGGGAAGTATGAGAGATAACGTTTTTAATGAATTAATTAGAAATCTTGAAAATTTAAAACATTCAACTTTTTGAAAGGATGTTGTAAATCATACGTCTCCATAACTTAACATTATAATTATGGATCAAAATATATACAAACTTGTAAAAGGATGAGCCTTCTCTAGAAACTCTGTATTAATTAAAGGACTTTATGAGTCAAAAAGTAAAGATTAATTTTTGATTGCTTACACTTAATTTACTTAGATTTGACAGGATAAAGTTTAAATAGCGTAGCTTATCCCTATTACGTAAATCAGGTAAGATACCATAATTGTATCCGTATCCAAAATAGTACATATGTAAACTGTGCACACTATTAATTTCCACAGTCAGTTACGATACCTTTTCGTATAAATTTTGCATACTACTAAGTTTATAATTTAGATAATGCATTGTATTTAAAGTATAAAGTAATGCGCATTTCACTTTTTTTTAGGTCAGAAAAGATATTAAGCAGTAAAAACTGAAAATCATGTCTTGATATCAGTATGTCTTGCTGTTGCTTCAAGTAAACATCACGCTGCACTACACCCCTCAAGATGCTTCCAGTAGTGGAAGCGAAACGTAAGGCCGAAAACCAAGCTGTTTATATTACACAAGCATTCAGAATAACTTCACATTTTCCTGGTTTTTCAGTCCAGTAATACATTCTGTATTATAAACTCACTGTTAAAATAAACGTGTATGAGGACTTTTTATATTTAAAAAAAAATATATATACTATATAATAATATTTACCACATGAAAATTACGGAAATGGCAAAAGCTTTTATCCTGATTAAAATTTACACCCACGTGTGTTTTCCATCCTCGAATCAAGCCTGATTCTATAAAAGGAAAAAGTTTTATACTAAGTAATGTCTTCACAAAATAAAGTAGATACGTTTGGTAAAATATGAAGCCAAAATGAGCAGAAAATAAAAGTAAAGTCAGATAATAAGAAAAAAAAAATTGGACTTCTGTAAAAACTCCTGTAAACTTAATAACGAGTTGAGGGCCAGTGGCCAGTATGAGTGTCATATTATAACTACAACTCCAATCCTATTTTCATTGGTAATTGATCCTTATGTATTCTCAAATATTTTTTTTTACTTCCAAGTAGTCAACCCAAGACCCATTTACCATACTTGTATCAAGAGTGTGGTAAATAATTGTGAAAACATAAACGTGGGTCAACTGACAATTTATATTACTTAAGGGGGGAGTTGGTATATGAGAAATCCTTCTCTTGAAGCCTTTTAAATGAATTCCGATTATTCTTTATTAAAATAACATTAGTAAATTCCACAACTTAAGAGTATCTCAGAAAAAAAAATTGTTTCAGCTAGTTTTGAATCAAAATTTTAACGTGGGTAGTGGTTTTTTTGTTTTTTTTTTTAATCTAATGTTATTTCTTTACCAACTTTGCATTCTAAAATTAGATTTAAAATTTAACTTACCCAGTTTTTAACGATAATTATATTAATTAGCCTTCTAATTCTAAAGAAATAGCCTTATTATTATGACCACAAAACGTAGAAATGCAATAATAACACTATATAATAACGTGATCCTTCCTCATAAGCTCATAGAATTACGTAAAAAATTGTAAAAATAGAATGGATAACAATTTATTTGGGGCCTAATAAAATGCAAAGTACTTGATTCATTACTGACCCTGTTGGAAATATTTGTTAAAATCTTGTGATAGTGAGGCGAAACGAAAAAGGGCCGAAGGAAGATTTGGACAGGGTGGCACGAAAGAGGCCCTAATCCGTAAAAATAGCTTTAACTCTTAGCTCAGACCCTTAATCCTACATGACGTTGATTTGGCACTAAGCTACTTTCTGAGCTTTTCAATTCCTTTTTCTCCTTGATTCCTCCATGATAAATCAGCCTTCTAGGGTTGGAGAATCAGTTCCTAGCAAGGATGAAGAAGAAAATAAAGCATATATTATAGATAAGGCGTCACCATAACACTACTTACATCAAAAGATTAAGATTGAATTTTTAGTTTAAAACTTCAGCGTAATAACTTTATAAAACAGGGCTAGAAAAAAAATAGAGTCAAATAATAGCCAAGTACACAAGTTATAACATAACCTCAACGGTACAGTACAGATTAGGTAAAACTTTGAGATCAGGAAAAATCAAGTGTTTCATCACCAGATAACGATAATTATCTGTGGTGATATTGATCAGGATGTCAGCACTGACATCCTGATTTCTGGAGTAGATAAAGTTGAGATAACAATTCAACGACGCTTGGCCAGTTCACGTTAAAGGTTATTTTAAGTTAGGAATGAGAAAAGTATTTATTTTGGAACTATTTTGCAAACATTAAATAATAAGAATAAAGTAAATAAGAACACAGTTATGATAAAACGTTAAGAAAGAAACTACCCAAGGAGATTAGGAAAATGATGTTAAAAAAGGAGGAAATTAAAAAAAACGGTTGTGCGTAAAGTCTCACATAAAAAGGGTTTAGGTAAATTGTCTAAAATGGTTAGAAAACATAAAGATGTGGAGTTATGGTAGGAAAGTAAAGTAATTAGAAGGAATAATTGAGAGTGGTAGAAGTATCAAGAAATATTGGAGAGAGCAGGCTTTAGGAAAAAATAATATTGTATTTATAAAAAATAACCAAAGGAATTAGTAAGCGAGGAAGGTGGGATAAATGACAACATTTTGACAAAAATGGCATGGAAAATTAAACACTTTCCACGTGTTATTTTATCATTTTTGGTCCCATATCTGTCTGTCACTCAATTTTTTGAACTCATACATCGTGAAAAAAAATACTAGTTCGATTTTAATGAAATTTGGATGGTAGGTCATGTTAGCCCATTGTTGGTTCCTTATACGTTTCAACAAATTTGTTTATCTCCAATTTTTATGAAATTTAGAAGGTTTGTCAAAAGTAGCTAGCAGATAGCTCCAGATTAATTTAAACCGTCTGCGCTCTTTAAGGTTTGCTAAATTGATACTTTAATCCATGTAAAAAATCAAAACAATTTTGTCAGATCTATATAACAATTTCTGTAACAATTTTAGAAAAAAGAATCAAGATCTTATTAAACTTCATTTTTCAATTTCATTGATAGCTTAGTAAAATAATTTTATGAGTGGTTAACCAAATAACAAATAAAATAAATCATCTTATATTAGAAAGTTTAGTTAAATAAGAAGAACGTGATAATTTCTAGAGGCAAAAGACCGGGAAATATTTCTTGTACCACTGTTTTTTATTTTTCTTTTACACCAATTGTCTACAGGAAGAGAAGAAATCCTCTTCAAAACCAGTACCATGACGACAACGGCGTAGCTAGCACGTTGCTACAGAAAGAAAGACGAAAAAATGTATATATATATATATATATGACAAATTGCAAGTTGCTACCGCAAGTTCGTAAGTTATCGAATGAGGATATCCCTACCGTCGATACTTGCTTGATCTGGAGATCACTGGACCGGTTTCGGCTAAACGCCATCATCAGCAGAGTCGAAGTCTCTCGTAGCACTCAACACANATATATATTTTTATATATATATATATGCATAAAGTGAGAGAGAGGGGGGAGGGGAGAAAGGAAAACCACCAACTCCCTGAAGTTTCTCTACTGCGTGACGAAACGTAAAGATCTCAAGCGAAAAGGGTGCGAAACTCAGTTTTTTTTTTTGTTTTTTTTTATCTGTTTCCTTGAAAAAAAATAGAGAAAGACGTGATAGCTGTTAAGATGATTCCTTTGACAATTTCTTCTCGATAACGAGGTAACAACCGTAGAAGAGAAAGTGTATAAAAACCGATGAAACAAAAATCTTATAGGACAATAACCGGAGTAAGAAGTTGTTCCAGTATGATTCTAAAGTTGGAAGGATCAAAAAGATAGGGCATAGAACACGGGCTAGAAATAGGCAGTTTATATAGTCTATTCTTAATATCGACATGTGAAGTGGAGAGACCTGAGAAAATGTCTCAAAAAAGGACAAAGTGAAATCAGACAAGCGTGAATAAATAAATTGAAACTCACGTCAAAGTGATAAGAATGGATCTACGGGACTCACAAACTGTCATAGTATCTAAAAGTAGCATCGAAGAAACAATTTTTTTTTAGAGTTATATATAACAATATATTACCCAAAGGAGACAAAATAGTATGATTGACTTGCATCGTGATTTGATTTGAGTGGTACATACTAGATAACTGACATTACTGTTAAGTTTTTCCACTTTTCTCTGATAAGTTTAAAGTAGTAAATAAGAAGAAGTTCCAAAAAGATGAAAGGTAGCGTAGAATTGATTAGATTGAACGAGAGTGAAGAAGAGAATGAAGGTAAAGGTGACGATTGCAGGGAAATCGAAGCAGAACCCTCAGCTATAAGGTGAGACAACAATAAAGAATCTAAAAATCGTTCTGAAAAACGAAAAACTTTTAAGTACAAAGATCATTTTTGGCCCCGCGACTGTGTCGGTCTGATTATTGGTCACAACATAATATATAGTTATCTTCTTATTTAATTGGACAACATTTTAATGATTTTAATCAAAAACAAATTTCGAAGGACAGGATTTGGGTAAATTTAGAGCTAACTTCATAACTTTCATTTCATTCATAACTTGATTTCGCCTAGGGGTATGATTTTTCTGAAGCTTAATGACAAATTTCAATATGACCGTCCCAGTAGTTTAGGCTCCAAGCATCTGCACAGACTTCAGACATTTTTAAAAACCACTTTTATGGATTGAGGTTCCCTGATTCCTGAGTTCAAAAACGTGTATATTCATCAAAATCTCATAATTGAATTTATGTGCCATTTCTTTTATAAGTATTATACTACGCATAAAAATAAAAAGTTTAAAAGATAACTCGATGCAGAGGAAAATACAGTACCTTATGAAGCACCACCAACATAAAATTACGACAAAGAGAAAAAAAAAATAGGAATCGATTGAATCAACAATTGACAGATGATAATTCATTAAGGTTAGGAAAAGAACCTGGTACGAGTATCTCCTTGCAGATGAGATGCTAGTTCGATTTTCACTTGACATTGCATAAAACATGCTTCACATTAAAGATCAAGCACATCGATAAATGTGTTAATCTTTGCTGGCCCACCTGTAACGACTACCCCTCCGTTATTGAACAGAACATTGTTAAGTTGATAAGTTAGGCATTGTTATCGAGGTCATAAGGACTAACTAAAGAGATTGACTGCTAACAATTTTTTTTTAAAAAACACAGTCAAGTTGAATTTGATGAACTAACATATTTGACATCAAAACTTTTTAAATAAGAATCCAATTCCTTTCAAAGACTTATTTTTATTCATTGGTGACGATGTTGCGCCATAAAGAAATTACATTCATAAGACATTTAAATGGGTGTTGGCATTAACGGATGAACGAATTCAGTGGTTTGGTATATAGTAATTTATAATTGGTGCGAGTGCAACAGCCTACAGGTGTACCTGGCAGTAATAAAATCCGACGCATGGGTGCTGCCATGTTTCAAAGCAGCAGGTTACGGCAGGTTGATGTCTGTGCGAGACTGTGGACGAGCGGTTCCGCTCAAAGAAAGAAATGGGATTGATGGTTGCTCTTGAGGTCGGGCGAGGTTGTTAGCCTCGGTCATGGACCTGACTACTCTCTCCCTACTACTTCTTCCTCCAGCCGACCATAATTCCCTTCTTCTTATCCTTGGCCTCGCAATCCCCCATAACAAACAATAATCAGAACACTATACCTTACGAGCTTAACTAACTTACGCCCTTCTTTTTCCACCTTCACCTCCTAAGCCCCTAATAATTTTCCTTGTATCCTTTCTCCTGGCATCTTCATCTAAGCTTATGACAACAGTCTCAAAACAACCAACAATAATTCTGTTGACATTTCCATCATCATGACAGTAACATTGTAGAAGAAATACAAATTAAACTTGTATTAAACAAAATATTTAATATTAGGAAAGTATTTAATATTATTATTACATTTATAGGGAATACGTCATTTACCAATTTGTTACGTTATTTATTTTATTATTATTTATTATTATTTTATTATTATTATTTATTTATTTATTATTATTTATTTTATTCATTTACCAATTACGTCATCTTGATTGTATTTAGGGCATTTAAAGGGTCTGTTGCAATAGTCATGTTCTTTAGTCTGGCAAGAATAGCGTGACCGGTAATAAAATAATTGAACTTGCTGAGTGATTAGACACTCTTAAACTGGTAACATTTACACGTTTTTAATATGACAATCTAAATTTAGATTAATTAAACGTATTATAATACATATATAAATTGATCTAGTATCAGAAATCTATATATTTTTATAGCTACAGCTATTAAGAGATAATAAAATGTAAAAAAATAAATAATTAAATGCTCGATCTTACTTTTACCTAAACAAAAATAGTTTTAGTCTATTTTATATCTAAAAAGGATGAAGTACTAACGCTTTTCTATTCTACACTCTCTTACACCACATTAAGTTCACCACAACAAAAGACAGCTTTTATCGAGTAGACTCTCTCCTCTTAAAAATTGAGTCATATCTTCAAAGCCACCACACAGTCCAATACAACTTGATTGGCACAAGTAGAAAAACAAACGAGAAGAAATAAGGAAAAATTAATAATAAACAAAATATGTGCATTTCGATATAAAACTTATTTTATAAGACCAAAACTAATGCATTAAACCACTGACTGTTAGAGCCTTTGGAAACGATACATTTACTATACATAATAAGAAAATATAAGAAAAAACTAACAAAACTCAGAGAGCAAGATTAAATAACTATTATTTTTTGTTTTAAAAAATGCCATGCTTTCAACAATAACAAAGATTCGCAGGCAATTCATGAAATAGGACTAGTTAATTTACCTTCATAATCGCCCCAGTCGTTAATAGAATGTAATTTTTCAATGACCTATACCCCGTGAAATCTGAATCAAATAAGACCATTGGGCTGGAGGTCTAGTACAGGGGGCCTGTTGCCGGGAGCTTCGGGCCAATCAGCAACTTGGGGCCCGGGGTATGGGGTATATAGGGCCTAGGCTTGTGGCCAAAACCTGGGTTCTACAGCATACTCCATGTGCTTTATATGAGTGTGTGAGTACACAGTAGGGCCCCGTTAATCCAGACCTATTCAGGCATGGAGACGTACAGATAAGTGGGATTTCCGTATTAGCAAGGTTATTTAAAAAATAGCTAAAAATTAATAAAAATTGTATGTTTAGTTACTTTATTTATATTAACATAATACATATTATGTATGGATAAATTAAATGTACAGCATGAACGTAATACACATATGTATCTGAATGAACATACATATGTACACGTACACTCGGTCAGCTACAACAATTGTAGGAAGTGATTTACGATAAAATTTTTATTGTTGGGGGCTTGCATTTTCCATAAAGTAATCCGGACGGGCGTCCGGATTACAGAGGGTTCTGAATTACTGATTGTCCGGATTAACGGGGTCCCACTATATAAAAATTGTATTAGTTTAAAAAATAAGGTTTAATTTTGTTTTAAAAAAATAAATAAATAAAACAAAAGTATTTCTTGCAACGCAAAAAAGTTTTTTCTAAGTCCTGCCTACTCATTTTAATAATTTTAATCACAAAGAATTTTATCTCCTTTTTATATATTTAAAGCTTTTGTTTGTTTGTTTGTTTGTCTTTCACAAAAAAAGTTATTTTTTAATACAAAAATATAAAGAAGAGATGAAAAATTATTTAATTATTTTTAAAAATGTTTTAAGGGAGGAGGAAATGGTTTGAATTTTCCGTTTTTGTAATCTGCTCCTTTGTTAATGTAGGGAAAGCTTTTAAGAATCCCTTTGATCCTTTGTAAACACCCAAGTACAAGAGAGGGAGAGATTAACATGGAATGCAGAGAGTAAGCTCACGAATATTAAGCTTTAACCTCTCCTAATAAGCACTCCCGCAAATATTTTACATAAAATTCAAGTTTTAAAAATCAATTTAATTTGTTTTTCACAAATAACAACAAAACCATACAATAAGGTAATTTTATTCAATTTTTTATTGTCCCACAATTGCATAGAATTTTGCTCTATTTATTTGTTTTGATTACTCCCCAAATTTCTAATAGACTTACCAAACCTAAACCACCTATACCTAACCTAAACTCCATAATGCAGACAAATTAATAAAGTATCCTTCACTCGTAAACGTATTAACAGTGCAATCATAGAAGAACCATTTATTCAAGTAAATTCAGATTAGTAACTGGATATAAACGAATGGGTAAGTTAAGGATCTCAGGCTCACAAGAATTAATCTGTTTTTTGTTTTGTTTTTTTCTTACCCCAGGTTACAAACAAATTAGCTCGATGGCTCCGGTTCTTAACCCGATGACATAGACCACGTAGCTATGGAATAAGCCTCTTCACATATCCATTTATATGATTGTCAATGTGATTCTTATTAAAATATCCATTATATGTTATAAACAAATTTATTTTTTCAAGGTACTCTGACACATCACACAGAATTTTTTACCTTTTCAAGTAGATAAATATAAAAGAATCAAACATACCCAAATAAATCTTTTACATTAAAAGGGAAGGTTACGAATTCAAACTTTGAAAATATATAAACAAACTAATTTACAAGTTAAAATGAAGCATTTGAGTTTTTTTATAATTAGAAAAATTATAGCTGAAGCGATTCTCGACATATTTACACCCTAATAACTCTATTAAACCTATAACTTGTGCTTGGGATCCTGTCATTTTAAGTTTCATATTTAATAATTTATTAATTTAATTTCAGTATAAAGCTCAAAATTATTTTTAAACAACTCAAACTTATTTCCTACAATTTCAGCGAGGGGTTTCTAGTCAAGTTTGTACTTTTTGGCTTTCCATCCTCTATTTAAGTTTTTTGGAGCCCAAACGGTCAGAGTTTTTAATTCGAGTTACAACTTTTTAAAAGCTCTTAGAATCTCAATGCCAATTAAAGTTGGTTTTAATCCTTTCAGACCAGAAAACCTTTATTTGGGTTTCCCTCTCCTCCTCCTTTTTTAATCCTTCCCTTGTGTTTTATCTTAAATCGAGCGTAAACCCCAAACTGGCCTTTCTTTCTTTTATAGTTAATACAGCTTTTCTTAAATATGAGTTATAAATATTTAAGGGTTCCAAAAAAAAAAAAAAAAAAACTCTGATCCATGAAAGGAGATAAATAGATCATTATAAGATGATCTAGAGAAAACTTATTCATAATAACGACTTAATAATTAATTCTAAAAGACAATGGTCAACATTTTCTTTGTCCAAATGTTTTAACAAAATATTTATTTTTTTAAAATTATTTTACAAAAATGTTTGTTAAATGTTTAATTAATATGATGAGAACTGTTAATAAAATGAATCTTTCTCTTGAGATATAATCATTTAGAAATTTACCAAACCAAAACATAATTGAACAAAGAAAATGAGCTAGCTTGTAGAAGAAGTTAAACGTAATGAGATGAAGGCACTAACAACATGAACCAAAACGAAGTATAAAGCAAATAATATCTACTAGTGATAAAGAACTCGCGTAGAGTACCTAATAAAATTATGCTCGATGACCGATATCCATACCTATTTGTTTACTAGGAAAAGATTTTTGGGGAAACATTCACAAATTCTTGTTCTAACAGAAAAGAGCACTTTTTAACAACCGCATTTAAGCAATATTTGTTTACAAAATACCGGAAAAAATTAAGTGAATGAGTTGCATACTCTTTTCCTACTGTTTAAAGCCTTTAAAACGATGTATAGCAAATGATGCTAACTAAAAACTTTTTCTTTAGTCGTCTGCCATATTGGCCAACGGAACATTTTGCCTCTCTCCGACTTAGCTTAATAGTAGTGTACGCACGAGGCGAGGTGACAGCAGAGTTACTTTTTTGTGATGACGAGTAACCTTGAGCAGGTTACTCGAAGTAACAAAAAGTAATTCCCTTCATGTTTCATGTGTCTAGTGACAGTTGTCGCCTAAGAGAAGTTATTTCTATGATAAATTTTGATAAAGTGTTCAATAATAATGAAATGCAGCGACGAAAAGTCGAAAACTGATAAATGGAAAACACTGGGCTAAGAAATAATTATGAACTCGTGTATGAGAAAGTTAGTCTGTGTTGTCTCGGACCGATTTTTCTATCATTTTTACGACTTCTTATAACCAGAGCACAAACAGCTGAAACCTCGACGAAATCAATTTTCAGACTAATCTCAAGATTTTTCAGTAAGCCACCGTGACAATCGCCTCACTATGTGAATACCTCTAATATCACGCAACAGTTTCAGAGAAGTTCCCATGACAAAAGTCACCTGTGTGAATGAAGCCTAAAGGAAAATTAATGTGTCGTCAGTATGCTATGAACCTCATATAGCATACAGTCAGTGACCTATTGAACCTGTTTAACTATTTATAAACATCAAATCAATACTGACTTATTTACTTTGTCGCGCATCTCATTAATCATATACATTTGAATATGACTTAATTTAATTAAAGGCAATATGCCACTAAATATCACATGGTAATACGGCCAAATGAGGCATACCCTAATAAGTGGTATTCTGCAGAAATTTGACAGAGACCAAATTTACTCTTATAAGCAATTGATAAGAGTCCTTATGTTTTATGGAATAGGAAATTAATTTAATTGAATTGAATAGTTGAAAAATTAGAATAATCCACTCTTATTGGGTGTTAATATATTGGAGAGGCTATTTATAAGAGTAATACGTAACGGCGCGTTGATAAATTTAAAATTCAATTTAGATTCAATAAGAGAAAACAGGAACCACTAAAGAAAATTTATCTACCACTATAGATTAAAAGATGCTACTAGTGAAGAAGATTATGTCACTTCAAAATGTCAGATACTTGAAATTATCCAGGCAGGTGCCATTGAACTGATGTGTTGTTCTCATTGCCTTCCTGAATAAGACACTCAGTTTATCAACACAGTCAGCATTAATAGTTGTGTTGAAAGAGAAATTGGGCTGGAAATCTCAAGGGGTTGAAGAAGTTTAAGCTGTCATTCGAGATGATAACATGTTTGCCCGACTAGCATCAGGAGAGCTGTAAGGTGTAATTTCGCAGGTAAGTTCCCAAGGGCCTGGGCCTCGCTAGGAAGACATCATCCCGGGGGTGTCGTCATAATAGTCGTGTCAACTACAACCTCCCTTGACACACCCAGCTCTTGACAGCAGTGTCTTCTCTCCTTTATACAAACGTCAACTTTAACTCACAACCAATTTTAATCTATCTAGAGTCGAGGAATTATGTCACATCTTCATTCATACCGTGTTCCGTTTGTAAACCTGACATTAACAATTATCAAGCTCACTTTTAATTGAATTATTAAATCCCCCAGTAGATAGTATTAACTTTTAATGATTTGATGGCATACAAAAAGAATGTATTAATTAAACCATCTATGTCATCAAATTTCACCCGATTTCATGGAAAATATTTGCTTATATAAAATTTTTAAAATTGGAACATGATATCCTTGAACTTGTTCTAAGTAAAGCCCCTTCCCCTTAATCTCGTTATTCTTCGTCTTGGTTCAAGAATAGACTAGAAAACTTACGTTATCCTTTAAGTAATCCAATTAAAACACACATTTTGCTGCCTACCTGTTTAATTTAAATCATGCTTTTGATCCTAAATCTGATAATAAGTTGAGTTGATACATTTTATGATTAACGTAAAAACCTGAATAAACTAGTAAATTCTTAATTTCAAACACGAATTTCACACAAGTTAAGTTTCCGTTATACCAAGTCCATTTTTTCTCCCCCGTTTACATCAAATAATGCAACCACCATTTAGACCCTGATATTTACGAGAATTATTTTTGGCAATGTTTTTTTGTATTGCACATCTTTTTAAAAAAGACAATTATAAACATAATTAATAATGGTTATTAATAATTAATAATGGTCGACAAAAATCTAATCCTAGATATTAAAAATGATTATCCCGTCTGAAAATAATATCTCCGATAATTAATAATGTCTTATTGAATTATTGACTGAATTGCAAACATTAAAAATAATTATTCTAAGGTGAAACCGCAACTACTAAATGGCAAGGACTATTAATATAAGTTTAGGGTACTAAGATTGAGGTTTTGGGCCTCTATCAGAATTTGTCGAAGCACTAATATTCAACTGTCTACTTCGGGCATAATCCCAAAGCATCCCTTTCTTGAGTTTAACAATCATCAATAATAAGCTGAAGACGTAAAGGGGTTGAAAGAACTTTCTCTACCAAAGGTTCAAGTATTTTGTAACTAATAGACCTAGGGAAAAGTATCATTTAAAAGTAATTAATAATAAGCTGATTTTAAGTTTCAATTATCCTAATTTAAGATTAATGTTTATAACCAAATATTAATTTAGAAGTAATTAATTTAAGTAATTTAGAATAAATTAAAAAAAAAAAATGAATCATCCTGGCTAATTTAACAAAAAAAGGGTTCAGAAATTCATTCATTTATACACACGCAGCATTCACATTATACTAACAAAACAAACTAGTCTTAGTGAACACATCAGTCACTATTTATACAATTGCAGAAGGTTTTGACAATAAATAATTAATATAAAAATTCCATTTTTGAAAACTGGACTTTTTTTCTGTATTCTTTACCTTAGTTGTTTCTATGTGCAAAATTTGGAGAAGATTGAATGACGGGAAGTGGTTCAAAATTGGGGTAATAGGTGTGCGATGAAACTTAAAAA
The DNA here is from genome assembly GCA_001010745.2 of Gerris buenoi. NCBI lineage: Eukaryota > Metazoa > Arthropoda > Insecta > Hemiptera > Gerridae > Gerris > Gerris buenoi. Next base: position 208,681 of record KZ651223.1, read on the forward strand.
GCAAAGAAATATGACGTCATTTTGTTTTTTTATTATTATTATTTTGGTTTCTGTATTCTTCACCTAGTTGTTTCTATGTGCAAAATTTTGAGAAGATTGAATGATAGGAAGTGGTTCAAAATTGGGGTAATAGGTGTGCGATGAAACTTACAAAGCAAAGTAATATAAGACCAGTAAAAAGAGCAAAAGATCATTCGATTATTTTATTTAATTACAAAAAATCGATCCAAGACAAATCAGACAAACTTTCTCAGAGTTCTACTTAGCCCAGAGTTTTCCTTTTATTAGTTTTCGTTGTTTTCTAAGGTAGATTTAATTATCATTAAACATTTCATCAAAATGTATTATGAAAATAACTTTGGCGGGGAATCGAACTCGACCTCTTCCCCTCCGGGTTTAAAGTTATTTTCTCAGGAACTAGATTTTTCCCAGGAAAACGGCTTATATCGTTTGTCGTATTTAAATGAACTACATTTTAGAATTTTTTAATCAATATCGTCGGAACCATTTTCGAGAAATATTTTTTACTATATGTTTTCAGTTTTTGGAGGGAAGGAACGCCCAAATTTGGAGTAATAATAAAAATATAATTTCTTCACCTAATTAATTCACCTCGAGGTACGATTTGTCTAAATATGCATGCCAAATTTCGTCAAAATCGGCCCAGTAGTTTAGGCTTCAGGCTTCTGCACAGATAGACAGACATTTTTTAAAAACCACTTTTTTGGACTCAGGGGACCTCAAAACGTGTAAATCCATCAAAATCGAATTTTTGCGCCATCACAATTTTTTCTCATTATATAAGAAAGTAAAAAAGAAGAGAAAAAAGTAATTTTATGTTATTTCATATGTATAGGATACAATTAGAAAAAAATCAATGTTTAAGTATACCTACTACTTTTCCTCGCAAAGAGTATGTAGCAAAGATTTATATTTTAAATTATTCCAGTTAAACTGCATTATAAATACATAGTTAAATACAACACTCTTGTCAAGTATTATTTCCCTTTCAGAGTCTCACGTTTGGACGTTTAATGTAATTACACTGCCGACACTTATTAAATAAATTGATGCTGGAGCGAAATTTTTGTTTCACAGAAATAAATTGCGGCAATATTAAGGTCTATAAAAAACTCTTTTTATGCATTATTTTAATCTTTTAAATAAAAAAAAAACCTCGGGAAATTTTTTTATTTTTCTCTCTCATTACTGCTTTCATGTCCACACTTTTATGCATTCATATTATGCAATGCTATTTTCTTTAATTTGTCTAGCAAATTATAAAAGTGATAAATTGTAATACACGTAATCAAAGTTGCATTTTTTAAATAGTATTTCTACAAATTGCATCCGTACTGCTTTAGAAAAACTCTGAACTTTAATTAGAAAAATGAAATAAAAATAGGTTTCCAAAAAATTAAGACAACAATATTTTTGAGTTGCTGATACGTAAACCTAATAAATATAGTGAAACTAAGGTGTGGATCTTAATAATATTTGCAAAACCAGAATGCGGCTTTTAACTTAAAAAGCACTCATCCCCCCTGGTATGAACAGAAAAGAGACGTAAGTATAGTAATTTCTTGACAGAGAGGTAAAAAAGAAGAGACGATGATATTTCTTCAATTAAAAATTATGTTCAAAACACATTTCTTCAAGTACCAGACCAGCCAGGTTTCAAAAGTACACAGATTCAAAATTGTAAGTATCCAGTTTGTAATCAAATTGCTATCGAGATAAAATGATAAAATATCCATGGGTGTACAAAAAAGTCAAGAACTTAACAAGAGTGAAGAATGATGGTTAAAATAGATTTCTCAAACATCAATTTCTAATCGAAATTACCATGTTTCCCTACTAATTGTGGAGGGGACACGGGAGTTTCTTTCCCGAATGCTGAATGTCATCACAAAGAGTAACGCAGACAAATTAAAATAAAATAAATATTTCCCAATTCCGTAGCAACAAAAATTTCCAACATCGTAACGAAAATAAAATGTATTTACTTATTCAGCAATGATCAAGCGAAATTAATTGAGCATTCATTTGAATGGCAACTAAAATTTTAAAATAAAACTAACCTCAGTGAAAATCTGATTTATCCAGTTAATGCGTTACCTGTAACAGAAAAACAACATTTCATTAATATTAATATGTTGCAATGAATGTTAAAATATTATTTTTTATATACATCTGCTTATGAAAAGAATATACATATAAGCGTAACTCTTATAATTTAATTTTGAATCATGTTATACGAGAGATTAATTGTGGTTTTAACGAAGGGGTAGGAAATTATGCAAGTAATATAATAAGAATTGGTTTTAAAATTTGTTAGATATGAGAGCGTTTATGGAGGTCATCTTAATGGAATAACACAAACTGTTTACCCACAAAATAGAAATTAGTTCATTCTACAAAGCAGCTTTCAGGAGGATTCTCACATCGATCTCCGACATGAAATAGATTGTCTCACTAATTCTTTTTATTAATGTAACTCTTATTTTTTCCGCAATGGGCACTGACCTTATGAAGGCTGTAAGAGATTCTTAAATTAGTTTAAAACATTTTCTAGTTTAAAAAAAATTAACGACAACCAACAACAATTAAATTGAAAATATAATAATGTAGGTGCTACTTATAAGGGCACAAATAGGAATCACATAATAAAATTATTAAAAATATAGCAAAAGTGAGTTTTTATTTCCTTAATGGACCCAACTACTGCAGAATTCAATACTACAAGGAACAATTTATAATTTACTAAAATTATTATATTAACGAGAATCCGCAAAATTATAAACAAACATTTTTTTCTCGTTAATTTATACAGTATGTCCACGGATTAAGTTGCCTATACGTGTAAATGCAAAAAAATTTCAATTTTCTAAGAAAAGTAACTCTTCATAATATCTCCTGCATGTTCTTAAATGAAGAATTAGAATATTACTTTTAGTTCAAAATGTACCCTGTACCTAGAAAGTACAATTTCCTAAAATCGTACAAGAGTAAACCGGTTCAAATTTCGACTATACAAGAAAAAAGAATTCTTTATAATTTCTTTAAAATACTATTCCAAAATTATTTTTCGCATAAAAAAGTTCAATAATTAAATTTCAAAAATCCCCCCCCCCTTCCATTCATAAAAAGTAAAATTTGTCTGATTCTAATTTAAGCGGGGTCGATTTAAAGGTCTCATTGAGTGCATTAAAAGTTGTGGTATTGCTTTTTTTGATAAAAACAACATAAAAGCATTTATTGAGAAAATTGTATTTATTATTTAAATAATATTTATTTTTTTAAAAATAAAAACAAATGATTTTCAAAAATGAATTTATTTTCCCCTTTAATAGCTTTTATATTGTTTTTATCAAAAAAAGCAATACCACAACTTTTAATGCACTCAATGAGACCTTTAAATCGACCCCGCATAAATTAGAATCAGACAAATTTTACTTTTTATGAATGGAAGGGGGGGGGGATTTTTGAAATTTAATTATTGAACTTTTTTATGCGAAAAATAATTTTGGAATAGTATTTTAAAGAAATTATAAAGAATTCTTTTTTCTTGTATAGTCGAAATTTGAACCGGTTTACTCTTGTACGATTTTAGGAAATTGTACTTTCTAGGTACAGGGTACATTTTGAACAAAAAGTAATATTATAATTCTTCATTTAAGAACATGCAGGAGATATTATGAAGAGTGACTTTTCTTCGAAAATTAAATTTTTTTTGCATTTACACGTATAGGCAACTCAATCCGTGGACATACTGTATATCTTTCCTTAGCCAGTAAAAAATTAGACAAACTGAATTCCCAAAAAGAACGTAACGAGATAAGATGAAAAACGAGATAAGATGACATAAGGAAATAAATCGGAAATATTTAATAGATCACCCTTCTAGAATAGTCAGGGATTAAACACAGACATAACTAGCTAGAATATTTAAGGAGCGAAATATAATAAACCGTAGAAAATAAGACTAATTAAGTCGATCAATTAATTTTGTCAGGATCACAAGATGACTACTAGCGGTTGAAAACCGGCTTTATACAATAAAATTACTTTAGTAGAGAGACTTTATTCTTGATGTTTTACAAATATTTTAGAGACAATCCTAGAAATGGGTTCAAAACGCCAGAATTCAACCTCAGACTCATTCTCAGGCATCATTCTTGAGAGAAAGTTGAGAAGATTTTGTTGCAATCAAGTCAGAAGAGCTGTTGATATTCTGCCGAGTAATTTTGATCAAGAACTCTACGCTTGTTCGACAAACAACAGTGCAAACCTTTTTCCTATTGAAGTAAGTTTTCAATATTCTGTTGATACTTCTAGAATCAGAGTTTTTGTACAGTTAGTTCTAGCCAAGTCGCTAATTACACATAACAAGCTAATTTAACTTTAACTGGTAATTTTCAGTAGTGGTCAGAAGGTGATCAGTTAACAAGATGGTAGAATAGAAAGGTGGGCTCATTCCCTAAGAACGGAGGGTTCGGGTTTCATCGACAATCTTCGTAAGTCGTTCGGGCGTGACGTCACTCGGCGTCCCAAGCTCTACCTTTTCTAATAACTTCTATACAATTAAACTAACTTTTTATTAGTTTTTATCAAAGTAAGTGACTTTTTTTTACGTTAATTGCCCCCTCAGAACCCATATAATGTTAAATAAATGTTTAAACAAACCAAAACATACGTTACTATTAAAATTATTATATTTTTATTTAACCTTTTTGACGTGAAATAAAAATAATCTTCTCTTGGATACTTTTCTTCTAACTTAAAATATACTAATACGAATTATTATTGTTCATTTAAGTATAATACATAGTGTAGAGACTTCGTAAGAAGAGTTACGTTTATAGTTTTATTATATTTGTTTACTTACTTTTTTACTTTGTTGTTAATTGTTTTAATTTGTTACTTTACGGCTAAACATTTTTTTTTAAAATTTAACATAAATCAACATTAAGCTATATTTATTTTAGGACTAAGAAAGAGCTGTACTTCATAACTTACTTTATATTAAATGACAATTATTAATAAATAAATAAATAAATAGATCGATAACGATAATATACAAATAAAAATAAAATAAAACGATGATAAATGCATAAAAAATAAATAAATTAATTAATAATGTTTACATATATTTGTGAAGGTTTAGATTTTTAAACTGTTTTTACTGGTCTTATATTACTTTGCTTTGTAAGTTTCATCGCACACCTATTACCCCAATTTTGAACCACTTCCCGTCATTCAATCTTCTCCAAATTTTGCACATAGAAACAACTGAAGAACACAACAAAGGTGAAGAATGCAGAAATCAAAATAATAATAATAAAAAACAAAATGGCATCAAATTTCTTTCCTTTTTAAGTTTCATCGCACACCTATTACTCCAATTTTGAACCACTTCCCGTCAATCAAACTTCAATCTCAAATTTGTACATAAGACCAGTTTTCAAAAATGGAATTTTTATATTAATTATTTTATTAACCATTTTCACTTATAATATAAAATATACATAACAACATCTTCAGAATTTATTTTCCTGCACATTAAAAAAAAAAAAAAAAAAAAAAAAAAATAGGGTACGGGGTACCTCGGAACTTTTCCTCACTTAGTAGGCGATTAAAGTGGCCTCTCCTGCTCATTGTCATTTTTCAAAAAAAATAAAATATGGCTATACATATCGTATTTTTATTTATTTTATTTCATTTATTTAATTATTTGAATTTGAGCGATATTTTTGACAGATTCTTTTGAAATGTTATATACTTATAAATTTTTTAACTCGCGTACAGTACAAGAGCCACTTCTTTTAAACAAAAAAAATCACCTTTATTAGGATGAAGTATTTAAATAAGAAGTTACTCCTTGAAAAATGGGAGTGATTAAAATCTGCCGAAAAATTTAACATAAATCACCTTTAGCTACATTTATTTTGGGTCTAAAAAAAAGCCGTACTTCGTAATTCGTAACATACTTTAAAAATAAATAAATAAATAGATTGATAACGATAATATCCAAATAAAAATAAAATAAATAAATAGATATACATATTTTCTGAAGGTTTAGATTTTTAAACACAAATTTTATTTTTAAACTGTTTTGGTAATTAACATTTTTCACTTATAAAATAAAATATACATATCAACATGTTCAGAATTTATTTAACTACACGTTAAAAAAATGAGTAGCGCTTTAAGTGCAAAATTAAAGGCATGAGGTTAAATTAAACAAAACTAGAAACAATTATTAATAGTATTTAGATATAAACGGTGGAATATGGGTAGCCAGCGTACGTCACTGGCAGTCACTGCCTCCCTAGAATGTGGGCGTGGCCAAATCCGCTAAGGTTCTCGTTTTTAAGCCTAATGAGCCCACCTGTATTTCATTTCACCTTGATCAGTTAAGACACCCAAACTCAGAAAATAGCATGTATAGAGAACTAATAAAAACCATCTACTCTATTTTATTAGTTTGTTTCTAGTTATTAGAGTGATTCTATAAATCAGAATAGCATGTATAGAGAACTGATAAAAACCAAGCTTTTTAAGCTTTTGTTAAGATAACTCTTAATTAACTCCGTAGTAATTTTGATCGACAAGTCAAGGACGCCTAATTACAAACGTTCTACCTCATATGCACCAGATTCTAAATAAAAGTAAGTAATTATTAAGTAAATTAAATCCACTTCAAAAATTGATTTGCCATAAGCAAACAAACAAGCCATATAAAAAATAAAATAATTTAACTATGGAACGTAATAAATAAGATAAGTATATATTTTACAAAATAATTAATATTTCAATTAGGGAAAATGCTCCAAAGCATGGTAATATCATGTTAAAATTCCACTTTCCTATATTTAAAGTTATTAAAATCAAAAGGACTCTATTTAAAAAATTACTTTCTGTTTCAATCAACCTTATCGCTATTAATTTTAATAATGATCAATTTTTCATTGGCCCGCTGTCGTAAAGCTTCCACTTAACTCCAGCAGCTCTCTACATTTATTAATAGCTTCGCTTTAGAAGGATAATTGCTTTTTTTATTATCTGAATTTAATGAATCGTTTGCTAATTGAGATTCACTACGACAAATTTAGCCAATGAATTGATTTTATCATGGAGAAAAAACGTATTTTTTCCCCATTCCTTTTTTTAATGCCAAGTTTTATTTACAATACTCTATATATTTTATAATAATATTTAAGCCATAACACTTCATAGCCACCGCTTATAACAGCGGTACACTGGTGCTGTATTACGACAGAATCAGGTATAACAACCATTTTCCACGTAGTTAACTGAAGTTAGTGTCTAAAATGTTCGGCCTGCCATAAGGATCCATATTATGTTAGAAGTTGCCAGCACTTTATCGTAAAGAGTTTTGTGGGTAGGTACGGAATAGGTACAGACCATAGAATCTCAAACGTTTTTACACCGTAGACCACTAATTGTACATATTATGATTTAGAATTTGGAACGAAACAAATTAGAACTTAGAACCTAGAACAATTTTTTCACAAAATTAATAAACAAATAATGCTATAATGAAAGAGAACAACCTGGTGCTCTGATAGCAAATGTTCAATATTAGGCTTAAACAAGAAAAAAATTAGTAAGGTAAAAATTGAGTTTTAGTCTTAAATCTCCACCTTCGTTTTGGAATCGATTTATTTTTATCGAAAAAGTTGGTCAATCACGCTATAATCCATTACCACGTGGCATGAAGATGGAGAAGCTATTAAAAACTTTCTTGCAATATTCTATAATTCAGGATAAGCAAAAAATATGTCTTTCTGAAGCCGGTACTGCTGATACCCCTTTCTGAATTGCAGCATAAGTTCTTTAGGCTGTCTTATTACACACAATTCACACTGTCTTACTTCTCTCAAAGTGTTAGATGTAATAAAACATTTATGGAACCTCTTAATGTGGATAACCTATATAAATAGGGATAAAGGTATCCGTTTCTCGTGTACCCCAATTTTTTTTTCTCGCTGACATATAGAGTGGAGTATAAGTATTGACGAACCGGAAAAATAATAAACATGTTCGTAAAGAAGATCAGGAAGCTGGCATCAACATCCTACACACCAACCAATTCTCACTGAACTTACTTTAATAAAAATATTTCATTCCAGAAATATTAAAGTAAATTATAAATGAAAATGGGAAAATTCGTTTTTGAATTTGTGATCCAGGACAGAAATATATATATNGAATCATCGCCTTCATCTTACTTATCTTCTCTTTTTAAGATAATGACTGTCGTCCCTTGGAGGAAACCATGTTTTTTTTTATTTGTTTACTATAGTCGTAGTTTTTAATTCAATAAGTTATTCTAGGGTAGTTTTCGAATTCTTAACGTGCTCCCTTAACAGAATTAGTTAGTATGCCGTGAATACTTTACATTTTTTCAAGTAAACACAGTAGATATGGTTCATAAGGACCTCCAAGGGACAAGTAGTACCTGGTCATTTTATCAATTGTCGTTTAACCAATAATAGTATTGGTTAAACGACAATTGATAAAATGACCAGGTACTACTTGTCCCTTGGAGGTCCTTATGAACCATATCTACTGTGTTTACTTGAAAAAATGTAAAGTATTCACGGCATACTAACTAATTCTGTTAAGGGAGCACGTTAAGAATTCGAAAACTACCCTAGAATAACTTATTGAATTAAAAACTACGACTATAGTAAACAAATAAAAAAAAAACATGGTTTCCTCCAAGGGACGACAGTCATTATCTTAAAAAGAGAAGATAAGTAAGATGAAGGCGATGATTCGACACGGACGAAGGTTCTAACGGTACAACCAATAGATCGGGGACTAGATGGTCGGTCATCCACCGAGGACACGATCTGGTCGTGGCTCATCCTCTTTTAGATACGCCTTAACTCAAGTTTTCACCTAGGAACCGAGAATATCGACAATTCACAAAACGGGAGAAAGGGCGAGCAGCGATAAAGAAATCGTTGATGCAGAAAGTCGAGGCGCAGATCTCAAGTTTAGAACGATAGAAAGCTATTATTATGGTAAATAGAACCTGTTAAAACGGGAAATCAGATCGAGACCAATAATTCAAAGAGTGAAGATAGTGAGACTACGAAGAACTGTAGAAAGGTGTCAGATGATGTACGAAAAAAAAAAAAAAAAAATGAAAGAAGAACATGTTGAAGGCGAACTTCCTCCAGTTACTTACCCAATCTTAAAAAAATAAGATTATTATTTTATTTTATTTCCAGCTCTATCAATTTAGAACCCAAGAAGGTCTTTTATTACCATTACGCGAATAATTAGCAACTGATCTAATATATTCCAATAATGAACAGCACTCGGTTGTCTAAACAAGATAACACGGTTTGTCTTGTTTAGACAACCGAGTAATCAGTAAGCAGTCAAGAAAACAAAGTATTTGTTACTAAAACCAGATACGAAATGTCTATTAATTTAAAGTAACATATTTCGAAATAAATATGACCTATAAAAATGTTTGATGTTTTTTAACAAAATGGCGCCGAAAATGAAACACTAACCCTAAGTGGTATATATATTTGTAATCTACTCTTCAATACCTTTCATTTGATACCCCACTTCAAAATTAGTAAGTGGGAGGAGGGGGGGGGGATTATTATTTTTTTGACAAAATAGCGTGGAAAATGAAATATTACCCTTAAGTGTTATATATTTTTTTCATCTACTCTGCAATACCTTTCATTTGATACCCCACTCAAAATTTTAAAAAAATAATTTTTTTCAAGTGACATGAATTAGCCACCATCTTGGATTTCCAGTAAATCAGATCGAGTTGCTAATCTTATTTTTTCATTGGCCCAGCAGACCGCACATTTTGCATGTTTTTCTATATTTTTAGTAACAGCGGAAGTACGGTTTTAGGGGGGGGGGGGGGACACGAAAAATTTCGATGTTTTTTGACAAAATGGCGCCGAAAATTAAACACTTCCCCCAAGTGGTATATATATTTGTAATCTACTCTTCAATACATTTCATTTGATAACCCACTCAAAATTTAAAAAAAATATTTTTTTCTCGCGATGTGAATTATCCGCCATTTTGTATTTGAACAGCTGATTATTTTGAGTTCTCTATATTTTTCCTGTGTGAGCGTCAAAACGATCTTTAATACTGGTAAGTTTCACGCTTTTATCTCTTTTGGTTCAAAAGTTATAGGAACCGTACACAGTGACAGACAGACACAGGAACGAAACTATAAGGGTTTCTTTTTTTTGGTTTTACCAACGAAACCCTAAAAAGGAAAAATGACGGGACATAATTTTATAAATTCATCTCAGCAACCAAAAAATGTTACTTTAGAGACTATAATAATACAAAGGTTTTACTGTCTATTGAACTGGAAAAATGTATACTATTATTCTTTTATTTTTTTAAAAAAAATATAGTTTTCATCCAGCACCAGCAATACTAATAAATAAAAATATAGCTGTATACCAGAGGAAAATTTTATAAATAAGTATCGATAAAATATATATTTTCTAGAGTAAATGGAACGGAAGATGTCAATATTCACCTAGGAGGAAAACGAAGCAGAATATATTAGAAAGACAAGGATATAAATAGTGAAGCGTGATCGAAAGCAATAGTGCAAGATTGTACATAAGAGCCATGACTGACACGTATAGTAGGCGAGGAAAGTATTGGCTAGGCACCATCAGCTCAACTCAGGGGAAAAGATAAGCCGGAAATATATAGGTATATGGAACAGTGGCAATATATAAAAGGGCAAGGGAAAAACAACAGCACACAGATAGATGAGAATACAAGAACTAACTGCTGGTATCTAGCTCTCAACCAATCCAAACTACAAATAGGCCAATTTTTAGACTCTTCTCTAAACCGAATCTTAACAATTCAGTCAAATCACGTCGAAGCCTACTAAACAAATTTTACAAAGCATAACATCGAATAAAATCAATAAGATTGGAAATTAATAAGTTTAGTAGGCAAGGGAAGTGGTAGAAATGATTAGATTTCTACGTCAATATTAAAAAAACTGAAACTAATGATATCATGCCTGTTTGCCACGATACCTTCATCTCCCAATCTCACGATATTCAAAAACCGAAGTTAATATTAGTGATGTGAACTACATAACTATTTATAATTATCATAATAATCTTTAAGGTCAAAATTTGTAGAGGGAAATTCCTTATGTCACGACTATCTAACGCCCAATTTACGTCAAAAGTTTAAATATTATGTTCTGACAGGTTACTTAGATATCCTTTAGAAAAAATCTCTACAGATATACTGACTTTTCCTGAAGGTTTAAAAATATAGGTTAACTACTTCACTGTGATTAAAGAAAAAAAGAAACTTCCAACTTTAAAGCAGATAGTAACAGGGCGGAATCCTACAAAGGAATACCCTCAAAGGAGAATCCCAAGACAGCCTAGAACCGGCTACATCAAGGACTTACTCATACATACAAACTTACCGATGAAAAATACTTAGCAACACACTTTTTTAAATATATAGCTAATTCTAAGCTTAGTATACTTTTCCTCATTCTGACAACACAATCCATAAAACCCCGAACTCGATACTTCGATTAATCGACAGATTAATCGAACAAGTCTAACAAATAACAAATCAGGGATCCTGGCGTGAGATGAAATAAAATTTGGCCCGGTCACGCCTTCTTAAATGGATTATGTGAGACATTAGATATAACATTAGTTTAATATTGCTCTTAGAATAAATAAAATAAATAACCTAAATAATTTTTAATGCCAGATGAATACATTTATAAATATGTATTAAGGTAGTAGATGAAATATAACCCTGTTGAAATTAAGATCTATTCAGCATAAAATTTGTGTATGTCATACACAGAAAAAATAAGTACTTTATACTTTATATAATGTAGAATTGTATGAGAGATGAGAATATAAAAATAAGAGAATAAAGGTAAATAAAGGAAAGATATTATACGAAGTTAAAGGTCAAAGAGGTGCTGTATTTTAGGGTCGGTGTGAGCACATAATATGTGATATGAAGGGTTCATAAAATATGTGGAGGATACTAAATGCAGTGTTATGCCGGCTTAGTATTCAGATCCTGTGACGCCTACACTCTACACTCAACAGAGTATATAAATGCTCTCAAACTTAGAGAATATAGAAAAGGAAACACTCAATAATGATCATATTCCTTCCCTTTTGAATTCTATAATATGTAATATACTATATATATGTAATACTATATTCTATAATATGTAATACTATATTTATTTCTTATAAAACCTCTCAATAAAATGCAGTTGTTTAGTAAATTACTGTATCTTCTATTCTTTTATAGACATTTAACTAATGTGAAAGAATATAATATATTCTTATAATATATTAATATAATATTATTGATACATGAAAAATGGGCCTGGTCTGACATCAACATATCTCCATAGAGGTCAGACATAAATAATATTTTACGCTAATGACTTTTTTGTGCACAAAATAATAAAAACAAACTTGGTAAAAAATAACTTTATTTAGCAAAAGTTTGCTTCCCTTCTATAGCAAGTTAAAAAATAAATAGGTAATCCTGTTCGACCTTCTAGTTAATCAAATGAGTAAAAGAAATAAGATTATATCATTTCAATTGTATCATGACAAGATAGAACTAGATTTTTTAATAGCTTAATAATAATTAAGCTAGGAAAAACTCATTTATTCGAAATATCATGAATTATTTTAAAAAATTTAAGTTAAAAAAATATTTTTCATTTTAAAATAAATTATAAAATAAAAAGTAATTGAAATGAAAATACTAAAATTTTCATCATCTTAGAATTAACCCCATAGTTATTCAAAGAAATAAAAAAATAGAAATAAGTAGAATTGTATTCTTAAAAGAGAGTAAAGAAAAATTTCAAAAAAAGAAAAAGTAAAGCAGAACTCGACTTAGATGTATAAAAAGATAATTACAGTCGTCATAATGACATTTATTTTTTAAAAGTTTTTTATTTAAAAAAAAAAAAAAAAAAAA
>KZ651223.1:221789-233712 GCA_001010745.2 Gerris buenoi
TTTTTTTTTTAAAAAAAAAAAAAAAAAAAAAGTATTTAATGTTAAAGAATTTTAATTGAATGTAAGAAATTAAGAGTAATTATTTGCTGTAACTCATTAAACTGTTTATCAAACATTTTAAAGAGTTCTTTTTAAAACCATTAGCTAAATGGATTTAACGGAAATACGACATTAATTTGACGAGAACTAAATTTAAAATACGATTAATTTCATTCGGAAGCTTAACAAGCGTAAAAGAAAATAAGGTGCCCTCGCCCGGTGCTTTTAGTAAAATTGTTTAGTATATTTCACTTCGACCGAAGAGGGTGGAGAGAGATAGGGGGAAAATCGCAAGAGTTAAATAAAAAAGAGTTAGAGAAATGAAGGAAATGGATATTGGATGATGAACTGTAGGGAAAATGTCAGGAAGTGTCTGTGGAGGTAGAAGAGGGGGAGACCACACCCAGTAGCAGCAGAGGACAGGGATAATCTAATGACGAATAGAATAGAAGCACAAGGGTAGAGGGTGAAGACAGACAAAGAAAGATTCACATAGCCACTCTGAGAAAGAAGCCAACACCTTCTTTTTTTTTGAACCGAGAAAACCCCCTTTTTCAAAAGGGCCTAATTACACAAAAGGAAACTTGGAGAGGGCGAAGAAAGGTCGGAGAAGAAAGGAGTGGCTTCAATCTAATGGGAAAACATCGGGCCGAATTCCATTTCTCAAGCAGGAGGAATTTTTCACCAAGAGGGAGAGAGAAAAAACCAACAAGCACACCCCCGGATTTGACTCCTTGGAAAAATTGAGCTCACGAAATGATGAGAAGAACACGAAAAGAGATAAAAAAAAAAAAAAAATTAATTAGAATAGAAAGCTTTCCTACCTTTAGTCCGTCCCTATCGACAGGGTCCGCCGTCACGCCAAAACGCCATTACTCTAAAATGCTAGCCCACGCCCTTTTTTACTGTTACTACTCTGGACTGGAGGAACGAGAAACCATTAATAAATTATAAATAACATGGTAATGGAGGTTCGGGCTAAGCATAATGATAGAGCGCCAACATACACTAAGAACTAAGATACACAACCAATTTTAACCTAATTGAAGGTACATTTTAGGTCAGCTTAAGCATCTTTGACGTAAAGGGGTGTAAATTAAATCATCAATGTAATTTTCAAATGACAGAAAGTTTAGAAGAATAAATCAATGGTCTAAAACTAGTATAGATTATGTATATACAAAGACAATACAATAATCAATAATTTGATAATTAAATAATTATTGTTAAAATTATTTTATTAAGAAAAAGAAAATCTACTAAGAGTGTCATCAAACAATTTTTTAAATTTAATTGTTTAGGTTCGTTTTTGTTTTACAAGAAGCTTTTTAGGGTTTTGTAGATAGGGAGACTGGGGTCAGTTGTAACATTTTCCCATTTATTATTTTATACTAGTTTACTGTTCATTGGAGAAATTTTAAATTTTTACTAAACATATAATTAATCTTCGGCTATATTTTGGACTTTTTCCTTTTTTTTAACTTTATCACTTTTTTTTATAATTTTTTATTTTCTCAAGATCAATATGTGTTACATTTGACCCCACGTCTGGGGTCAAATATAACATGGGTTGGGGACGATTGTAACGAACACAAAAAAACTTAATTTGAAAAACATATTTATTATACAACTTATTTTTAAAGAAACAAAGTATTAAAGTATTCTAAACAAATCAGATATACAATTATGGCACACATAAAACCGTTCTTGTTTTGTACATTCTAAGTGAGACCAACCTTTAATCCCATGCATTGTGTCCATTTTTCTCCGGCCCGACTGTTTGAATAATTATCTAAACATACAAGGCAAAAGCAGTCATTGTCTTCTTCGTCTGAGGAGTTTATTTTAGAGAAGTTTATTGAAGTCTTGATCGTTCATCTTGAAGCGTCCCCACAAACAATGTTACAATTGTCCCCAGACGACCATTTTCGAATACTNAAAATTTAAAAAAGCATACATATATTTGTGTCCTACTCTTCAGCAGCTTTCATTTGATACCCCACTCAAAAATTAAAAAAAATATAAATTTTTGAGTTTACCACATTTTTTCGAATTGCGCATGCACAGATCTAGTTATGAACTTATATATGAACTATATATTTTTCCTGTGGTTGGGCCAAAAAGTTGCACCAGAGTTTCAAATTTCAGCTCTTTAGCTTAAACGGTTCGGGCCCTATGAACCAAAGAGCGACGGACAGACGGACACATCACCCTCGGCATAAGGGTTTTGAGAAGTATCTACAAAACCCTAAAAAACATTGTAAGCGATAATAACTCTTATTTCTATATAAATTGACTTCTAAAAGTAAGAGAGCTATGTAATTTTTAAGTAATCACTCAAACCAGTGATGAAGTCAGCTCTCTGCGAATTTAGCTCATGATTAATTATTAGTCTATAGATTTCTTCCGAGCTTTCTTTCTAAAGGATTTTATCTTTATAAGATATAACTAGTCCCTTGATGGTTTTATCACGTTTTTGGAAATCAGCGAGCTCGGCTCTGTACTGGAATACAGAAATTGAGGTTTTCTTTTCCCCATTCCTCATCTCCGGACATGAAATCTTAACGAAACAGGAAATTTAAATAATATTTTCCTCTAAGAAGTCTCTGTTGGAAATTTATTCAATTAGTAGTTGTGGAGGAGAACGACGTTGATTCATTTTAGAATCGAGGCGCATAAGGGTCTAAGCAAGACAAGATGGGGATACAGATCATGAATATTGCATGGGATCCCGAGCATTTCCAAGGCAAGTATAGAGTTTGAAAAGTAAAGGAGTTATAGGTTTGAGTCTGACCCCTGTACTAGTAGAAGGAATCCAATATTGCACAACTTATAGTATCTTCATCTTTTTGCGGGCCCACTACCACCCCCTATCCTCGTCCGTTCTAACTCCTTGGTACCTGCAGAGACAAACTTATTTATCCAATAACTTGGGGACTAACCCTTGGGGAAACCAACTTCACATCTGAATGACTTTCTTCGAAGATACCACAAGATTTCTGTACCACCTACAACCATCTAAATATACACATATACCAATATATACCGTATACGTATAGGTTTGCACATAGTGATTTTAAAAGCTAGCGAAAAAAAGAAATATGTTAGAAAAAAAATACGTATGGTGTCGCGGGACACCCGGTAGGAACGAAGTTCCTTACGCTTTTCTTTAAATATAAATTATAAAATTAAATTTTTATAATAAAATCACAGTTCCAAAATTATGTGTACGATACTAACTGCTTACAAAAAAAGTAACTAACTATTCGTACAAGCGGAGTTAAGGCAAAATTAAATGAAAAGCTTTTTATTATCTTTGAAGCAAGCGTCTTTCAATCATTATGTATTTTATATTGAGAAAAAAAGTTAATGATGAATTTAGAGTTAAAGCAGATGGTTGTAGAGACTAAAAAGAACGTTCCTCTCAGACTCCGAGCGAAGCGAGTAGGGGGCAGAGCCCCCTAGTTATAATAAAAAATATAAAATATAATCACTAAAGCCTCAAGTACACGGGGCGAGTCTGCGAGTGCGCTAGTTGTCGTGCCACACGAAACTTCCCACTCGCTCAGTAGCCATGTAGCTAGCGTGTAGAAACCACGTGGTGCTGTGACGTTTTCCTGTTTGTGTTGTAAAAAGCTGGCGAGTGGCTTGTAAGGTCGCCGGCGGGTTAACTTTTTCCAGAGCTTTTTTAGTAGCAGCTAATAGAGCAAGTGCATCGAGTTCACAGGGCTAGTTTACGATTTGCTTGTATAAAAGCCGGCTTGTAGCTTGTAAACTCGCCCCGTGTACTTGAGGCTTAACTCAAAAAAACTCTGTTGACATTTTACATGGTTGTTTCAATTGTATACTATGGGTTTCATTTAAATCGTTACGTTTAAACATAAGATATCGGTAAAAACGTTCTTTTGTTTATTTTAATATTTTTGGTCCACTTTAATACATGTAGCGATCTTTATCACTTCATAGCAGTGTCGGTGTTCGTTTAAAAAAAAAAATGTATTTTAAAAAGTTGTTTGTCTCATTAAAAAGATGAAGTTTTTTTTATTAAATTGATGAATTTTTCCCCGCCTTAAAATTCCAATTTTAAATTTGAGGCTTACGTTTACGCGAGCGTTGTGCGTGAACGCATGTGTGGATAAAGTTGCCGAACGAACTCAGCCTACGCATTAATAAAATTAACAGGTGTACCAAATTTTAACTAACCCGGTCATCTTTTACTCAAGTTATCGTCATCAGTAGATTTCGTGACGCTTGGTTGCGTGACGGTTATTTTGTGACGGTGATTTTGTCGTTTTATTTTAATTCACTCCCGGGCTCCAGAACGTCCCATAAGGAACTTCGTTCCAAAAATTTTACAGGTCTTACGCTGAGCTAGTTTGATTCTGGGAGTAAAACAACAATCGATCTGCGAGTAAACTAGTGAAGTGTAATCGACCCTTCTTATATCGTAAATCAACACAAATAATAATAAAAAAAAATCACAGAGAAGTACTTGCCTCCAAGTACTTTTAAGGGTTTTGTAGATGAGTAAGCAAAGCATACCCATTATGTAATTATGATTTCTTGTCTTTTTTTTTATTATTAAATACCTTTATTGATAATATATAATGTACAATACAACATAATATAATATTACAAAATATAATGTGTATAATATGATGTGATGTGTATAATATAATGTGGCTTTCCAGAAACTTGAACAAGGTCTTCGATCTCAAGAGTCCCAAGGGGTTCGATTCCCCGGGGGGTCAAAAGTTTTTTATCAGTAATAAACCAATAAGGAATACAAACTTTAAAAAAGCACACATATATTTGTGTCCTACAACAAGACAAGATCTTCAGCAGCTTTCATTTGATACCCAACTCAAAATTTTTAAAAAATAAAATTTTGGGCGCACAAAATTGGTAATTTTTAAAACCTGGGAATGAAC
The DNA here is from genome assembly GCA_001010745.2 of Gerris buenoi. Classification (NCBI taxonomy): domain Eukaryota; kingdom Metazoa; phylum Arthropoda; class Insecta; order Hemiptera; family Gerridae; genus Gerris; species Gerris buenoi. The sequence goes on from KZ651223.1 coordinate 226,760, forward strand.
TCCCGGAAATATCATCACCCCACTATAAAGTATTATCATGAATTATTTCGAAATTTTAGCACCAGCAGATCTATAGTGGAATGGGGGGGGGAATTTTTTTTGGGGTATATTTTGATTTTTTGCCCCTTCAAGGAGTTAAAATTTAAAAAAGCATACATATATTTGTGTCCTACTCTTCAGCAGCTTTCATTTGATACCCAACTCAANAACCACAAACAATTCAAACAATAAATATTATTTTTTCATTTGAGCGTCGCAGCACATGGATACGAATTTGTATACAACACTGCATTTAATTTTAGCCCCTTTGGGGTGTGAATTTGCCAAGTCAGAAAAGGTATTTAAATTTAAACGTGTAGAGTGATTTGGGAAAGAGAATAGAGAGAGGAACAGACCAACATCATGTTCTTGCACTGGATAAATTAGACCTAGTGGAACTTACTCGGACAGTGGGAGACTTGGCTAAACCTATGATCTCACTACTTTTTACGCGAGACTTAGCTATTTTTTTACACTAGTGTTTTTGTTGGGATTTCACTTCTTTTTGTGAGTAATTTTTCATGGCCCCAAACAATTTTTCGTTTCCTATCTTTGTTCTTGTTTGATTGTGTAAGGTTCTTTCTGCCACAAAAAAACAAAACTACTCGTCTTCACAATTCTTCTATATTTTGCAATAGCACACAAATACAAAAACGTCTTACAACGCGACATACGACAATCAACAACACTCTCCGCCTCCAAAACAAAAACCAGGCTCAACCAGAAACCGACATTGTATTGCGGGTCTGTACAAAGTTAACAATTGTTCTTAGGTCTCTTTCTTTGTTCTTGTAATCTTTCGTATAACTTCTTGATAAGTCTTTAATTATAAGAATAAGTTAGATAAAATTAATACTTAAATCACATTTTAATTAAACTCTGAATTATATACAAAACAAACATTGACAGTTGGTTGTCAAGATAAATATAAACAAGTAAACATAAACAAATACATGTTATCTCTCCCCTCTAAATTGGTTCCCAATATCTGCCCTAGTTTTTTTAACAACTTTTCCAAAACTCCATCGAACATTAGGACTCCTGTAATCCCTCACTTGTACTCTTTCCCCCTCTTTAAATTGGCGTTTCTCCTGAACCTTTTGTTTACCGCTTGGGGGTGTTGATGGTACCATGAGGTCTAATCTTGTCCTGATATTTCTGTTAAACATTAAGTTATAGGCACTATCTCCGGTAGAGTTAGGAGCCTTTCTGATTTGCATCAACAGTCGACATAGTTTTAAATTTATGCCCCCTCCTTCCTCTGCCATCGCTTTTAAATTCTTCTTAATTGTTTGGACAAATCTCTCAGCCTGTCCGTTGGTAGCTGGATGGTATGGTGCCGTAGTTTTGTGTATTATTCCATTATTTTTAAGAAAAGATTGAAATTTGTAAAACGTAAATTGTGGTCCGTTGTCAGAAACGAGTGTGGTTGGGAGTCCGAAGGTGGTGAATAGCATTCTAAGTTTACTGATGCACCATTCTGAAGTGGTACTTTTGGTAGAAATCACTTCCACCCACTTGGAGAAGGCATCCACAACGATAAAATAGTAGTAACCCAGCATAGGTCCAGCAAAATCAACATTGATCCTTTGCCAAGGTTTATCCGGTCTTTCCCAAATGTGTGTTGATATTTTAGCCGGTTCATTTTGTTTCAGGCAGCATCTCTTACATGATTTCACTATATCTTCTATATCCTTATCCATATTTAACCAGTAACAATAGCTTCGTCCAACCAGTTTCATTTTTACAATACCTAAGTATCCAACATGAAGCTCTTCAAGTACTTCTTTCTGTAACTTTGCCGGTATCACTACTCTACTTCCCTTGAACAGGCAACCTTCTTGTAATGAGTATTCATAGTCATTTAGCCCAACGGGTTTTAAACTTCTTCCTTCCTTCAATGCTTCCACTATCGGTTTTAATGTGATGTCAGTCGCTGTCTCTTTTTCAATTCTTTCTTTATCTACAGGTAATGTCTCTATTTGTTTCATACAAAATATAGTAGGGTCGTCCTTGTAGTTATCTTTGCTTTGTTCAGACGGAAATCTTGATAGAAAGTCGGCGTTACTGTGTTCTGAAGTTTTTCTGAATTCGATAGTGTAGTCAAAACCGGATAAAAAATTAGCGTAGTTAAATAGTCGAGTTGCCGTCATAATATGTAGAGGTTTGGTTGGATTAAAAATAGACACCAGTGGTTTGTGGTCCGTTATGAGTGTGAATTTTCTTCCGTAGCAGTAGGGGAAAAATTTCTTTAGCCCCCAGTAAATTCCTGTAGCCTCTTTATCTATTTGGCTATAAAGTTGTTCAGTCTTAGTCAAAGTTCGTGAAGCAAAAGCAATGGGTCTGTCGGTTCCATCTTTTAATCTATGAGATAATACCGCTCCCACTCTTACAGGGGAAGCATCTATAGCCAATGTTAACGGTAGTTCTGGGTTGAAATGAGTCAATATTTTGTCGCTAGAAATTTCTTCTTTTACCTAAATAAAACTATTTTCACATTTTTGACTCCATTTGAAGGATGCACTTTTCTTGAGAAGGTTATTTAAAGGAGTTAAAATGGTGGCTAAATTTTGAATAAATCTATTGTAATAATTAATAAGTCCTAAAAATGATTTTAATTCGGATACGTTCTCAGGTCTCTTAGCTTTTATTAGGGCTTCAACTTTATCCTGGCAAGTATGTAGTCCATTTTCGTCGATGATATGTCCTAAATATTTAATGCTTTTCATTAAAAATTCACATTTTTCCTTGTTTAATTTTAAATTAAATTGTCTCAATCTGTCCAGAACTTTAGCCAGTCGCTGCATTGTTTCTTCAATCGTTTTTCCTTGTATTATTATGTCATCAAAGAAACTAGCTACACCTTCCAGTCCATGCAACAACTTATCCATAAACCTGTTCCATATGGCTGGTGCAACTTTAACGCCAAACATTAATCTATTGACCTTATGTAATCCCCGGTGAGTACTTAAAGTTTGAATAAGTGCGCTTTCGTCATCCATAAGAAGGTGTAGATAGGCGTTGCTTAGGTCAAGAGTACAGAAAAATTTTCCTCCATTCATCTTAGTGAATATTTCTTCTATCAAAGGAATAGGGTACTGTTCGTCTTTTATATGTTTGTTGACAGTCGTTTTGTAGTCAGCACAGATTCGAATGTTTCCGTTAGGTTTGACCACTGGTACAATAGGTGTCCCCCAATCAGATTGGTCTACTTTTGTTATAATGCCTAAATTTTCTAGTCTTACTAATTCCGCTTCTACTTTTGGTTGTATAGCAAATGGTACCTGTCGCGCTTTCAAAAAAATTGGTCTCGTTTCTTCTTTTAAGTAAAGGTGTCCAGTCAAATTTGGTATAACTCCTATTTCATCTTTGGAAAATACATCTTTGTACGTTTCTATAACATTGTTAAGTTCTAAAGTAGATTCTTCCTTTACAGCTTTTATCTCTGCCCAATCCAGCCTAACTTCGCGCATCCATTCTCTTCCAAAAATGGGGTCCACGTTCTGTTTTATTAAATAAAGTTTTCCAACAAAATCTTGATTTTTATACGTACCTTTTACATAAACCACTCCTTCTGGCCTTATTATTTCTCCCGTGTATGTCTTTAGCTGCACTCGGGTTTCATGAATTTTCTTTTTTATTTTAAGTTTTTCAAAGTCTTGTAACGACATTGTACTTAAGGCTGCACCTGTGTCTAGTTCCATGTTAATCTTTTTTCCATCAATTTTTAGGCTCATATTAAACTTATCTGAACCTCGTTTATTAGAAAAAAGGTTAATTTCATATGGTTCACCCTCGTGCGAGCATTCATGTTCTGTATCGATCTGTTTGGTATAACGGTGTTTTCTACTTTTTTCTAAACATACTTTGCTTATGTGCCCAATTTTAGAGCAAAATTGCACTTGGTTTTAGAAAACCTGCACTTGTTTGCTCTATGTTCCTCTTCACCACATCGGAAACATCGCCCCTTAAGTGACTCAAAATTTAGTTGTTCTCTTGAATTCTTCTGTGGTATGACTGTCCTATTATTGTTCCTTTTCATCTGATATACCTTTGTATCTTTATGACAATGTTGTGTAAAATCCGGATTCTCCGATTTGGCTAGCTCTATTGTAGTTGATATATCCACAGCTTCTTGAAATGTCAGCGAATTCTTTTCCTGTAGTAACTTCACCCTAATCTCCGGATCTCTTACTCCTCTTATAAATTGTAAGCGTAAAAATATGTCGGCACTTGACTTGCCACACTCACATTTAAATTCGCATTTAGCGACTCCTTTCTTAAGTTCTCTTACGTACTCCGCTATCGGCTCATGATCTTTTTGAACCCTAGATATAAATTTATGTTGTATGGCCCATACACTGGGCTGTGGATCATAGTAATCTTTTATTATTTTAACTAATTCATCATAACTCTTATTACTTGGTTCTTCAGGAGCACATAAATCATTCAATTTTTCGTGTACTAGCGGGGTTAATGCATTGATTAGTAAATAAACTTTAGTTTGAACATCATATGTTCTCCTTAGTGCAGTGTATATCTCAAACCTTTTAATAAAATTCGCAAATGATTCTTCTTGTTGGTATGGTGTAAAATGAACATTAGATGTGATCGTAGTGGTACTCATAGCACCAGGTTCCTCTTTTTGCCCGTTAAGCTTTGATTTTAACGTGTCCATTAGCATTTCAATTTCGATATAATCATCTTCCATTTTATTTCTATATTCTCTTTCTGTTGGCATAGCATTCTCCTCAGTTAAGTCATCAATAGAATCTTGCACTTTATCATATTTGTTCCAGTACTCTTTTAATTTGTTCAATCTGATCTCTAATTCGCCTAGAGGCAAGGTTAACTTTGTATCTAGTAATGTTTTTAGTCTAGTAAATTGTGCCTTAATAGTAGCTCTGTTCTTTTTAAACTTACGTATTTCTTGTTCCATGTTGGTAGCTGTTCCTTGTTCATTTATCATTTTTACCTCGTCGCCACTGATAAGTCTTTAATTATAGGAATAAGTTAGATAAAATTAACACTTAAATCACATTTAATTAAACTCTGAATTATATACAAAACAAACATTGACAGTTGGTTGTCAAGATAAATATAAACAAGTAAACATAAACAAATACATATTACTTCTTTGATCTGGAGTAAATATATTTGCACTTTAAGATAACAGTTAATCAATACTGTCAAATCAAACTAAACAAATGTTCTCAAAATCACTTTTCAATTTTAAAATTCTCCACTAGGTAGCTCTAGTGGCGCTGTTTACAATTTTTAAATTTTTTACAATATTTTGAATACGCGGTTTTTCTATTAGCCTTTAAAGGAACAAAGAACCAGATTTTTTCGGATGTTTTAATTTTTCCTTTATTTGTACAATAAACTCTACCTATATACAAAATTCGAAGTTTCTAGGATTGTTAGAAGTGCCTTAGAATTATGATGAGTGAGTGAGTGAGTGAGTGACGAAATAACAAAACTTTGGGCTCATATATCTTATGAACTAATATGGGTAGAGGTGTGAAATTTTTATTTCCGGTTCAGTTTGTCATGGACTTCAAATTAAAATTAATTTTATAAATCAAAGTATCTTCAAAAGGATAATATAGGGGGGTGCTAATTGCCGTGAGTTGGTTCCAGTAAAGGATTGAACGGCTGTGCTCGACTTGGCGGGAGCACTGCCGTGCCCCCAGATATAAATAATTAATATTAACTATAGTTTGATTGTGTCCGTCATTTTCATGCTGGTAATTGTTGAAAAATAAATATGAACTATTATTATAAACAAGTTTTTTGATAATTGCATCATCATATTTGTATACTTTATACATCTTCCATTTAAAATTTTGCCGACTACACGTGTGAAACAATATAACCAAATTAAAGTAAATTTCATTGTTCTAACTGTAAATTTTCAATTGACATATTTTCTTAACTTTTTTTCTAAATATAAAATTGAGCCCGTTCCTACGGGCTTAACGGCTAGTTTTCGAGTAAAGCAAAACAAAATACGAACCAATTCAATTAATCTGCTTCGATGACTATGTTAGGACCAATAATACACTATTATTTTATAAATTCCTCAAAAACTAGTGGGGGGGGGGAGGGATTATTTCGGGTATATTTTAACTCATTACCAATAAGGAATGTAAACTTGTATATTGTAAAAAGTGTAGATGTATATATTTGTAACCTACATCTCAGGAGTTATCATTTGCTACCCTACAAAAAAAAAAAATAATAATAATAATAACATGTGCGTCCACAAATATGTATTTATGAAAAGTTGATTTTTTGGGGAAATTTTCATAATAAGGTATTTGCATGAATTATTTAAAAACTTTAAGCCGTTTTAGGGTGGTTGGGAGGGTGATTTTTGCATTTTTCAACTCATAAAACAAATAAATTGGTAAGACGTGAAGTCTCACGTAAAAAGGGTTTCGTTGGTATTGTGAAACAAAATTAGTAAGGGTGACGAGAGGGGGGAAACGAAAAATTTCGATGATTTTGACGAAATGGCGCCGAAAATTAAACACCAACCCTGAGTGGTGTATATATTTGTAATCTACTCTTCAATACCCTTCATTAGATAACCCACTTCAAAATTAGAAAGGGGAAGGAGGGGGGGGGGATTATTATTTATTTGACAAAATGGCGGGGAAAATGAGATATTACCCACAAGTGTTATATATTTTTATCATCTAATCTTCAATACCTTTCATTTGATACTCCACTCAAAATTTAAAAAAAAAAAATTTTTTTTCGAGTGACATGAATTAGCCGCCATCTTGGATTTCCAGTAAATCAGATCGAGTTGCTAATCTTATTTTTTCATTGGCCCAGCAGACCGCACATTTTGCATATTTTTCTATATTTTTAGTAACAGCGGAAGTACGATTTTAGGGGGGGGG
>KZ651223.1:255059-274189 GCA_001010745.2 Gerris buenoi
AATCATCATAAGGCCATCATCAATCATCAGTGCCTAAGGACAAACAGTATGGTGATGAACCATGTAATAATAAGTAATCTTAAATAATTAAAAAAATAATAATAACCAAATCGATAAAAGAAAAACCTATAAAGTTTGCTGATGGTTAGCAATTAATAAAACAAAGTAGCATAAGTAAAAAAAATATAAATAAATAAATTAAAAAAAAAAATAATAATAATAATAAAAAAGGCTATTGTAAATGAAAAATATTGTATCTCTCATATTTTCACATTGTTTGCACCTAATCATTACAACTTAAGTAAAAAAAAATTAACATAAAAGACCACCAGGCACTTTTGTCATCCTTACCACTTACTTTTTATAATTTAAACAAGTAAGGCGTGCTTCACGTGAGACGATAAATGCCGGTTTTTGTACGACTTAGTTAAAATTATCAGGTGTAATAGTTGCATATTCTTTTTCTACAATTCAAGACCTTTAAATTGATGTATAACATGTCATGGTAAATAAAAACTTTTTTTAGTCACCCACCATATTGGCCGGGCCGCCATCTTGAAAATATTAAGTGTAAAACTCCAAAATGCGTCTAGTTGCATCAAATGCCGAGATGCACCTGCGTGCCAAATTTTATGTTTCTAGCTATAGTAGTTTATGAATTGAAACAAGCCAGCGGACAAACGACACCAACGGACAGACGCACAGACAGAGCCGCTATATAAGGTTTCTTTTTGTACTTTGTACAGAAACCTAAAATTAAGATGACATGTTTCATGTTTGAAGAACACATCAAGTGTATGAAGTAGCCGATAGGAATGGACCCACCTAGGTGGTCTCCAGGTTACCCCCCTTCAGGCTCAATTTGGGAACTCCCGGTTGAAGAAAAAAGGTAAAGTAAAAATAAAATTTACCTATTACACAATGTTAAACAGTTTGGTTTTCCGGTGAAACCAGTGTCACGAAAGGGATGAAGTCCGACGTTTCGCTTCCACTACTGGAAGCATTTTCAGGGGTGTGGTGCATCGTGATGTTTACTTGAAGCAACAACAAGACATAATGACGACAGGAGTGAAGGACGGCGTATTTATAGTAGCTTTCTGGAACGTAGATTATACCTAAGGTATCACAACAGGGTGGTAAGAGAGGCTATCGAGATCGAGAAACAATCGGAAAAAAAAAACAATCAACAGAGAGGATGGATTCACTCTTTCCCGGACCTGGAAATCTCTGGTTAGTGCCTGTGCCAAGGAGAAAGCCAGAAGCGGCGCCACGGACACTTCTTGACTTCAAAGATCACCCGCTCCACAAAAGAACACCGACAAAGGCGACACCTGCCCGATTGCGTCATACTGACAAAGGATAAACCTGACTCAAGGTATCCCTGGAGAATCTAGGTATAATCTACATTCCAGAAAGCAACTATAAATACGCCGTCCTTCACTCCAGTCGTCAGTATGTCTTGTTGTTGCTTCAAGTAAACATCATGATGCACCACACCCCTGAAGATGCTTCCAGTAGTGGAAGCGAAACGTCGGACATCATCCCCTTCATGACGCAGATTTCACCGGAAAACCAAGCTGTTTATTATGATTCTACCTGCGGAAGCCTTCGCACCTAGTTAACAAAAGGTGTATTGAAAAGAGTGAATCAAATGTACAACCGAATACTAAGTGTTTGTTTTTTTCTAGCTTCTGTGTTTTTGTTTTTTTTTCCTTTAGGGGGCAGGTAAAATACTTACTTTGAAGTCCAAATCCTAGGGTATATTTTAAAAGTATAAAATTTTATGGATTGTTATTATACTGGGAAAAACAACAACCCCAAGTCCCTAGGTAGCGAGCGATTAAACACACCTGCAAAGAGGATTAACCTGGAAGACAAGCAATTATTCTAGGATTTATTTATTTATTTTTTAAATAAATGCCCGAGGTGTCATCTAAAATAAGGTTGAAGTACTAATCTTTTTAAGGTCAATAGAAATGGTAAAATAAAGGGAGGGTTAATATTACTACGGCAAAGAAAAACTTAAGTGTTAGTAGTGTGACCTGTGAAGGGGATTGACCTTGAGAGCTACGCATTTCTTTAGGAATTATATTTTTTTAAAATGAAAATAAAATGAATAATCCTAAAAATGAAAAAATAAAATGAAGGGTCCTATAATCTTGCGGCCATTTAAACAACTTAATAATACTCTAGACAACCACTAGAGACTGCTATTTGCATCTAAAAATATTCCTGATACTCACAGTTCCATTGAAACATCAGAAAATCTCATGCTGGCTATAACCGGCATTAGCAAGGGTAGCGTGGCTTTCTCATGCCAGCTACAACTGGCATCAGCAGCAAAAAGATTAAAATTGCACAGTGCATAGTGTGCAATTAATCAAGAAATTTAAGGTCACAAGAATTAACTTATTGAGTAGAAGAAAGAGCAATCTATAGATGACTGAAGAATCTATAGAAACTGTAGAATTAGGCAGTTTCTGCAATATTATTATTGCAATGAAACTAAGTTTTTATTAAAGGTAATGTTTGTTTACCTTCCAACACTTGATATGAGGAATATTGATAAATTTATTTCTTGCTTTTTCTAATAGTTATTTAAACTGGAGGGGAAAAAACATTTAAGGCAGAGTACAGAAAAAAATGCATGAGTTGGACCATTGTACTTATTCTCCTCAAAGAATCAAGTAATGTGCTTCTTATAACTATGCAAATAAACCCAATACCAGGAAGTTGGTCAGTGTCTGTTGAAAGTATATACCTGAACATCGAAGGAAGGCTGCAGTCCAGAGTCGAGTCCACTGTTCTGAGCATAATGCTGAGGCTGCGGAGGCTGGGGTGCCTGGTCAAACACTGCTTGCTCGAGGCTCAACGCTGCCTGATCAAATTGAGAGTCTGTTAAGTGCTGCGGTCCCCCTCCAGGTCCAAACTGACCCATCAAGTGCCCCCCAGAGTCCAGGACAACTACGGCACCTCCCCCTCCCGCCTTTAACTCCTCATCTGATGGTGACGGCTGTCTCGAGCCAGGAGTACGACTGAAAACATTTAAGAATTAGAATTAATAACTAGTTATTAGATTATTATGAGAGTTATGGTTAAAAAAAAAATAAATAAATAAATAAAGGAAAAACTTTACAAGAGACTGATAAATATGACTCAAATACACCTTAGGATAGCATAAGTGTCAATTTTCTGACTCCAAATTAACTTTTTAGATCCCTCTTAGCTCACGAGAGAGAGTTGAAATCCGCTGAAATAGTTTTTGCACTTAAAAATGAAGATGTTACCTCAGAACAAAAATATTTTATATTCTAGACCTTAAGTTTCACTTTTAATGTGTGAGAGCCTCACACATATTTCTTTATTTGTCACCAACAAAAATAATGTTTATTTTGATTTTATGGAGTTCAAATATGTATATTTAATAACTTATCTAAATAAAACATATCTAAATAGTGACCGACAATTTTATCAAAACTAAAGTTATAATTATTAACATTACATTTTTGATAGACTTTAAATAGATATAATAACTCGTCTAACTAGTGACCGAGACTTTTATCAAAACTAAACGTTGTAATTATTAAGATAACATTTATGATTTACTACAGATAAAAGTAAAGGTTTGTGTGTTGATTTGTTAATCTTTAAATAGATTTAATAATTTATCAAAATAGTAGCCGACAAATTTATTAACATTAATCTTTTTGATTTGTTGTGTATTGAAAGCTGTCACTTTTTGATTGAGGCATGTAAACAAACAATGCACTTTCTTTATTACACCGTCCCGTGTTTTGTTTATTGCATCGGGAATGACAGTTCCCCATGGCATTCCGCTCAACGGGTCTATTTACTATGAGAACCTCCCCTTTCTCCCAACGAGAACCTCCCCCTAACCCCTCTTATCTCTATCGCACTCTTACAAACAGTTAATTATATATCTCTCTTACTGAACTTGTTTGTTTACAAAACTTTTTTAATAATATAGATAGATAACAAAATCTACAATAATAACAGGAGACAACAAAATTTTAATGGAAATAAATAAATAATAAACTAAGATGGGTAGTTCAGGAGACAGAGTGCATAAAAGTTACTGAATAAGATCAAGCTAGAATTTTGTGTATGAGTATTAATTACACATCAATCTACTAAATGTAGTTATTTTCATAACCATTTCTGAGAAAACACCTTAAAATATAATTCATATTTTAAAAGTAATAGGACATTAATAATTGTAAAATTAAATATTTATTTAGATCCCTCCCACCAATGTAATAATTATAAAAATATTCTTTATTTTTATTTATTAATCACCAACTGATGATGAAGTTTGACAACTATCAAGCTAGAATTTCGTGTATTTAATATGATTTTTGTCTCCACCACGAATTAGCTTGCCCTTAAGCTGTTTGAGTGGTATACAATTTACCCTGTATATGACTAAATAACCTCAAGCTAATTTTTCAATGTTATTCCATGTTTAATTCATTATAATTACAGAAAACTAATGGTCCATCAAAAAACATAGCTAGTGTCTACCACAAAAATAAAATTCTTCAAGAGTAAAATTCTTAATCAGCATTCTCCAAAACCCAAAATTTTGTACTTACACAAAAATATATATATTTATGTATTAGATATAATGTAATTAAATGTTTTTATTTTGGCGGACATATAATATGTCCCATTGTTTTTGTACAGCAATACTGACTTACATAATAGGTGAGACCGTGAAGTATACCATAAGTAGAAAAATACTTAAGACGAGGACTGCACCAGAAAATTCTTCAAGAGAAAATGGGATTTTAATGGTCCTGGGTTAAAATTAGTTAGTTGGCAAAAATCAAATTAATATAAGTAGTTTGCCACTTAACAGGTAAAATTACTTCTATTTCAAAGTGGTGGACACAAGCCAGGTCCCATGCTTTTTGATGGAGAATTAGTTTTCTTTAATTGTAAAGAAATAAGCAACTAATAAAATCTAATAACTTGCTTGATGTTATGAGTTATGAGGTCATAAACAGAGTCAATTTTATGCCACTTTAAAAGCTTATGAGCAAGATATGTCCCGTGATCACATAATATGACATAATGGACATGGAAAACAACTCATACACAAAATTCTAGCTAGTCACTCACTTTTATGCATCCTGCCTTCTGGACTAAAAGTTGAATAAGTAAATAAAAAGAGGAGTAATTAATAAAATAGAGATAGAGTTAAATAAATTAATTGATAATAAAGTAAAGATAAATTAATAAGTAAATTAACAAAGAAGAACATCTTCTTGAGCTTAACTACATGCAAGCTCATTATTATAAAATCAGGTTCATCCATTGGCAAATAGATGAACTTGAAAAAAGCGGTGAGCCTACTTCATGTCGGAGGTCGAATTAAAGTCATATGCTCACACCTCACCTTCTTGGCTCATTGCTCACCTTTCTTTTCTTTTAAGGTTTCATTGGTGAAACCAAAAAAGAAACCCTTTTAGTTTCTTTCCTGTGTCTGTCGTGTCACTCTGTACGGTTCCAATAACTTTTGATACAAAAGAGATAGAAACCTGAAACTTTCCAGGATTAAAGATCGTTTTGACACACCGGAAAAATAAAGCAAAATCAAAATTATCAGCTATTCAAATCCAAAATGGTGAGTAATTAAAATCACACGAAAATAATATTTTTTTAAAAAAATTTTGAGAGGGGTATCAAATGAAAGGTATTGAAGAGTAGATTTCAAAAATATAACTTTTAACTTTTGAACGGTTAGAGATAAATTAATGAAACTTAGGGGATCTCTACCACGCAAAGGGAACTTTGTTTACATGTCCACTAGGGTCAACCAACTACTTTGCCCCCAGGCCACCCAACTTTAAAATTTCAAATTGGAGTGTATATTTTTGATGGCATATTTGGACTCTACGGTGAAACATAATTAACTTTTACTTGAAACTATTTTTTCTATCTCAAATATTTTGCCCCCTACAGGGGCACTAAGATAGCAAAATAACCCTTCCGAAACAGTAAAAAAAAAATAAAAAAATAAATAAATAAATAACACATAGATCGTTATAAAATCTAAACAGTTTTAAATAAAGTAATGAAACTTGGGGGATCTTCACCATGTAAAGGGAAGTGTGTAATACTCCACTTGCGAACTACTGGCAACCACCATTTTTTTGCCCACCCATTTATTAATACTAGAATAATAAAACAAAAAAAAATAAGGGCTCTCACAAATTATAAATTCAAAAAAATATATGGTATTTCTATAAAAGATTTTATACAATTTATTATTTTATTTCTCTAATTAATAACTCGACTATCACTAGCCCAACAAACCATAATAAATAGAGCAATAGAACATATTAGATTTCAAATATTTGAACTTTATGAGGTAAATTGAACTACTAGGTAGGAGATAAGAAGATGATGGTTGAAGTTAAAGGAAATAAAGCAGAAGTCATGGCCATCAGGGGGTCCGAACCCTTGGGACTTCTTCCTTATACCCCACTGGAGAATTGAGACATTGATATAGAACGCAATAAGACCAAAGCCTAAGAAAATCTGTCTTCATTGGCTGACCAATAAAAACACAGGGCTCTTGTATTGTCAGAACATCTTCCTATTTGAAAATACCATTCCCAAAGAACTAGGAAATTATCTTTGGGAGATCGAGACATATTATTTAAGTGAACAAACAATAACCAAAGTAATGCAAGTGTTTTTACTACCAAATCACAAATTCAAGAAAGCAAATTTCCCTGTATAATTATTTCCCACTTTTTTTTCTAAACAAATATTTAAGGTCTTAATTACCTTTGGGTTGAACCTGTAACAAAAAATTTTTCCATAGCAGTTAATTAAATAAGAAATATTGAATATGTTTTAATGATAAAACAATGCTCACTTGAATCCTTTGTCATCATCCAATCCATTCGGTACTCCATTCTGGGTTACTCCATTTTCCATCTCTTTCTTGTTAGGATCATAAGGAGAATTTGGATTTTTGTCTTTATCCTTCTTGTCATTTTCACTCTGAAAGAAACATGACAACCAAGCAAAAAATTAGAATACAATAAAATAAACATTCATAAATGTAAATATATTTTTGTAAGTGCAAATGTTTAATGGTTATTTACACAAAATATATACTCGTACATATTTATTAAAGTAGTCTTCTCTTTACAAAGAAGTAATTAATATGAAATGAAGACAACTTTTAAAGTGGGGAGAGGACAACTGCAACGTAAAAAATAGTCACATAGACAATTAAAATGTATTTAAATATTAATTTTCTTAACTATGAACCAGTCTCACTAAGGGTGCTTCCTTTAAGCAAGATGTTCACTTCTAATAGTTTGTAAGCCTGCTTAATGGATAGAGTGCTATAAAAAGTTTTATTAAACTTGGTGTGTTTCTTGAATATACATGTTAGATGTAGGAACGTCTATGGAAGTCATCTTGAAGGATTAACACAAGTTATCTCTCCACATAAATTGAAATTAGTTTATTTCACAAAGCAGCTTTTAACCTTCATAAGGCCTTTATAATAAGGGTCAATTGCAGAAGAAAAAGAGTTAACAAGATTTAGTAAGAGGTACTGGTCAACGTGTCTCACGTCGATCTCTGACATGAAGTAGACTCACCTCACACTAAGTTTATTAATTAATGTAACTTCTACAATTATTGGTACTGATGATGACCTTATCTGCTTGTTATAGGACATAGAATATGACTTGGTATTGGATTTTTCAAAATTATTAACAAAAAGATAGACAAACATACATGTTCAAAAGAGTCCTCTAGCTCTTTTGTCAATCTAAAAAAAATAGTCAAGAAAGCAAATAATTGAAGCGAGCGTTAGCGAGCTTCTTACATTCAACGAAATATGCATCTTGTCGGTCTGTCTGTCTGTCTGTGTGTAACGTTTACGTGTCCGACGATAACTTGAGCAAAAGTTAAGCGATTTAGTTGAAATTTAGTATAAATGTTCCTTTTACTAATACTCAGGCTAAGTTTGTTTGCCAGCGTGATCCGGCCAGGAGTTCGCGCGCAATGCTCGCGTAAACGTGAACTTCAAATTTAAAATTGGAATTTTAGAACGGGAAAAAATTCTATCATCACCTATTCGATGAGACGAATATATTTTTCAAATAACATTTTTAAGTAAAACCAACAACGACACCGCTATGAATTGATAAAGATCGCTAAAACTATTAAAAAGAACCTAAACGTTTAAAATAAAGAAAACAACCTTTTAAAGAAAACTGATAAAAAATTAAAACATACCCTAATTAAAATAGTGACATATCATTTCAGTAGAGTAGATAAAATATTATTTATTGAATTCTGGTAAGACTAAAAAAGAATAGATAAAACTAGACTAAAAAACTGAAAGTACTATAGATAAAAACAATGCACTTAAATACATTGTGAAACCCCTGTTGTTTTGTGTTAAGTATGCTTACCTCTATCAATTATTTTACAGCAATAAATATATTAGTTAAATAAATTCTCAATGAAAAACTATTTAATCACTCCTATTTCGCTTAATTTTAAAGTAAATGAGAGGAAGAAAAAAGGAAATGATCTCTCACAATTGTATTGATTTTCTACATGAATTTAAGTGTCAGTTTATCACAATTTAAAGAGTGCAGATGGTTGAAATTAATCTGGTGCTATCTGCGGGCTACTTTCGACGAAACATCCAAATTTCATCAAAATCAGATGGGTACTTTTGAAGGTATAGGTGTAAATACATGTATGTTTGTGCGCATGAGGAAGAGAAAGAAATAGGTGCAGGAGGTTGAAACTAATATGGAATCAATAATGGGCTAATTATGACCTACCATCCAAATTCTGTTAGACCGACAGATAGGCACGGAACCAAAAATTTTCCCTGATGTCTGAAACGGATTTCTGTCAGGGAATTTTTGAAATCGGAGACCTAAAAAATTGTCGTTTTTCGGAACGATCACATAGCTTCCGTTACCTTTGGTAAACTCGGAAGCAAAAGTAGGTAATTATTGAATTGCAATACAATTTATATTATTAAATCTTATTTATTAAATATATATTTTAAACTAATATGAGAACTGTATTGTTCAGTTTCTAATTTTTGTCCAAGAGAGGAGAATCTTAGCGATATTTTTGGGGAAAAAGTAGTAGTCTAGTATTGTCTTTTTTTGACTTGGTTTGAATGATATATTATTCTACCCCTCGCATTAAAAGAAAAATGTCAGTGCTTTAAAGATTTCTTCTTAAGATATCAATGAAGAAGATCAATCGAAAGATCATAACTTATTCATATCAATGCATTTACTTGCATAAATTTAGTTTTCATCGGATAGAATCATTAACAACAGCGTAAATTGAACTGTTTAAAAAGTTTCTTGATAAATCACAAGAAAACTTTCAACAGCGAATATTATCCCTCCAGAAAAGAAGATAGACTCAACAGAAGAGTCGGCTCTGTTCATAACTTGACAGAACGTAGGGTAGGGAAAACCAGCGCCGAAAACTCCACGACTGATAAATATATTGTTGTTAACCTGAGACATGCGGAGTTCCGCTAGCTGTGAACCCACCTTTAGTATTAATTATTAAAACAAGAAGGAAAAAAACAGTGTTGCTCTTACTGGTAAGCCGTTTTTCTTCTTTTTTTTTTCAGTGCAACACTGTCAGCAAAGCTAAACCCCGACCAAGAAGAACAGACGGCACACAAGGAAAACTGTAATCTTAGCTTTGTTGAAAATCGGAACTAAGTATTATTTCCCGTACAATCTGGTACAATTATTTCCCGTACAATCTGGTGATTTTTTTATTTTCTAAATGATAGCTTTTAAGGAAAATTAAAAAATCCGAAAGAATTGGCTCTTTGCCTCTCACAAGGCTTATAGATAAACCGGCAATACAAAATTAATAAAAACAAAATTGTAACATACTAGCGCTTTCAAGTAGAAAACATTGAAACTAAAATATAATTTTAATCTCATTAATAGAATTTTATATTAGAATAAGTGAGGTTTATCTTTATTGAGTATTGAGCTCGACATACACACACATCCGCACACGTACTCCAGATAATTGTTTAGTTCAATTTGAACACCCACCTCTTCTCTCCCTTCTTCAAAACAGTGGTAATTATTTCCTATTACTATTTATCTCTTATTATGTCCTTCCTTTATCTTTTCAAGTTTTTCTTATATTATTATGTATTATAATATAATGTGTGCATATTATGTCTTTTTAAAAAAAAAACAAAAAAAAAAAAAACAAGAGGCTAAGAAACGAACAATTATTTACAAAAAGAGGGGAAGAAATCCCTTCAAAAACACGTGTGTAAAATAAGACAAGTTTCGAATTAAAAAGTTGTGAGATCACAGGCATAGCCAAGTTCCCCTTGTCCAAGTAACTTCTTTTACGTCAAACGTCTAATTTATACAGTATAAGTATGTGATTTTGTTTGTCTGTCCCTCACAAACTCAAACAATTTTTTCCCCAAATCACTCAACACGTTTAAATAAATTTAAAAACATTTTCTGACTTGGCAATTACGCAGGACGAGGATGCAAAGTTTTATACAACACTGAAAAACATTAATTTTTTTAAATCTTAATATAAACCACAGGGAAAATGTAAATTAAGTACTGTATAAATTAGACCTAGTAGATCTTACTTGGACAGGTGGAGACTTGGCTAAACCTGCGATTTCACAACGTTTTACTCGAGACATGACTTATTTTTTTACACAAGTGTTTTTGTTGGGATTTATATATTTACTGTGACTGACACAAAAACAGAAACACTAGCACCACACTCCTCAGATACCCATGAGTTCTTTGTGTTTGTTTGGTTACAATTACGTATCCTTACACAGAGCAATGGAACAATTTTACAAACATATTTTAAGAGGAAAATTCGAACTGTGTTTCTACACGAAAAAACTAAACATATATACAAATGAAGCTAAAAAACAAATAAAAGAAAAGAAACAATTACGTAAAAAAGTAAAAGAATTGCGACACCTTCATACTGTCTTTTAAATGCGTTTTTTTAGCTCTTTATTGCAAATAAATACTTTTTAAAAAAATTTAAAATAGAATTCAACACACCTAATTTGAGATATCTTACAAGAAGAAGAATTAAGTTTAAATTAAAGCAACGAGCAGGAAGTTGGATTTAAAAATGGTTTATTTTATTAAGAAGAGAGAGAAAGTTGTCATCAAATTAAAGATATTTAATGTTATAGGGTGAAAGACAGGGAACTTATTTATAGCCTATAAATATAATTCTTGACTAGAGCCCACAATGTATATTTTTGGATGTCCCGGAAGTTAAGGTGGTTTACTAAGCAATTAGATCAGACGTTCAGACAGTCTGACGAAATATAATTTATTTAATTATAATATAATATATATAATATTACTTTATCTACGATTGATACGTAATATAAACATTACATCTCTGTTTAGATTCGTAGAAAGTGATTCTTTACACACCTGTATTAATTGCGCATGCGTGTCACATTGTTTTGAACAATTCCTCTTTTTTCCACTCTAGTGACGTAAAGAAGAAGAATTCCTCCTTTTTTCCACTCTAGTGACGTAAAGAAGAAGAATTCCTCCTTTTTTCCACTCTAGTGACGTAAAGAAGAAGAATTCCTCCTTTTTTCCACTCTAGTGACGTAAAGAAGAAGAATTATCAACTTTACACACGATTAGCGAGTTTGTTTACATTTAACATAACTAATTTGTTGTTTATTTAATAAAAGTAACTGTTTGTATCGAGTTTTTTTGTGAAAATCAATGAGTGATTTAAGTGATTATGAAGAATATGAGGAGAATAATACGCCTTCCGAAATAATTAATTAGGCACAAAATACAACTAACGAATTGATGTCATCTTTATCAAAAGAGAAATACTGAAATACGAGCTTACATACAGGAAGTTTATTATTTTTTTCTGCATATATTATTAAAATCTAACAATCGTAGATAAAGTACGGTACGCAACTCGTGCGAAAACGGCATTTTGCATTGCTCGTGTGGTTTTTACTACCCTCGCTATCGCTCGGGTGTAAACTCCACACTCGCATGCAAAATGCTACTTTCCACACTCGACGCGTAATGTACTATTACACTGCTCATATGGTTGCATACTAAATAACGGGAAATTATGTTGATGAGAAAGTTGTTGTAAAACGTATGGCATAATGTTTTAGTCATCGATTTAGAGTGTATTGTCGTTTAGAATGTATTTAGAGTGACAAACATTTTGTTATATCCAAAGCTCTATAAATATCCTAGAGAATAAAAAATTGGTTGTGTTGACCGATATTTTGTGGTAATCGAACATGATAATATAAGTTCTTGAATAAAACGCACTTAATTCAAATTAAAATATATGTATTTGTCTAACCACAATTAACATAAATATAAATTCAGACGATCGTTTCAGTCTTTCGACTATCTTCAGTGAAACTTATACATAGACTGAATGAGTCTATGTATAAGTTTCACTGAAGATAGTCGAAAGACTGAAACGATCGTCTGAATTTATATTTATGTTAATTGTGGTTAGACAAATACATATATTTTAATTTGAACTAAGTGCGTTTTATTCAAGAACTTATATTATCATATCCTAGAGAATATTAAATAATCCTTGAAAATTTTACAAATAGTATTTAAATCGTTAATTGTTTTTTAGACACCTCTTTCTAGTATAGCCACTCACAACAACTAGCGTACATATTTACCACGACACCAGCAGGTAGTGCGAAGAAATAAGGGAACTTAATTAAGGGTGAAAAACATAGTCCAACTACAAGTCTAGCTAGATTAAAACAACTAAAAAGTGTCCACTAAGTTACAGACACTTTTCATAATTCTCCAGAGGGATGTGGAATTTGTTAGTTTTTCATTTGAACAAATATTACAAATTAAATAAATGCAGGGAAGGGTCTGATGAAAAATTTAATTTATTTATGAAACAAATTCTACAATTTTTTTGAATATACAAATGAAACATTTTATTTATTTTTAAAATGTTGATCAAGTTTTTTAAGGAGTTTCTGTAGTATTCCACAACATCTAAACTAACGCTTACAAAAGGTTCCTACAAAATATGCAACGAATGAAAAAACTCCTTTACATAATATATATAAATAATATCCTATACGTAATATATGCGGCAGGTAGTGGCACCCTCTTAAACTTAGAATAAAGACTTCTTTTTACAGAACACAGAATGAAACTGAGGTTATTATTTTCAATACAAAATCTGTCTAAAAAAAAAGCAAGAAGTTGAAAACAAAAATAAACTAAATTAAACTAACGCCCCATATATTATATTAATTAATTTATTTATTTTACATTACAATACATGAATAACTGAATTTATGTAAAACAAATCACTGATTTGTTAAAATAATTGAGGGGGGAACACAAAAAAAGCAATTAATAAGGATACAGGGAAAGATGAATTGGTGCGAAAACGAAACCAAATACATGTTTGTGCTCAGGGCGTCCTCCTCTTTCCTCGAACACACAAGACGCACTTCAATTTAAAAAATTACAACCCATAGTTCTTAAGTTTTGCATTTTTTGGGTTTGTCTATATTTTTCCTGCGTTTGAATTATTACACATAACATAACTGCAAAGTTTCAAATTTTTGTGATACATTCTGGTGTTTTGTATATTCGGAGATAGAGATGCGTAAAAGACCTCCCGACAGATAAGGCAACACAGACAGACAAACTCAGGAAATAATAAAGAGACCTAATAAGTCAACATCGAGTAAAATGCTACTAAAAGAAAATGCATTGTATTCCCTTGAACTTGAGTTGTATTAAAATGCTATTAGATATGAGTAAGCGAGCCTGGTAGTCAGTAATGAATGTGCTTTGGCGGCCGAGTGTAGAAATGAACTATCCGTGCCTGGTTTGCGCAATCTCACTAATGGATGCACCCTCATATACCATTATCGTCGAGACAGACTAAGGTCAATATCCAAGGACAGTTTATTACTTGTCAATGTTATATATTTCATTGACCAGTATCGCATTATCGTCAAGCTTGAATAAGTATAAAGTATGTAATAATCAATGATGCGACACATGAGGTCAATGCTACAGCGATTATTATCAGTATATGGGAATATGGGGTGAGTTTAAAATAATATTTTTACTCAACAATAAAAATTTGTACAACAAAAAATAAAAATTTCAACAGCAAAAAACTCTTTACTTTTCTTTACAATGGGTCTGTTGTCGTTAAGGATGGTTAAAATGAAGAACTGAAGGCGTGGATGTCCCCTTCGAAAGTAGAAAAAATATTAAAAATTTAGAATTGGATATCTAAAAAATCCTGCCATATCTTTTGTTAGAAGGAAAAACTACATAAAAAAGCTGTCAAGTACATTCTTTCAGTGAACACAGAGTCCGTAGGCAAATGAACATATCATACGAGTAACCAGCAAATTCGCCAAGACGTTTCAAGATGGCTGTCATTTAAAGGTATTAACTATTATAACTTTTAAAACAATTAATTTAATTACGTCAAACAAAGGCTAATTAAAACATATTTTTGTCATCAAAACGCAATGGAACAATACAGAGTCTCTAGCTTACACCGATTTTAATAAATTAAATTTTAAAGATTTTCTGAATAGGTGATACAGACAAACATTTTTCTCATTGAAATTTCATTTTCTGGGGTTCAACCCTGTTTAGATGGGAACTATTTTATGTCATAATTATCGACGAATTAAGTATACTTGGAAATTCAAACTATTCAGTTGTCACAAAAGCTGAGATGCACCTGTGTGTCCAAACGGTGTATTTCTACGCTAGTTCTCGTGAGACAAACACGCAAAAACAACACACACTTTTAAAATCCCAAGTATCAAATTAATAGCTCACAACACTCGTTTAAAAAGGAGGGGCGTATTTAATTTATTTATTAAATTGATCAAACTGGATCAAAACGTATACGTTAATTCCCATCAAATTTTTCCCGATTTCTAAATCTTAAATCAATACATTATCAAACCAACTGCTAGTTTACTTTTCTTGAAATTTGTCTGATTAATCATACATACTTTCCAGTTTAAATAATTTCATTGTTTAAAACCACCAACATGTTAGAAGTTCCATTAAAAAAAAAAAATGTAAATTAAGTAGATACATTACCATAACTAGTGCCCTCATCCTAGGTTCTAGGTCCTTGCTGGTGGGAGATGATCCAAGTACGTATTCGACCATCTTGACAACACCGAGACCTGACGTCTCCGAGGATCTTGGACTGAGCATGTTGCCTCCTTCTCCTCCGGGAAAAGAGCCTGATCTCCTTGCCACCATGGTGATTGGCTGACTCACCGCGTGGTCTAAATCAACAAATGCAAACAATTAGTTGAAATAACACCCTTGTACATCGGCCATTATGTGAGTCTTTTAACAGTTTATCTTAAAAAAAAGGTAATTACCTATTTTGGTTATTTAGTAATTTATTCTATAAATATTCTATAAGTTTAATTCTATTTATTTTCCATATTATTTATTACTTGGCATCGCGTGGCTCTTTCATTGAAGCGAGTATAATACAATAAATATTGAATAGTGAGAAAATCGTTAATTATGGATGAGTTAATAGAAAAATGTTTGATTCATCGAATAGATGAAGTTAAATTGTTTCCCGTCTTAAAATTCCACTTTAAATTGTTCGCACAAGCGTTGCGCGCGAAGACTTGGGCTGATAACGTTCTCCAACGAACTCATCCTGAGAATTGGTAAAATTAACATGCGTGTACTAAATTTCACTTAAGTCGGTAATCTATTTCTCAAGTTATCGTCCCACGTTACCGATTCACACACAGACAGGATGCACTGTTTGTTGAATGTAAGAAGTTCGTTTACGCTCGCTTCAATTATTAACAAAGAATTATCTCTCTGCAAATACATAATATATATACATATTTATATTTTAGACGAAAAAATGGGGGGAGAGAATATAATATACAATATGTCTTAATATAATACAAAAACCTATCAGTTTCATAATTTATCTATATTTGGAAGGTATTTTTTTAGGTTTAATTTCTGGAAACCAAAATGCATAAAGTTCTTTAAGTTATGAATAAAAAAAAAAAATCGCGTTTCAAAAATGAAACGTTTACTGCATAGACTTTCAGTACAGGAATCCTAAGCATGACAAAATATTAACACGTACACAATAACATTTCTAGGCAAATATTCTGTAGGTTACGATGAAAATAAAGATATAGTTTTTATCGATTAAATGTTCTTTTCTTCAGAACTTCTTATTCTCCTGATTATGCTCAGAAAACCAGAGCACAATCAGCAATCAATCATATAGCTTATCGAAAAAATACCTATAGCTCATAAACACAATTAGCATATTGAATTTTAATGCTTTTATTCTAATTGAATTTAATGATGGATTAAAAATTGAATACCTAAAAATTGTTTTTTTTATTTGCATCTCAACAGAAAGAATATTGTCAGTTTAACCAACAAACTATATTCTTTCTAACATAAAATATTAGACAGAGAGGTCCACTGAACCATCCTTTGAACTCAAATTTCTTTTTTTTAACAGCTGAATTGTTTATAACATGGTTTTCTCTCATTTAGAGATGATATAAATATGTGCGTTGGCAAAAAAGTTTTTTGTCAAAAATTCAAGTCCTTACAAGTATTTCAAAAGGATTTTTTTGTTAGTATTTATATGTTTACATATAATTTCAACTAACTCGGTAATCTTTTACTCAAGTTATCGTCATCGGTAGATATTTCGTGACGGATTTCGCGTGACGGTTATTTTGTGACGGTGATTTTGGTAGTTTTTTTTTCGGATTCACTCCCAGGCTCCGAACTGCCATAAGGAACTTCCTTCCAAAAAAAATCAATAATCCCAAAATGTGAAAGAATCTACCCTAAAGCAAATACCTATTTTCATAAACCACTAAGAGTTTATTAGGTCTTAAGTAAAATTTATTGCAGAACCCTATAAAATTTATAGCAGGAAAATCTCGATTTTTATTTCAGGACCAGACATTAAATGTATACTTCTGGCAGTTATTCTTATCTTGTTATAACAACTGCATATCCCATTCAAATGTGGAAGAAGGCGTTAACAGATTTAAGAGTAAAAAAAGGGTATAAAGTAAATCATTCTCGTGGTTAAGCCTTGTAGCATACACGCATATATCGGGAAATCACAAACACATATTTAAGCTAAATTGGAATTTGAAATACATAAAAGGTGTCCTAAATCTAGACATCGAAATGCAAGGAGCGTATTTAGGATGTAGGATTTCCATATTGCACTTTTATGTCCTATAAGGATATCTTCAATGTGTTTTCTTTTTAAGTTAAACAAGTTCTCGAGATTTTACAGATTTCACTTGTTTTGACCATTAAAATGCACTATAACTTCAAACCAATAAATATAAAAAAAGTGTGGCCTGCAACATTTGAAAGTGCATAAAATTTCCGATACAAAAGTGCCTATGTTGAGATATATGATTTCAAAACGTGGATTCGGCTCAAAAGAATGTTAAAAAATTGATAGCAATTTTTATCCTGGTAGTACCTTACTACTTCAGCAAACTACAAAGCCCACCAAAATTGGCGCATTTTATCACCTCTAATATGTATTTTTTTATGTATTACATTATGCTGTTTGGTTCCTAAAGACCGTGTTGAGCTTCTAAAGCATGCCGGAGTGCCAAACCCAATCGAAAGCTTGCGTTTCGCCTAGGAAGACAGCCAAACAGAACTCTCAAGGGTAGAGGATATTTCATATTTTTCTAAAACTCTGTAACACTGCTGGGTAGTAGATTGAAGGGATTAAACGTAGTTAATGGTTAGGGCTAAGGTTCAAGAATCTACAACAGGGAGTAAACGACGCAGCAGAAGTTTTTTAAGTACTTTGCCATAGTTGGGAGGAGGCTGTTAGGGCTGTTAGTATGTGAGGAGGGTTTAATGGGTTTGGGATCAAGACTATTTTTTGCGAAGTTCCAAGAAAAACCGGATGGTGGTTCACAAAATTTTGAACGACTGATATACACGAAAAATTTTATTTGATGTCTGAAGCGGATTTTTATAAATTCGAAGATATGCTACCTTATATTACCTTCGGTTCGATCGGAAGCAAAAATGATTAAACTCAAGACTTCTCATGGAGAACAGTATCAAATCATAAAATAATTAGGAAGAACAAAATGAAGTGAAAAAACGGACCAATGCCACCTAGATTCTCGTAAACTTCCTGATCTGCATCAGGGAATTGGGTGGAAAATATTTATACATTTTAATTTTACCATCCAATTTTATAATATCATTCCAAAGCCCCATGACATGTACCTTGGTATAATCACATGTCCAAAAATACATACCTGGATCCAAGCCAGTATTTGCTGCTGGGTAAATGAAATATATAAAGACACTGACTTACAAAAACATCTCATCTGGAGAGAATTTAGGCAGTGACATATTTACACATTCAAGGAAATGGCACTTTTAACATATAATTTCCATATACATATACCTTTGTCAACATTACTAAAATTTACACATAACTAATAATAAAAAGAAGGTTTGATTTATCCCATTGGAAACTGTGTGGAAACTGGGACCAACATCGCAAAAGCTTCTAACTCTGAAAAGCACTTAACAGATAATAAGGCAACGGAGAGTGGGGGTGGAGAGGGAAGAGGGGGTGAAAACATTGACTTAACGGCCTATAATTTCAATGCTAAAACTAAGATGTTGAGGAGCAAAATGGATAGAGAATTATGTAAAAGGTCCCTTAAACACATACTTTTTTAGGGTTTCGAGGTCGTCCTAGAAACCCTTATGCTTTTGGTAGTGTGTCCGTCCGTCCGCCGCAACTTGGATTATATCTCCCAACCTACTGACGCTATTGACTTGAAATTTGGTATATAAGTTAAACTTTTTTTCCCAAAAACAGAAAACCTATTGCGAACTTTAACACTCCAAATTTCTGCGATCAATTGCGATCACCGCGCAATATTTTACATTTTTTGTAATTTTCAAGTTGGGTATCATTTCAAAGGTATTGAAATGTAGATTACAAATATGTAA